>OY829916.1:8065204-8665204 GCA_963691935.1 Nephrotoma guestfalica | reverse complement strand
TGATCGCGCTCAAGTAAATAAATAAACGTTCAGTGTATGGTGTTCCTCGCCATGTTTATCCCCATCATCCCCAACACAATATTTTCATACTTTCGCTAACGAATTAAATGGGCCTAGACCTTTCTTAAAATATAACTCACATTCATTTCCCGTGTTGAAATAAGATTTATGAATTCGAAGTATTGATCGCGTTCAAGTGAATAAATTAATGTTCAATGTATGGTTACCTCGTCATATTTATCCACGTCATCCCCAATATAATATTTTCATACTTTGCCCAAAAATTCAATTTACCCAGACCTTTCAAAAAATATTAGCCACATGCATAACCAATGCTGGCGTAAGATTTGTGGATTCGAAGTATTGATCGCGCTCAAGTAAATAAATAAACGTTCAGTGTATGGTGTTCCTCGCCATGTTTATCCCCATCATCCCCAACACAATATTTTCATACTTTCGCTAACGAATTAAACAGGCCTAGACCTTTCTTAAAATATAACTCACATTCATTTCCCGTGTTGAAATAAGATTTATGAATTCGAAGTATTGATCGCGTTCAAGTGAATAAATTAATGTTCAATGTATGGTTTTCCCGTCATGTTTATCCACGTCATCCCCAATATAATATTTTCATATTTTGCCCAAAAATTCAATGGACCCAGACCTTCCAAAAAATATTAGCCACATGCATAACCAATGCTGGAGTAAGATTTGTGGATTCGAAGTATTGATCGCGCTCAAGTAAATAAATAAACGTTCAGTGTATGGTGTTCCTCGCCATGTTTATCCCCATCATCCCCAACACAATATTTTCATACTTTCGCTAACGAATTAAACGGGCCTAGACCTTTCTTAAAATATAACTCACATTCATTTCCCGTGTTGAAATAAGATTTATGAATTCGAAGTATTGATCGCGCTCAAGTGAATAAATTAATGTTCAATGTATGGTTACCTCGTCATATTTATCCACGTCATCCCCAATATAATATTTTCATACTTTGCCCAAAAATTCAATGGACCCAGACCTTTCAAAAAATATTAGCCACATGCATAACCAATGCTGGCGTAAGATTTGTGGATTCGAAGTATTGATCGCGCTCAAGTAAATAAATAAACGTTCAGTGTATGGTGTTCCTCGCCATGTTTATCCCCATCATCCCCAACACAATATTTTCATACTTTCGCTAACGAATTAAACGGGCCTAGACCTTTCTTAAAATATAACTCACATTCATTTCCCGTGTTGAAATAAGTTTTATGAATTCGAAGTATTGATCGCGTTCAAGTGAATAAATTAATGTTCAATGTATGGTTTCCCCGTCATGTTTATCCACGTCATCCCCAATATAATATTTTCATACTTTGACTAAAGATTAAATGGACCAAGACCTTTCAAAAAATATTAGCCACATGCATAACCAATGCTGGCGTAAGATTTGTGGATTCGAAGTATTGATCGCGCTCAAGTAAATAAATAAACGTTCAGTGTATGGTGTTCCTCGCCATGTTTATCCCCATCATCCCCAACACAATATTTTCATACTTTCGCTAACGAAATAAACGGGCCTAGGCCTTTCCTTAAATATAACTCACATTCATTTCCCGTGTTGAAATAAGTTTTATGAATTCGAAGTATTGATCGCGTTCAAGTGAATAAATTAATGTTCAATGTATGGTTACCTCGTCATATTTATCCACGTCATCCCCAATATAATATTTTCATACTTTGCCCAAAAATTCAATGGACCCAGACCTTCCAAAAAATATTAGCCACATGCATAACCAATGCTGGCGTAAGATTTGTGGATTCGAAGTATTGATCGCGCTCAAGTAAATAAATAAACGTTCAGTGTATGGTGTTCCTCGCCATGTTTATCCCCATCATCCCCAACACAATATTTTCATACTTTCGCTAACGAATTAAACGGGCCTAGACCTTTCTTAAAATATAACTCACATTCATTTCCCGTGTTGAAATAAGATTTATGAATTCGAAGTATTGATCGCGTTCAAGTGAATAAATTAATGTTCAATGTATGGTTACCTCGTCATATTTATCCACGTCATCCCCAATATAATATTTTCATACTTTGCCCAAAAATTCAATGGACCCAGACCTTTCAAAAAATATTAGCCACATGCATAACCAATGCTGGCGTAAGATTTGTGGATTCGAAGTATTGATCGCGCTCAAGTAAATAAATAAACGATCAGTGTATGGTGTTCCTCGCCATGTTTATCCCCATCATCCCCAACACAATATTTTCATACTTTCGCTAACGAATTAAACGGGCCTAGACCTTTCTTAAAATATAACTCACATTCATTTCCCGTGTTGAAATAAGATTTATGAATTCGAAGTATTGAACGCGTTCAAGTGAATAAATTAATGTTCAATGTATGGTTTCCCCGTCATGTTTATCCACGTCATCCCCAATATAATATTTGAATACTTTGACTAAAGATTAAATGGACCAAGACCTTTCAAAAAATATTAGCCACATGCATAACCAATGCTGGCGTAAGATTTGTGGATTCGAAGTATTGATCGCGCTCAAGTAAATAAATAAACGTTCAGTGTATGGTGTTCCTCGCCATGTTTATCCCCATCATCCCCAACACAATATTTTCATACTTTCGCTAACGAATTAAACGGGCCTAGACCTTTCTTAAAATATAACTCACATTCATTTCCCGTGTTGAAATAAGTTTTATGAATTCGAAGTATTGATCGCGTTCAAGTGAATAAATTAATGTTCAATGTATGGTTACCTCGTCATATTTATCCACGTCATCCCCAATATAATATTTTCATACTTTGCCCAAAAATTCAATGGACCCAGACCTTCCAAAAAATATTAGCCACATGCATAACCAATGCTGGCGTAAGATTTGTGGATTCGAAGTATTGATCGCGCTCAAGTAAATAAATAAACGTTCAGTGTATGGTGTTCCTCGCCATGTTTATCCCCATCATCCCCAACACAATATTTTCATACTTTCGCTAACGAATTAAACGGGCCTAGACCTTTCTTAAAATATAACTCACATTCATTTCCCGTGTTGAAATAAGATTTATGAATTCGAAGTATTGATCGCGCTCAAGTGAATAAATTAATGTTCAATGTATGGTTACCTCGTCATATTTATCCACGTCATCCCCAATATAATATTTTCATACTTTGCCCAAAAATTCAATGGACCCAGACCTTTCAAAAAATATTAGCCACATGCATAACCAATGCTGGCGTAAGATTTGTGGATTCGAAGTATTGATCGCGCTCAAGTAAATAAATAAACGTTCAGTGTATTGTGTTCCTCGCCATGTTTATCCCCATCATCCCCAACACAATATTTTCATACTTTGGCTAACGAATTAAACGGGCCTAGACCTTTCTTAAAATATAACTCACATTCATTTCCCGTGTTGAAATAAGATTTATGAATTCGAAGTATTGAACGCGTTCAAGTGAATAAATTAATGTTCAATGTATGGTTTCCCCGTCATGTTTATCCACGTCATCCCCAATATAATATTTGAATACTTTGACTAAAGATTAAATGGACCAAGACCTTTCAAAAAATATTAGCCACATGCATAACCAATGCTGGCGTAAGATTTGTGGATTCGAAGTATTGATCGCGCTCAAGTAAATAAATAAACGTTCAGTGTATGGTGTTCCTCGCCATGTTTATCCCCATCATCCCCAACACAATATTTTCATACTTTCGCTAACGAATTAAACGGGCCTAGACCTTTCTTAAAATATAACTCACATTCATTTCCCGTGTTGAAATAAGTTTTATGAATTCGAAGTATTGATCGCGTTCAAGTGAATAAATTAATGTTCAATGTATGGTTACCTCGTCATATTTATCCACGTCATCCCCAATATAATATTTTCATACTTTGCCCAAAAATTCAATGGACCCAGACCTTCCAAAAAATATTAGCCACATGCATAACCAATGCTGGCGTAAGATTTGTGGATTCGAAGTATTGATCGCGCTCAAGTAAATAAATAAACGTTCAGTGTATGGTGTCCCTCGCCATGTTTATCCCCATCATCCCCAACACAATATTTTCATACTTTCGCTAACGAATTAAACAGGCCTAGACCTTTCTTAAAATATAACTCACATTCATTTCCCGTGTTGTAATAAGATTTATGAATTCGAAGTATTGATCGCGTTCAAGTGAATAAATTAATGTTCAATGTATGGTTACCTCGTCATATTTATCCACGTAAGATATGTGGATTCGAAGTATTGATCGCGCTCAAGTAAATAAATAAACGTTCAGTGTATGGTGTTCCTCGCCATGTTTATCCCCATCATCCCCAACACAATATTTTCATACTTTCGCTAACGAATTAAACGGGCCTAGACCTTTCTTAAAATATAACTCACATTCATTTCCCGTGTTGAAATAAGATTTATGAATTCGAAGTATTGATCGCGTTCAAGTGAATAAATTAATGTTCAATGTATGGTTACCTCGTCATATTTATCCACGTCATCCCCAATATAATATTTTCATACTTTGCCCAAAAATTCAATGGACCAATACCTTCCAAAAAATATTAACCACATGCATAACCAATGCTGGAGTAAGATTTGTGGATTCGAAGTATTGATCGCGCATAAGTAAATAAATAAACGTTCAGTGTATGGTGTTCCTCGCCATGTTTATCCCCATCATCCCCAACACAATATTTTCATACTTTCGCTAACGAATTAAACGGGCCTAGGCCTTTCTTAAAATATAACTCACATTCATTTCCCGCGTTGAAATAAGATTTATGAATTCGAAGTATTGAACGCGTTCAAGTGAATAAATTAATGTTCAATGTATGGTTTCCCCGTCATGTTTATCCACGTCATCCCCAATATAATATTTTCATACTTTGACTAAAGATTAAATGGACCAAGACCTTCCAAAAAATATTAGCCACATGCATAGCCAATGCTGGCGTAAGATTTGTGGATTCGAAGTATTGATCGCGCTCAAGTAAATAAATAAACGTTCAGTGTATGGTGTTCCTCGCCATGTTTATCCCCATCATCCCCAACACAATATTTTCATACTTTCGCTAACGAATTAAATGGGCCTAGACCTTTCTTAAAATATAACTCACATTCATTTCCCGTGTTGAAATAAGATTTATGAATTCGAAGTATTGATCGCGTTCAAGTGAATAAATTAATGTTCAATGTATGGTTACCTCGTCATATTTATCCACGTCATCCCCAATATAATATTTTCATACTTTGCCCAAAAATTCAATTTACCCAGACCTTTCAAAAAATATTAGCCACATGCATAACCAATGCTGGCGTAAGATTTGTGGATTCGAAGTATTGATCGCGCTCAAGTAAATAAATAAACGTTCAGTGTATGGTGTTCCTCGCCATGTTTATCCCCATCATCCCCAACACAATATTTTCATACTTTGGCTAACGAATTAAACGGGCCTAGACCTTTCTTAAAATATAACTCACATTCATTTCCCGTGTTGAAATAAGATTTATGAATTCGAAGTATTGATCGCGTTCAAGTGAATAAATTAATGTTCAATGTATGGTTACCTCGTCATGTTTATCCACGTCATCCCCAATATAATATTTTCATACTTTGCCCAAACATTCAATGGACCCAGACCTTCCAAAAAATATTAGCCACATGCATAACCAATGCTGGCGTAAGATTTGTGGATTCGAAGTATTGATCGCGCTCAAGTAAATAAATAAACGTTCAGTATATGGTGTTCCTCGCCATGTTTATCCCCATCATCCCCAGCACAATATTTTCATACTTTCGCTAACGAATTAAACGGGCCTAGACCTTTCTTAAAATATAACTCACATTCATTTCCCGTGTTGAAATAAGTTTTATGAATTCGAAGTATTGATCGCGTTCAAGTGAATAAATTAATGTTCAATGTATGGTTACCTCGTCATATTTATCCACGTCATCCCCAATATAATATTTTCATACTTTGCCCAAAAATTCAATGGACCCAGACCTTCCAAAAAATATTAGCCACATGCATAACCAATGCTGGAGTAAGATTTGTGGATTCGAAGTATTGATCGCGCTCAAGTAAATAAATTAACGTTCAGTGTATGGTGTTCCTCGCCATGTTTATCCCCATCATCCCCAACACAATATTTTCATACTTTCGCTAACGAATTAAACAGGCCTAGACCTTTCTTAAAATATAACTCACATTCATTTCCCGTGTTGAAATAAGATTTATGAATTCGAAGTATTGATCGCGTTCAAGTGAATAAATTAATGTTCAATGTATGGTTACCTCGTCATATTTATCCACGTCATCCCCAATATAATATTTTCATACTTTGCCCAAAAATTCAATGGACCCAGACCTTTCAAAAAATATTAGCCACATGCATAACCAATGCTGGCGTAAGATTTGTGGATTCGAAGTATTGATCGCGCTCAAGTAAATAAATAAACGTTCAGTGTATTGTGTTCCTCGCCATGTTTATCCCCATCATCCCCAACACAATATTTTCATACTTTCGCTAACGAATTAAACGGGCCTAGACCTTTCTTAAAATATAACTCACATTCATTTCCCGTGTTGAAATAAGATTTATGAATTCGAAGTATTGATCGCGTTCAAGTGAATAAATTAATGTTCAATGTATGGTTACCTCGTCATATTTATCCACGTCATCCCCAATATAATATTTTCATACTTTGCCCAAAAATTCAATGGACCCAGACCTTTCAAAAAATATTAGCCACATGCATAACCAATGCTGGAGTAAGATTTGTGGATTCGAAGTATTGATCGCGCTCAAGTAAATAAATAAACGTTCAGTGTATGGTGTTCCTCGCCATGTTTATCCCCATCATCCCCAACACAATATTTTCATACTTTCGCTAACGAATTAAACGGGCCTAGACCTTTCTTAAAATATAACTCACATTCATTTCCCGTGTTGAATTAAGATTTATGGAATCGAAGTATTGATCGCGCTCAAGTGAATAAATTAATGTTCAATGTATGGTTACCTCGTCATGTTTATCCACGTCATCCCCAATATAATATTTTCATATTTTGCCCAAAAATTCAATGGACGAAGACCTTCCAAAAAATATTAGCCACATGCATAACCAATGCTGGCGTAAGATATGTGGATTCGAAGTATTGATCGCGCTCAAGTAAATAAATAAACGTTCAGTGTATGGTGTTCCTCGCCATGTTTATCCCCATCATCCCCAACACAATATTTTCATACTTTCGCTAACGAATTAAACGGGCCTAGACCTTTCTTAAAATATAACTCACATTCATTTCCCGTGTTGAAATAAGATTTATGAATCCGAAGTATTGAACGCGTTCAAGTGAATAAATTAATGTTCAATGTATGGTTTCCCCGTCATGTTTATCCACGTCATCCCCAATATAATATTTTCATACTTTGACTAAAGATTAAATGGACCAAGACCTTCCAAAAAATATTAGCCACATGCATAACCAATGCTGGCGTAAGATTTGTGGATTCGAAGTATTGATCGCGCTCAAGTAAATAAATAAACGTTCAGTGTATGGTGTTCCTCGCCATGTTTATCCCCATCATCCCCAACACAATATTTTCATACTTTGGCTAACGAATTAAACGGGCCTAGACCTTTCTTAAAATATAACTCACATTCATTTCCCGTGTTGAAATAAGATTTATGAATTCGAAGTATTGATCGCGCTCAAGTGAATAAATTAATGTTCAATGTATGGTTACCTCGTCATATTTATCCACGTCATCCCCAATATAATATTTTCATACTTTGCCCAAAAATTCAATGGACCCAGACCTTTCAAAAAATATTAGCCACATGCATAACCAATGCTGGCGTAAGATTTGTGGATTCGAAGTATTGATCGCGCTCAAGTAAATAAATAAACGTTCAGTGTATTGTGTTCCTCGCCATGTTTATCCCCATCATCCCCAACACAATATTTTCATACTTTGGCTAACGAATTAAACGGGCCTAGACCTTTCTTAAAATATAACTCACATTCATTTCCCGTGTTGAAATAAGATTTATGAATTCGAAGTATTGAACGCGTTCAAGTGAATAAATTAATGTTCAATGTATGGTTTCCCCGTCATGTTTGTCCACGTCATCCCCAATATAATATTTGAATACTTTGACTAAAGATTAAATGGACCAAGACCTTTCAAAAAATATTAGCCACATGCATAACCAATGCTGGCGTAAGATTTGTGGATTCGAAGTATTGATCGCGCTCAAGTAAATAAATAAACGTTCAGTGTATGGTGTTCCTCGCCATGTTTATCCCCATCATCCCCAACACAATATTTTCATACTTTCGCTAACGAATTAAACGGGCCTAGACCTTTCTTAAAATATAACTCACATTCATTTCCCGTGTTGAAATAAGTTTTATGAATTCGAAGTATTGATCGCGTTCAAGTGAATAAATTAATGTTCAATGTATGGTTACCTCGTCATATTTATCCACGTCATCCCCAATATAATATTTTCATACTTTGCCCAAAAATTCAATGGACCCAGACCTTCCAAAAAATATTAGCCACATGCATAACCAATGCTGGCGTAAGATTTGTGGATTCGAAGTATTGATCGCGCTCAAGTAAATAAATAAACGTTCAGTGTATGGTGTCCCTCGCCATGTTTATCCCCATCATCCCCAACACAATATTTTCATACTTTCGCTAACGAATTAAACAGGCCTAGACCTTTCTTAAAATATAACTCACATTCATTTCCCGTGTTGTAATAAGATTTATGAATTCGAAGTATTGATCGCGTTCAAGTGAATAAATTAATGTTCAATGTATGGTTACCTCGTCATATTTATCCACGTCATCCCCAATATAATATTTTCATACTTTGCCCAAAAATTCAATGGACCCAGACCTTTCAAAAAATGTTAGCCACATGCATAACCAATGCTGGCGTAAGATTTGTGGATTCGAAGTATTGATCGCGCTCAAGTAAATAAATAAACGATCAGTGTATGGTGTTCCTCGCCATGTTTATCCCCATCATCCCCAACACAATATTTTCATACTTTCGCTAACGAATTAAACGGGCCTAGACCTTTCTTAAAATATAACTCACATTCATTTCCCGTGTTGAAATAAGATTTATGAATTCGAAGTATTGAACGCGTTCAAGTGAATAAATTAATGTTCAATGTATGGTTTCCCCGTCATGTTTATCCACGTCATCCCCAATATAATATTTGAATACTTTGACTAAAGATTAAATGGACCAAGACCTTTCAAAAAATATTAGCCACATGCATAACCAATGCTGGCGTAAGATTTGTGGATTCGAAGTATTGATCGCGCTCAAGTAAATAAATAAACGTTCAGTGTATGGTGTTCCTCGCCATGTTTATCCCCATCATCCCCAACACAATATTTTCATACTTTCGCTAACGAATTAAACGGGCCTAGACCTTTCTTAAAATATAACTCACATTCATTTCCCGTGTTGAAATAAGTTTTATGAATTCGAAGTATTGATCGCGTTCAAGTGAATAAATTAATGTTCAATGTATGGTTACCTCGTCATATTTATCCACGTCATCCCCAATATAATATTTTCATACTTTGCCCAAAAATTCAATGGACCCAGACCTTCCAAAAAATATTAGCCACATGCATAACCAATGCTGGCGTAAGATTTGTGGATTCGAAGTATTGATCGCGCTCAAGTAAATAAATAAACGTTCAGTGTATGGTGTTCCTCGCCATGTTTATCCCCATCATCCCCAACACAATATTTTCATACTTTCGCTAACGAATTAAACGGGCCTAGACCTTTCTTAAAATATAACTCACATTCATTTCCCGTGTTGAAATAAGATTTATGAATTCGAAGTATTGATCGCGCTCAAGTGAATAAATTAATGTTCAATGTATGGTTACCTCGTCATATTTATCCACGTCATCCCCAATATAATATTTTCATACTTTGCCCAAAAATTCAATGGACCCAGACCTTTCAAAAAATATTAGCCACATGCATAACCAATGCTGGCGTAAGATTTGTGGATTCGAAGTATTGATCGCGCTCAAGTAAATAAATAAACGTTCAGTGTATTGTGTTCCTCGCCATGTTTATCCCCATCATCCCCAACACAATATTTTCATACTTTGGCTAACGAATTAAACGGGCCTAGACCTTTCTTAAAATATAACTCACATTCATTTCCCGTGTTGAAATAAGATTTATGAATTCGAAGTATTGAACGCGTTCAAGTGAATAAATTAATGTTCAATGTATGGTTACCTCGTCATATTTATCCACGTCATCCCCAATATAATATTTTCATACTTTGCCCAAAAATTCAATGGACCCAGACCTTCCAAAAAATATTAGCCACATGCATAACCAATGCTGGCGTAAGATTTGTGGATTCGAAGTATTGATCGCGCTCAAGTAAATAAATAAACGTTCAGTGTATGGTGTCCCTCGCCATGTTTATCCCCATCATCCCCAACACAATATTTTCATACTTTCGCTAACGAATTAAACAGGCCTAGACCTTTCTTAAAATATAACTCACATTCATTTCCCGTGTTGTAATAAGATTTATGAATTCGAAGTATTGATCGCGTTCAAGTGAATAAATTAATGTTCAATGTATGGTTACCTCGTCATATTTATCCACGTAAGATATGTGGATTCGAAGTATTGATCGCGCTCAAGTAAATAAATAAACGTTCAGTGTATGGTGTTCCTCGCCATGTTTATCCCCATCATCCCCAACACAATATTTTCATACTTTCGCTAACGAATTAAACGGGCCTAGACCTTTCTTAAAATATAACTCACATTCATTTCCCGTGTTGAAATAAGATTTATGAATTCGAAGTATTGAACGCGTTCAAGTGAATAAATTAATGTTCAATGTATGGTTTCCCCGTCATGTTTATCCACGTCATCCCCAATATAATATTTGAATACTTTGACTAAAGATTAAATGGACCAAGACCTTTCAAAAAATATTAGCCACATGCATAACCAATGCTGGCGTAAGATTTGTGGATTCGAAGTATTGATCGCGCTCAAGTAAATAAATAAACGTTCAGTGTATGGTGTTCCTCGCCATGTTTATCCCCATCATCCCCAACACAATATTTTCATACTTTCGCTAACGAATTAAACGGGCCTAGACCTTTCTTAAAATATAACTCACATTCATTTCCCGTGTTGAAATAAGATTTATGAATTCGAAGTATTGATCGCGTTCAAGTGAATAAATTAATGTTCAATGTATGGTTACCTCGTCATATTTATCCACGTCATCCCCAATATAATATTTTCATACTTTGCCCAAAAATTCAATGGACCCAGACCTTCCAAAAAATATTAGCCACATGCATAACCAATGCTGGCGTAAGATTTGTGGATTCGAAGTATTGATCGCGCTCAAGTAAATAAATAAACGTTCAGTGTATGGTGTTCCTCGCCATGTTTATCCCCATCATCCCCAACACAATATTTTCATACTTTCGCTAACGAATTAAACGGGCCTAGACCTTTCTTAAAATATAACTCACATTCATTTCCCGTGTTGAAATAAGATTTATGAATTCGAAGTATTGATCGCGCTCAAGTGAATAAATTAATGTTCAATGTATGGTTACCTCGTCATATTTATCCACGTCATCCCCAATATAATATTTTCATACTTTGCCCAAAAATTCAATGGACCCAGACCTTTCAAAAAATATTAGCCACATGCATAACCAATGCTGGCGTAAGATTTGTGGATTCGAAGTATTGATCGCGCTCAAGTAAATAAATAAACGTTCAGTGTATTGTGTTCCTCGCCATGTTTATCCCCATCATCCCCAACACAATATTTTCATACTTTGGCTAACGAATTAAACGGGCCTAGACCTTTCTTAAAATATAACTCACATTCATTTCCCGTGTTGAAATAAGATTTATGAATTCGAAGTATTGAACGCGTTCAAGTGAATAAATTAATGTTCAATGTATGGTTTCCCCGTCATGTTTATCCACGTCATCCCCAATATAATATTTGAATACTTTGACTAAAGATTAAATGGACCAAGACCTTTCAAAAAATATTAGCCACATGCATAACCAATGCTGGCGTAAGATTTGTGGATTCGAAGTATTGATCGCGCTCAAGTAAATAAATAAACGTTCAGTGTATGGTGTTCCTCGCCATGTTTATCCCCATCATCCCCAACACAATATTTTCATACTTTCGCTAACGAATTAAACGGGCCTAGACCTTTCTTAAAATATAACTCACATTCATTTCCCGTGTTGAAATAAGTTTTATGAATTCGAAGTATTGATCGCGTTCAAGTGAATAAATTAATGTTCAATGTATGGTTACCTCGTCATATTTATCCACGTCATCCCCAATATAATATTTTCATACTTTGCCCAAAAATTCAATGGACCCAGACCTTCCAAAAAATATTAGCCACATGCATAACCAATGCTGGCGTAAGATTTGTGGATTCGAAGTATTGATCGCGCTCAAGTAAATAAATAAACGTTCAGTGTATGGTGTCCCTCGCCATGTTTATCCCCATCATCCCCAACACAATATTTTCATACTTTCGCTAACGAATTAAACAGGCCTAGACCTTTCTTAAAATATAACTCACATTCATTTCCCGTGTTGTAATAAGATTTATGAATTCGAAGTATTGATCGCGTTCAAGTGAATAATTAATGTTCAATGTATGGTTACCTCGTCATATTTATCCACGTAAGATATGTGGATTCGAAGTATTGATCGCGCTCAAGTAAATAAATAAACGTTCAGTGTATGGTGTTCCTCGCCATGTTTATCCCCATCATCCCCAACACAATATTTTCATACTTTCGCTAACGAATTAAACGGGCCTAGACCTTTCTTAAAATATAACTCACATTCATTTCCCGTGTTGAAATAAGATTTATGAATTCGAAGTATTGATCGCGTTCAAGTGAATAAATTAATGTTCAATGTATGGTTACCTCGTCATATTTATCCACGTCATCCCCAATATAATATTTTCATACTTTGCCCAAAAATTCAATGGACCAATACCTTCCAAAAAATATTAACCACATGCATAACCAATGCTGGAGTAAGATTTGTGGATTCGAAGTATTGATCGCGCATAAGTAAATAAATAAACGTTCAGTGTATGGTGTTCCTCGCCATGTTTATCCCCATCATCCCCAACACAATATTTTCATACTTTCGCTAACGAATTAAACGGGCCTAGGCCTTTCTTAAAATATAACTCACATTCATTTCCCGCGTTGAAATAAGATTTATGAATTCGAAGTATTGAACGCGTTCAAGTGAATAAATTAATGTTCAATGTATGGTTTCCCCGTCATGTTTATCCACGTCATCCCCAATATAATATTTTCATACTTTGACTAAAGATTAAATGGACCAAGACCTTCCAAAAAATATTAGCCACATGCATAGCCAATGCTGGCGTAAGATTTGTGGATTCGAAGTATTGATCGCGCTCAAGTAAATAAATAAACGTTCAGTGTATGGTGTTCCTCGCCATGTTTATCCCCATCATCCCCAACACAATATTTTCATACTTTCGCTAACGAATTAAATGGGCCTAGACCTTTCTTAAAATATAACTCACATTCATTTCCCGTGTTGAAATAAGATTTATGAATTCGAAGTATTGATCGCGTTCAAGTGAATAAATTAATGTTCAATGTATGGTTACCTCGTCATATTTATCCACGTCATCCCCAATATAATATTTTCATACTTTGCCCAAAAATTCAATTTACCCAGACCTTTCAAAAAATATTAGCCACATGCATAACCAATGCTGGCGTAAGATTTGTGGATTCGAAGTATTGATCGCGCTCAAGTAAATAAATAAACGTTCAGTGTATGGTGTTCCTCGCCATGTTTATCCCCATCATCCCCAACACAATATTTTCATACTTTGGCTAACGAATTAAACGGGCCTAGACCTTTCTTAAAATATAACTCACATTCATTTCCCGTGTTGAAATAAGTTTTATGAATTCGAAGTATTGATCGCGTTCAAGTGAATAAATTAATGTTCAATGTATGGTTACCTCGTCATGTTTATCCACGTCATCCCCAATATAATATTTTCATACTTTGCCCAAAAATTCAATGGACCCAGACCTTCCAAAAAATATTAGCCACATGCATAACCAATGCTGGCGTAAGATTTGTGGATTCGAAGTATTGATCGCGCTCAAGTAAATAAATAAACGTTCAGTGTATGGTGTTCCTCGCCATGTTTATCCCCATCATCCCCAGCACAATATTTTCATACTTTCGCTAACGAATTAAACGGGCCTAGACCTTTCTTAAAATATAACTCACATTCATTTCCCGTGTTGAAATAAGTTTTATGAATTCGAAGTATTGATCGCGTTCAAGTGAATAAATTAATGTTCAATGTATGGTTACCTCGTCATATTTATCCACGTCATCCCCAATATAATATTTTCATACTTTGCCCAAAAATTCAATGGACCCAGACCTTCCAAAAAATATTAGCCACATGCATAACCAATGCTGGAGTAAGATTTGTGGATTCGAAGTATTGATCGCGCTCAAGTAAATAAATTAACGTTCAGTGTATGGTGTTCCTCGCCATGTTTATCCCCATCATCCCCAACACAATATTTTCATACTTTCGCTAACGAATTAAACAGGCCTAGACCTTTCTTAAAATATAACTCACATTCATTTCCCGTGTTGAAATAAGATTTATGAATTCGAAGTATTGATCGCGTTCAAGTGAATAAATTAATGTTCAATGTATGGTTACCTCGTCATATTTATCCACGTCATCCCCAATATAATATTTTCATACTTTGCCCAAAAATTCAATGGACCCAGACCTTTCAAAAAATATTAGCCACATGCATAACCAATGCTGGCGTAAGATTTGTGGATTCGAAGTATTGATCGCGCTCAAGTAAATAAATAAACGTTCAGTGTATTGTGTTCCTCGCCATGTTTATCCCCATCATCCCCAACACAATATTTTCATACTTTCGCTAACGAATTAAACGGGCCTAGACCTTTCTTAAAATATAACTCACATTCATTTCCCGTGTTGAAATAAGATTTATGAATTCGAAGTATTGATCGCGTTCAAGTGAATAAATTAATGTTCAATGTATGGTTACCTCGTCATATTTATCCACGTCATCCCCAATATAATATTTTCATACTTTGCCCAAAAATTCAATGGACCCAGACCTTTCAAAAAATATTAGCCACATGCATAACCAATGCTGGAGTAAGATTTGTGGATTCGAAGTATTGATCGCGCTCAAGTAAATAAATAAACGTTCAGTGTATGGTGTTCCTCGCCATGTTTATCCCCATCATCCCCAACACAATATTTTCATACTTTCGCTAACGAATTAAACGGGCCTAGACCTTTCTTAAAATATAACTCACATTCATTTCCCGTGTTGAAATAAGATTTATGAATCCGAAGTATTGAACGCGTTCAAGTGAATAAATTAATGTTCAATGTATGGTTTCCCCGTCATGTTTATCCACGTCATCCCCAATATAATATTTTCATACTTTGACTAAAGATTAAATGGACCAAGACCTTCCAAAAAATATTAGCCACATGCATAACCAATGCTGGCGTAAGATTTGTGGATTCGAAGTATTGATCGCGCTCAAGTAAATAAATAAACGTTCAGTGTATGGTGTTCCTCGCCATGTTTATCCCCATCATCCCCAACACAATATTTTCATACTTTGGCTAACGAATTAAACGGGCCTAGACCTTTCTTAAAATATAACTCACATTCATTTCCCGTGTTGAAATAAGATTTATGAATTCGAAGTATTGATCGCGCTCAAGTGAATAAATTAATGTTCAATGTATGGTTACCTCGTCATATTTATCCACGTCATCCCCAATATAATATTTTCATACTTTGCCCAAAAATTCAATGGACCCAGACCTTTCAAAAAATATTAGCCACATGCATAACCAATGCTGGCGTAAGATTTGTGGATTCGAAGTATTGATCGCGCTCAAGTAAATAAATAAACGTTCAGTGTATTGTGTTCCTCGCCATGTTTATCCCCATCATCCCCAACACAATATTTTCATACTTTGGCTAACGAATTAAACGGGCCTAGACCTTTCTTAAAATATAACTCACATTCATTTCCCGTGTTGAAATAAGATTTATGAATTCGAAGTATTGAACGCGTTCAAGTGAATAAATTAATGTTCAATGTATGGTTTCCCCGTCATGTTTATCCACGTCATCCCCAATATAATATTTGAATACTTTGACTAAAGATTAAATGGACCAAGACCTTTCAAAAAATATTAGCCACATGCATAACCAATGCTGGCGTAAGATTTGTGGATTCGAAGTATTGATCGCGCTCAAGTAAATAAATAAACGTTCAGTGTATGGTGTTCCTCGCCATGTTTATCCCCATCATCCCCAACACAATATTTTCATACTTTCGCTAACGAATTAAACGGGCCTAGACCTTTCTTAAAATATAACTCACATTCATTTCCCGTGTTGAAATAAGTTTTATGAATTCGAAGTATTGATCGCGTTCAAGTGAATAAATTAATGTTCAATGTATGGTTACCTCGTCATATTTATCCACGTCATCCCCAATATAATATTTTCATACTTTGCCCAAAAATTCAATGGACCCAGACCTTCCAAAAAATATTAGCCACATGCATAACCAATGCTGGCGTAAGATTTGTGGATTCGAAGTATTGATCGCGCTCAAGTAAATAAATAAACGTTCAGTGTATGGTGTCCCTCGCCATGTTTATCCCCATCATCCCCAACACAATATTTTCATACTTTCGCTAACGAATTAAACGGGCCTAGACCTTTCTTAAAATATAACTCACATTCATTTCCCGTGTTGAAATAAGATTTATGAATCCGAAGTATTGAACGCGTTCAAGTGAATAAATTAATGTTCAATGTATGGTTTCCCCGTCATGTTTATCCACGTCATCCCCAATATAATATTTTCATACTTTGACTAAAGATTAAATGGACCAAGACCTTCCAAAAAATATTAGCCACATGCATAACCAATGCTGGCGTAAGATTTGTGGATTCGAAGTATTGATCGCGCTCAAGTAAATAAATAAACGTTCAGTGTATGGTGTTCCTCGCCATGTTTATCCCCATCATCCCCAACACAATATTTTCATACTTTGGCTAACGAATTAAACGGGCCTAGACCTTTCTTAAAATATAACTCACATTCATTTCCCGTGTTGAAATAAGATTTATGAATTCGAAGTATTGATCGCGCTCAAGTGAATAAATTAATGTTCAATGTATGGTTACCTCGTCATATTTATCCACGTCATCCCCAATATAATATTTTCATACTTTGACTAAAGATTAAATGGACCAAGACCTTCCAAAAAATATTAGCCACATGCATAACCAATGCTGGCGTAAGATTTGTGGATTCGAAGTATTGATCGCGCTCAAGTAAATAAATAAACGTTCAGTGTATGGTGTTCCTCGCCATGTTTATCCCCATCATCCCCAACACAATATTTTCATACTTTGGCTAACGAATTAAACGGGCCTAGACCTTTCTTAAAATATAACTCACATTCATTTCCCGTGTTGAAATAAGATTTATGAATTCGAAGTATTGATCGCGCTCAAGTGAATAAATTAATGTTCAATGTATGGTTACCTCGTCATATTTATCCACGTCATCCCCAATATAATATTTTCATATTTTGCCCAAAAATTCAATGGACGAAGACCTTCCAAAAAATATTAGCCACATGCATAACCAATGCTGGCGTAAGATATGTGGATTCGAAGTATTGATCGCGCTCAAGTAAATAAATAAACGTTCAGTGTATGGTGTTCCTCGCCATGTTTATCCCCATCATCCCCAACACAATATTTTCATACTTTCGCTAACGAATTAAACGGGCCTAGACCTTTCTTAAAATATAACTCACATTCATTTCCCGTGTTGAAATAAGATTTATGAATCCGAAGTATTGAACGCGTTCAAGTGAATAAATTAATGTTCAATGTATGGTTTCCCCGTCATGTTTATCCACGTCATCCCCAATATAATATTTTCATACTTTGACTAAAGATTAAATGGACCAAGACCTTCCAAAAAATATTAGCCACATGCATAACCAATGCTGGCGTAAGATTTGTGGATTCGAAGTATTGATCGCGCTCAAGTAAATAAATAAACGTTCAGTGTATGGTGTTCCTCGCCATGTTTATCCCCATCATCCCCAACACAATATTTTCATACTTTGGCTAACGAATTAAACGGGCCTAGACCTTTCTTAAAATATAACTCACATTCATTTCCCGTGTTGAAATAAGATTTATGAATTCGAAGTATTGATCGCGCTCAAGTGAATAAATTAATGTTCAATGTATGGTTACCTCGTCATATTTATCCACGTCATCCCCAATATAATATTTTCATACTTTGCCCAAAAATTCAATGGACCCAGACCTTTCAAAAAATATTAGCCACATGCATAACCAATGCTGGCGTAAGATTTGTGGATTCGAAGTATTGATCGCGCTCAAGTAAATAAATAAACGTTCAGTGTATTGTGTTCCTCGCCATGTTTATCCCCATCATCCCCAACACAATATTTTCATACTTTGGCTAACGAATTAAACGGGCCTAGACCTTTCTTAAAATATAACTCACATTCATTTCCCGTGTTGAAATAAGATTTATGAATTCGAAGTATTGAACGCGTTCAAGTGAATAAATTAATGTTCAATGTATGGTTTCCCCGTCATGTTTATCCACGTCATCCCCAATATAATATTTGAATACTTTGACTAAAGATTAAATGGACCAAGACCTTTCAAAAAATATTAGCCACATGCATAACCAATGCTGGCGTAAGATTTGTGGATTCGAAGTATTGATCGCGCTCAAGTAAATAAATAAACGTTCAGTGTATGGTGTTCCTCGCCATGTTTATCCCCATCATCCCCAACACAATATTTTCATACTTTCGCTAACGAATTAAACGGGCCTAGACCTTTCTTAAAATATAACTCACATTCATTTCCCGTGTTGAAATAAGTTTTATGAATTCGAAGTATTGATCGCGTTCAAGTGAATAAATTAATGTTCAATGTATGGTTACCTCGTCATATTTATCCACGTCATCCCCAATATAATATTTTCATACTTTGCCCAAAAATTCAATGGACCCAGACCTTCCAAAAAATATTAGCCACATGCATAACCAATGCTGGCGTAAGATTTGTGGATTCGAAGTATTGATCGCGCTCAAGTAAATAAATAAACGTTCAGTGTATGGTGTCCCTCGCCATGTTTATCCCCATCATCCCCAACACAATATTTTCATACTTTCGCTAACGAATTAAACAGGCCTAGACCTTTCTTAAAATATAACTCACATTCATTTCCCGTGTTGTAATAAGATTTATGAATTCGAAGTATTGATCGCGTTCAAGTGAATAAATTAATGTTCAATGTATGGTTACCTCGTCATAATTATCCACGTAAGATATGTGGATTCGAAGTATTGATCGCGCTCAAGTAAATAAATAAACGTTCAGTGTATGGTGTTCCTCGCCATGTTTATCCCCATCATCCCCAACACAATATTTTCATACTTTCGCTAACGAATTAAACGGGCCTAGACCTTTCTTAAAATATAACTCACATTCATTTCCCGTGTTGAAATAAGATTTATGAATTCGAAGTATTGATCGCGTTCAAGTGAATAAATTAATGTTCAATGTATGGTTACCTCGTCATATTTATCCACGTCATCCCCAATATAATATTTTCATACTTTGCCCAAAAATTCAATGGACCCAGACCTTCCAAAAAATATTAACCACATGCATAACCAATGCTGGAGTAAGATTTGTGGATTCGAAGTATTGATCGCGCATAAGTAAATAAATAAACGTTCAGTGTATGGTGTTCCTCGCCATGTTTATCCCCATCATCCCCAACACAATATTTTCATACTTTCGCTAACGAATTAAACGGACCTAGGCCTTTCTTAAAATATAACTCACATTCATTTCCCGCGTTGAAATAAGATTTATGAATTCGAAGTATTGAACGCGTTCAAGTGAATAAATTAATGTTCAATGTATGGTTTCCCCGTCATGTTTATCCACGTCATCCCCAATATAATATTTTCATACTTTGACTAAAGATTAAATGGACCAAGACCTTCCAAAAAATATTAGCCACATGCATAGCCAATGCTGGCGTAAGATTTGTGGATTCGAAGTATTGATCGCGCTCAAGTAAATAAATAAACGTTCAGTGTATGGTGTTCCTCGCCATGTTTATCCCCATCATCCCCAACACAATATTTTCATACTTTCGCTAACGAATTAAATGGGCCTAGACCTTTCTTAAAATATAACTCACATTCATTTCCCGTGTTGAAATAAGATTTATGAATTCGAAGTATTGATCGCGTTCAAGTGAATAAATTAATGTTCAATGTATGGTTACCTCGTCATATTTATCCACGTCATCCCCAATATAATATTTTCATACTTTGCCCAAAAATTCAATTTACCCAGACCTTTCAAAAAATATTAGCCACATGCATAACCAATGCTGGCGTAAGATTTGTGGATTCGAAGTATTGATCGCGCTCAAGTAAATAAATAAACGTTCAGTGTATGGTGTTCCTCGCCATGTTTATCCCCATCATCCCCAACACAATATTTTCATACTTTGGCTAACGAATTAAACGGGCCTAGACCTTTCTTAAAATATAACTCACATTCATTTCCCGTGTTGAAATAAGTTTTATGAATTCGAAGTATTGATCGCGTTCAAGTGAATAAATTAATGTTCAATGTATGGTTACCTCGTCATGTTTATCCACGTCATCCCCAATATAATATTTTCATACTTTGCCCAAAAATTCAATGGACCCAGACCTTCCAAAAAATATTAGCCACATGCATAACCAATGCTGGCGTAAGATTTGTGGATTCGAAGTATTGATCGCGCTCAAGTAAATAAATAAACGTTCAGTGTATGGTGTTCCTCGCCATGTTTATCCCCATCATCCCCAACACAATATTTTCATACTTTCGCTAACGAATTAAACGGGCCTAGACCTTTCTTAAAATATAACTCACATTCATTTCCCGTGTTGAAATAAGTTTTATGAATTCGAAGTATTGATCGCGTTCAAGTGAATAAATTAATGTTCAATGTATGGTTACCTCGTCATATTTATCCACGTCATCCCCAATATAATATTTTCATACTTTGCCCAAAAATTCAATGGACCCAGACCTTCCAAAAAATATTAGCCACATGCATAACCAATGCTGGAGTAAGATTTGTGGATTCGAAGTATTGATCGCGCTCAAGTAAATAAATAAACGTTCAGTGTATGGTGTTCCTCGCCATGTTTATCCCCATCATCCCCAACACAATATTTTCATACTTTCGCTAACGAATTAAACAGGCCTAGACCTTTCTTAAAATATAACTCACATTCATTTCCCGTGTTGAAATAAGATTTATGAATTCGAAGTATTGATCGCGTTCAAGTGAATAAATTAATGTTCAATGTATGGTTACCTCGTCATATTTATCCACGTCATCCCCAATATAATATTTTCATACTTTGCCCAAAAATTCAATGGACCCAGACCTTTCAAAAAATATTAGCCACATGCATAACCAATGCTGGCGTAAGATTTGTGGATTCGAAGTATTGATCGCGCTCAAGTAAATAAATAAACGTTCAGTGTATTGTGTTCCTCGCCATGTTTATCCCCATCATCCCCAACACAATATTTTCATACTTTCGCTAACGAATTAAACGGGCCTAGACCTTTCTTAAAATATAACTCACATTCATTTCCCGTGTTGAAATAAGATTTATGAATTCGAAGTATTGATCGCGTTCAAGTGAATAAATTAATGTTCAATGTATGGTTACCTCGTCATATTTATCCACGTCATCCCCAATATAATATTTTCATACTTTGCCCAAAAATTCAATGGACCCAGACCTTTCAAAAAATATTAGCCACATGCATAACCAATGCTGGAGTAAGATTTGTGGATTCGAAGTATTGATCGCGCTCAAGTAAATAAATAAACGTTCAGTGTATGGTGTTCCTCGCCATGTTTATCCCCATCATCCCCAACACAATATTTTCATACTTTCGCTAACGAATTAAACGGGCCTAGACCTTTCTTAAAATATAACTCACATTCATTTCCCGTGTTGAATTAAGATTTATGGAATCGAAGTATTGATCGCGCTCAAGTGAATAAATTAATGTTCAATGTATGGTTACCTCGTCATGTTTATCCACGTCATCCCCAATATAATATTTTCATATTTTGCCCAAAAATTCAATGGACGAAGACCTTCCAAAAAATATTAGCCACATGCATAACCAATGCTGGCGTAAGATATGTGGATTCGAAGTATTGATCGCGCTCAAGTAAATAAATAAACGTTCAGTGTATGGTGTTCCTCGCCATGTTTATCCCCATCATCCCCAACACAATATTTTCATACTTTCGCTAACGAATTAAACGGGCCTAGACCTTTCTTAAAATATAACTCACATTCATTTCCCGTGTTGAAATAAGATTTATGAATCCGAAGTATTGAACGCGTTCAAGTGAATAAATTAATGTTCAATGTATGGTTTCCCCGTCATGTTTATCCACGTCATCCCCAATATAATATTTTCATACTTTGACTAAAGATTAAATGGACCAAGACCTTCCAAAAAATATTAGCCACATGCATAACCAATGCTGGTGTAAGATTTGTGGATTCGAAGTATTGATCGCGCTCAAGTAAATTAATAAACGTTCAGTGTATGGTGTTCCTCGCCATGTTTATCCCCATCATCCCCAACACAATATTTTCATACTTTCGCTAACGAATTAAACGGGCCTAGACCTTTCTTAAAATATAACTCACATTCATTTCCCGTGTTGAAATAAGTTTTATGAATTCGAAGTATTGATCGCGTTCAAGTGAATAAATTAATGTTCAATGTATGGTTACCTCGTCATATTTATCCACGTCATCCCCAATATAATATTTTCATACTTTGCCCAAAAATTCAATGGACCCAGACCTTCCAAAAAATATTAGCCACATGCATAACCAATGCTGGCGTAAGATTTGTGGATTCGAAGTATTGATCGCGCTCAAGTAAATAAATAAACGTTCAGTGTATTGTGTTCCTCGCCATGTTTATCCCCATCATCCCCAACACAATATTTTCATACTTTCGCTAACGAATTAAACGGGCCTAGACCTTTCTTAAAATATAACTCACATTCATTTCCCGTGTTGAAATAAGATTCATGAATTCGAAGTATTGAACGCGTTCAAGTGAATAAATTAATGTTCAATGTATGGTTACCTCGTCATATTTATCCACGTCATCCCCAATATAATATTTTCATACTTTGCCCAAAAATTCAATGGACCAATACCTTCCAAAAAATATTAACCACATGCATAACCAATGCTGGAGTAAGATTTGTGGATTCGAAGTATTGATCGCGCATAAGTAAATAAATAAACGTTCAGTGTATGGTGTTCCTCGCCATGTTTATCCCCATCATCCCCAACACAATATTTTCATACTTTCGCTAACGAATTAAACGGGCCTAGGCCTTTCTTAAAATATAACTCACATTCATTTCCCGTGTTGAAATAAGATTTATGAATTCGAAGTATTGAACGCGTTCAAGTGAATAAATTAATGTTCAATGTATGGTTTCCCCGTCATGTTTATCCACGTCATCCCCAATATAATATTTTCATACTTTGACTAAAGATTAAATGGACCAAGACCTTCCAAAAAATATTAGCCACATGCATAACCAATGCTGGCGTAAGATTTGTGGATTCGAAGTATTGATCGCGCTCAAGTAAATTAATAAACGTTCAGTGTATGGTGTTCCTCGCCATGTTTATCCCCATCATCCCCAACACAATATTTTCATACTTTCGCTAACGAATTAAACGGGCCTAGACCTTTCTTAAAATATAACTCACATTCATTTCCCGTGTTGAAATAAGATTTATGAATTCGAAGTATTGATCGCGTTCAAGTGAATAAATTAATGTTCAATGTATGGTTACCTCGTAGACCTTTCAAAAAATATTAGCCACATGCATAACCAATGCTGGCGTAAGATTTGTGGATTCGAAGTATTGATCGCGCTCAAGTAAATAAATAAACGTTCAGTGTATTGTGTTCCTCGCCATGTTTATCCCCATCATCCCCAACACAATATTTTCATACTTTGGCTAACGAATTAAACGGGCCTAGACCTTTCTTAAAATATAACTCACATTCATTTCCCGTGTTGAAATAAGATTTATGAATTCGAAGTATTGAACGCGTTCAAGTGAATAAATTAATGTTCAATGTATGGTTTCCCCGTCATGTTTATCCACGTCATCCCCAATATAATATTTTCATACTTTGCCCAAAAATTCAATGGACGAAGACCTTCCAAAAAATATTAGCCACATGCATAACCAATGCTGGCGTAAGATTTGTGGATTCGAAGTATTGATCGCGCTCAAGTAAATAAATAAACGTTCAGTGTATGGTGTTCCTCGCCATGTTTATCCCCATCATCCCCAACACAATATTTTCATACTTTGGCTAACGAATTAAACGGGCCTAGACCTTTCTTAAAATATAACTCACATTCATTCCCCGTGTTGAAATAAGATTTATGAATTCGAAGTATTGATCGCGTTCTAGTGAATAAATTAATGTTCAATGTATGGTTACCTCGTCATATTTATCCACGTCATCCCCAATATAATATTTTCATACTTTGCCCAAAAATTCAATGGACCAAGACCTTCCAAAAAATATTAGCCACATGCATAACCAATGCTGGCGTAAGATTTGTGGATTCGAGGTATTGATCGCGCTCAAGTAAATAAATAAACGTTCAGTGTATGGTGTTCCTCGCCATGTTTATCCCCATCATCCCCAACACAATATTTTCATACTTTCGCTAACGAATTAAACGGGCCTAGACCTTTCTTAAAATATAACTCACATTCATTTCCCGTGTTGAAATAAGATTTATGAATTCGAAGTATTGAACGCGTTCAAGTGAATAAATTAATGTTCAATGTATGGTTTCCCCGTCATGTTTATCCACGTCATCCCCAATATAATATTTTCATACTTTGCCCAAAAATTCAATGGACCCAGACCTTTCAAAAAATATTAGCCACATGCATAACCAATGCTGGAGTAAGATTTGTGGATTCGAAGTATTGATCGCGCTCAAGTAAATAAATAAACGTTCAGTGTATGGTGTTCCTCGCCATGTTTATCCCCATCATCCCCAACACAATATTTTCATACTTTCGCTAACGAATTAAACGGGCCTAGACCTTTCTTAAAATATAACTCACATTCATTTCCCGTGTTGAAATAAGATTTATGAATTCGAAGTGTTGATCGCGTTCAAGTGAATAAATTAATGTTCAATGTATGGTTTCCCCGTCATGTTTATCCACGTCATCCCCGATATAATATTTTCATACTTTGACTAAAGATTAAATGGACCAAGACCTTCCAAAAAATATTAGCCACATGTATAGCCAATGCTGGCGTAAGATTTGTGGATTCGAAGTATTGATCGCGCTCAAGTAAATAAATAAACTTTTCGTGTATGGTGTTCCTCGCCACGTTTATCCCCATCATCCCCAACACAATATTTTCATACTTTCGCTAACGAATAAAACGGGCCTAGACCTTTCTTAAAATATAACTCACATTCATTTCCCGTGTTGAATTAAGATTTATGGAATCGAAGTATTGATCGCGCTCAAGTGAATAAATTAATGTTCAATGTATGGTTTCCTCGTCATGTTTATCCACGTCATCCCCGATATAATATTTTCATATTTTGCCCAAAAATTCAATGGACGAAGACCTTCCAAAAAATATTAGCCACATGCATAACCAATGCTGGCGTAAGATTTGTGGATTCGAAGTATTGATCGCGCTCAAGTAAATAAATAAACGTTCAGTGTATGGTGTTCCTCGCCACGTTTATCCCCATCATCCCCAACACAATATTTTCATACTGTCGCTAACGAATTAAACGGGCTTAGACCTTTCTTAAAATATAACTCACATTCATTTCCCGTGTTGAATTAAGATTTATGGAATCGAAGTATTGATCGCGCTCAAGTGAATAAATTAATGTTCAATGTATGGTTTCCTCGTCATGTTTATCCACGTCATCCCCAATATAATATTTTCATATTTTGCCCAAAAATTCAATGGACCAAGACCTTTCAAAAAATATTAGCCACATGCATAACCAATGCTGGCGTAAGATTTGTGGATTCGAAGTATTGATCGCGCTCAAGTAAATAAATAAACGTTTCGTGTATGGTGTTCCTCGCCACGTTTATCCCCATCATCCCCAACACAATATTTTCATACTGTCGCTAACGAATTAAACGGGCCTAGACCTTTCTTAAAATATAACTCACATTCATTTCCCGTGTTGAAATAAGATTTATGAATTCGAAGTATTGATCGCGTTCAAGTGAATAAATTAATGTTCAATGTATGGTTACCTCGTCATATTTATCCACGTCATCCCCAATATAATATTTTCATACTTTGCCCAAAAATTCAATGGACCAAGACCTTCCAAAAAATATTAGCCACATGCATAACCAATGCTGGCGTAAGATTTGTGGATTCGAAGTATTGATCGCGCTCAAGTAAATAAATAAACGTTCAGTGTATGGTGTTCCTCGCCATGTTTATCCCCATTATCCCCAACACAATATTTTCATACTTTCGCTAACGAATAAAACGGGCCTAGACCTTTCTTAAAATATAACTCACATTCATTTCCCGTGTTGAAATAAGATTTATGAATTCGAAGTATTGAACGCGTTCAAGTGAATAAATTAATGTTCAATGTATGGTTACCTCGTCATATTTATCCACGTCATCCCCAATATAATATTTTCATACTTTGCCCAAAAATTCAATGGACGAAGACCTTTCAAAAAATATTAGCCACATGCATAACCAATGCTGGCGCAAGATTTGTGGATTCGAAGTATTGATCGCGCTCAAGTAAATAAATAAACGTTTCGTGTATGGTGTTCCTCGCCACGTTTATCCCCATCATCCCCAACACAATATTTTCATACTGTCGCTAACGAATTAAACGGGCCTAGACCTTTCTTAAAATATAACTCACATTCATTTCCCGTGTTGAAATAAGATTTATGAATTCGAAGTATTGATCGCGTTCAAGTGAATAAATTAATGTTCAATGTATGGTTACCTCGTCATATTTATCCACGTCATCCCCAATATAATATTTTCATACTTTGCCCAAAAATTCAATGGACCGAGACCTTTCAAAAAATATTAGCCACATGCATAACCAATGCTGGCGCAAGATTTGTGGATTCGAAGTATTGATCGCGCTCAAGTAAATAAATAAACGTTCAGTGTATGGTGTTCCTCGCCATGTTTATCCCCATCATCCCCAACACAATATTTTCATACTATCGCTAACGAATTAAACGGGCCTAGACCTTTCTTAAAATATAACTCACATTCATTTCCCGTGTTGAAATAAGATTTATGAATTCGAAGTATTGATCGCGTTCAAGTGAATAAATTAATGTTCAATGTATGGTTACCTCGTCATATTTATCCACGTCATCCCCAATATAATATTTTCATACTTTGCCCAAAAATTCAATGGACCAAGACCTTCCAAAAAATATTAGCCACATGCATAACCAATGCTGGCGTAAGATTTGTGGATTCGAAGTATTGATCGCGCTCAAGTAAATAAATAAACGTTCAGTGTATGGTGTTCCTCGCCATGTTTATCCCCATTATCCCCAACACAATATTTTCATACTTTCGCTAACGAATAAAACGGGCCTAGACCTTTCTTAAAATATAACTCACATTCATTTCCCGTGTTGAAATAAGATTTATGAATTCGAAGTATTGAACGCGTTCAAGTGAATAAATTAATGTTCAATGTATGGTTTCCCCGTCATGTTTATCCACGTCATCCCCAATATAATATTTCCATACTTTGATTTACGATTAAATGGACCAAGACCTTCCAAAAAATATTAGCCACATGCATAACCAATGCTGGCGTAAGATTTGTGGATTCGAAGTATTGATCTCGCTCAAGTAAATAAATAAACGTTCAGTGTATGGTGTTCCTCGCCATGTTTATCCCCATCATCCCCAACACAATATTTTCATACTTTCGCTAACGAATTAAACGGGCCTAGACCTTTCTTAAAATATAACTCACATTCATTTCCCGTGTTGAAATAAGATTTATGAATTCGAAGTATTGAACGCGTTCAAGTGAATAAATTAATGTTCAATGTATGGTTTCCCCGTCATGTTTATCCACGTCATCCCCAATATAATATTTCCATACTTTGACTAAAGATTAAATGGACCAAGACCTTCCAAAAAATATTAGCCACATGCATAACCAATGCTGGAGTAAGATTTGTGGATTCGAAGTATTGATCGCGCTCAAGTAAATAAATAAACGTTCAGTGTATGGTGTTCCTCGCCATGTTTATCCCCATCATCCCCAACACAATATTTTCATACTTTCGCTAACGAATTAAACGGGCCTAGACCTTTCTTAAAATATAACTCACATTCATTTCCCGTGTTGAAATAAGATTTATGAATTCGAAGTATTGAACGCGTTCAAGTGAATAAATTAATGTTCAATGTATGGTTTCCCCGTCATGTTTATCCACGTCATCCCCAATATAATATTTTCATACTTTGTCCAAAAATTCAATGGACCCAGACCTTCCAACCAATGCTGGAGTAAGATTTGTGGATTCGAAGTATTGATCGCGCTCAAGTAAATAAATAAACGTTCAGTGTATGGTGTTCCTCGCCATGTTTATCCCCATCATCCCCAACACAATATTTTCATACTTTCGCTAACGAATTAAACGGGCCTAGGCCTTTCTTAAAATATAACTCACATTCATTTCCCGTGTTGAAATAAGATTTATGAATTCGAAGTATTGATCGCGTTCAAGTGAATAAATTAATGTTCAATGTATGGTTTCCCCGTCATGTTTATCCCCATCATCCCCAACACAATATTTTCATACTTTCGCTAACGAATTAAACGGGCCTAGACCTTTCTTAAAATATAACTCACATTCATTTCCCGTGTTGAAATAAGATTTATGAATTCGAAGTATTGATCGCGTTCAAGTGAATAAATTAATGTTCAATGTATGGTTACCTCGTCATATTTATCCACGTCATCCCCAATATAATATTTTCATACTTTGCCCAAAAATTCAATGGACCAAGACCTTCCAAAAAATATTAGCCACATGCATAACCAATGCTGGCGTAAGATTTGTGGATTCGAAGTATTGATCGCGCTCAAGTAAATAAATAAACGTTCAGTGTATGGTGTTCCTCGCCATGTTTATCCCCATCATCCCCAACACAATATTTTCATACTTTCGCTAACGAATTAAACGGGCCTAGACCTTTCTTAAAATATAACTCACATTCATTTCCCGTGTTGAAATAAGATTTATGAATTCGAAGTATTGAACGCGTTCAAGTGAATAAATTAATGTTCAATGTATGGTTTCCTCGTCATGTTTATCCACGTCATCCCCAATATAATATTTTCATACTTTGCCCAAAAATTCAATGGACCCAGACCTTTCAAAAAATATTAGCCACATGCATAACCAATGCTGGAGTAAGATTTGTGGATTCGAAGTATTGATCGCGCTCAAGTAAATAAATAAACGTTCAGTGTATGGTGTTCCTCGCCATGTTTATCCCCATTATCCCCAACAGAATATTTTCATACTTTCGCTAACGAATTAAACGGGCCTAGGCCTTTCTTAAAATATAACTCACATTCATTTCCCGTGTTGAAATAAGATTTATGAATTCGAAGTATTGAACGCGTTCAAGTGAATAAATTAATGTTCAATGTATGGTTTCCCCGTCATGTTTATCCACGTCATCCCCAATATAATATTTTCATACTTTGCCCAAAAATTCAATGGACCCAGACCTTCCAACCAATGCTGGAGTAAGATTTGTGGATTCGAAGTATTGATCACGCTCAAGTAAATAAATAAACGTTCAGTGTATGGTGTTCCTCGCCATGTTTATCCCCATCATCCCCAACACAATATTTTCATACTTTCGCTAACGAATTAAACGGGCCTAGACCTTTCTTAAAATATAACTCACATGCATTTCCCGTGTTGAAATAAGATTTATGAATTCGAAGTATTGAACGCGTTCAAGTGAATAAATTAATGTTCAATGTATGGTTTCCCCGTCATGTTTATCCACGTCATCCCCAATATAATATTTTCATACTTTGACTAAAGATTAAATGGACCAAGACCTACCAAAAAATATTAGCCACATGCATAACCAATGCTGGCATAACCACATGCATAACCAATCCCGTGTTGAAATAAGATTTATGAATTCGAAGTATTGAACGCGTTCAAGTGAATAAATTAATGTTCAATGTATGGTTTCCCCGTCATGTTTATCCACGTCATCCCCAATATAATATTTTCATACTTTGACTAAAGATTAAATGGACCAAGACCTACCAAAAAATATTAGCCACATGCATAACCAATGCTGGCGTAAGATTTGTGGATTCGAAGTATTGATCGCGCTCAAGTAAATAAATAAACGTTCAGTGTATGGTGTTCCTCGCCATGTTTATCCCCATCATCCCCAACACAATATTTTCATACTTTCGCTAACGAATTAAACGGGCCTAGACCTTTCTTAAAATATAACTCACATTCATTTCCCGTGTTGAAATAAGATTTATGAATTCGAAGTATTGATCGTGTTCAAGTGAATAAATTAATGTTCAATGTATGGTTACCTCGTCATATTTATCCACATCATCCCCAATATAATATTTTCATACTTTGCCCAAAAATTCAATGGACCCAGACCTTTCAAAAAATATTAGCCACATGCATAACCAATGCTGGCGTAAGATATGTGGATTCGAAGTATTGATCGCGCTCAAGTAAATAAATAAACGTTCAGTGTATGGTGTTCCTCGCCATGTTTATCCCCATCATCCCCAACACAATATTTTCATACTTTCGCTAACGAATTAAACGGGCCTAGACCTTTCTTAAAATATAACTCACATGCATTTCCCGTGTTGAAATAAGATTTATGAATTCGAAGTATTGAACGCGTTCAAGTGAATAAATTAATGTTCAATGTATGGTTTCCCCGTCATGTTTATCCACGTCATCCCCAATATAATATTTTCATACTTTGACTAAAGATTAAATGGACCAAGACCTACCAAAAAATATTAGCCACATGCATAACCAATGCTGGCATAACCACATGCATAACCAATCCCGTGTTGAAATAAGATTTATGAATTCGAAGTATTGAACGCGTTCAAGTGAATAAATTAATGTTCAATGTATGGTTTCCCCGTCATGTTTATCCACGTCATCCCCAATATAATATTTTCATACTTTGACTAAAGATTAAATGGACCAAGACCTACCAAAAAATATTAGCCACATGCATAACCAATGCTGGCGTAAGATTTGTGGATTCGAAGTATTGATCGCGCTCAAGTAAATAAATAAACGTTCAGTGTATGGTGTTCCTCGCCATGTTTATCCCCATCATCCCCAACACAATATTTTCATACTTTCGCTAACGAATTAAACGGGCCTAGACCTTTCTTAAAATATAACTCACATTCATTTCCCGTGTTGAAATAAGATTTATGAATTCGAAGTATTGATCGTGTTCAAGTGAATAAATTAATGTTCAATGTATGGTTACCTCGTCATATTTATCCACATCATCCCCAATATAATATTTTCATACTTTGCCCAAAAATTCAATGGACCCAGACCTTTCAAAAAATATTAGCCACATGCATAACCAATGCTGGCGTAAGATTTGTGGATTCGAAGTATTGATCGCGCTCAAGTAAATAAATAAACGTTCAGTGTATTGTGTTCCTCGCCATGTTTATCCCCATCATCCCCAACACAATATTTTCATACTTCCGCTAACGAATTAAACGGGCCTAGACCTTTCTTAAAATATAACTCACATTCATTTCCCGTGTTGAAATAAGATTTATGAATTCGAAGTATTGAACGCGTTCAAGTGAATAAATTAATGTTCAATGTATGGTTTCCCCGTCATGTTTATCCACGTCATCCCCAATATAATATTTCCATACTTTGACTAAAGATTAAATGGACCAAGACCTTCCAAAAAATATAAGCCACATGCATAACCAATGCTGGCGTAAGATTTGTGGATTCGAAGTATTGATCGCGCTCAAGTAAATAAATAAACGTTCATTGTATGGTGTTCCTCGCCATGTTTATCCCCATCATCCCCAACACAATATTTTCATACTTTCGCTAACGAATTAAACGGGCCTAGGCCTTTCTTAAAATATAACTCACATTCATTTCCCGTTTTGAAATAAGATTTATGATTTCGAAGTATTGATCGCGTTCAAGTGAATAAATTAATGTTCAATGTATGGTTTCCCCGTCATGTTTATCCACGTCATCCCCAATATAATATTTTCATACTTTGCCCAAAAATTCAATGGACCCAGACCTTCCAACCAATGCTGGAGTAAGATTTGTGGATTCGAAGTATTGATCGCGCTCAAGTAAATAAATAAACGTTCAGTGTATGGTGTTCCTCGCCATGTTTATCCCCATCATCCCCAACACAATATTTTCATACTTTCGCTAACGAATTAAACGGGCCTAGACCTTTCTTAAAATATAACTCACATTCATTTCCCGTGTTGAAATAAAATTTATGAATTCGAAGTATTGATCGCGTTCAAGTGAATAAATTAATGTTCAATGTATGGTTACCTCGTCATATTTATCCACGTCATCCCCAATATAATATTTTCATACTTTGCCCAAAAATTCAATGGACCCAGACCTTCCAAAAAATATTAGCCACATGCATAACCAATGCTGGCGTAAGATTTGTGGATTCGAAGTATTGATCGCGCTCACGTAAATAAATAAACGTTCAGTGTATGGTGTTCCTCGCCATGTTTATCCCCATCATCCCCAACACAATATTTTCATACTTTCGCTAACGAATTAAACGGGCCTAGACCTTTCTTAAAATATAACTCACATGCATTTCCCGTGTTGAAATAAGATTTATGAATTCGAAGTATTGATCGCGTTCAAGTGAATAAATTAATGTTCAATGTATGGTTATCTCGTCAAATTTATCCACGTCATCCCCAATATAATATTTTCATACTTTGCCCAAAAATTCAATGGACCCAGACCTTCCAGCCAATGCTGGAGTAAGATTTGTGGATTCGAAGTATTGATCGCGCTCAAGTAAATAAATAAACGTTCAGTGTATGGTGTTCCTCGCCATGTTTATCCCCATCATCCCCAACACAATATTTTCATACTTTCGCTAACGAATTAAACGGGCCTAGGCCTTTCCTTAAATATAACTCACATTCATTTCCCGTGTTGAAATAAGATTTATGAATTCGAAGTATTGAACGCGTTCAAGTGAATAAATTAATGTTCAATGTATGGTTTCCCCGTCATGTTTATCCACGTCATCCCCAATATAATATTTTCATACTTTGACTAAAGATTCAATGGACCCAGACCTTCCAACCAATGCTGGAGTAAGATTTGTGGATTCGAAGTATTGATCGCGCTCAAGTAAATAAATAAACGTTCAGTGTATGGTGTTCCTCGCCATGTTTATCCCCATCATCCCCAACACAATATTTTCATACTTTCGCTAACGAATTAAACGGGCCTAGACCTTTCTTAAAATATAACTCACATTCATTTCCCGTGTTGAAATAAAATTTATGAATTCGAAGTATTGATCGCGTTCAAGTGAATAAATTAATGTTCAATGTATGGTTACCTCGTCATATTTATCCACGTCATCCCCAATATAATATTTTCATACTTTGCCCAAAAATTCAATGGACCCAGACCTTCCAAAAAATATTAGCCACATGCATAACCAATGCTGGCGTAAGATTTGTGGATTCGAAGTATTGATCGCGCTCACGTAAATAAATAAACGTTCAGTGTATGGTGTTCCTCGCCATGTTTATCCCCATCATCCCCAACACAATATTTTCATACTTTCGCTAACGAATTAAACGGGCCTAGACCTTTCTTAAAATATAACTCACATGCATTTCCCGTGTTGAAATAAGATTTATGAATTCGAAGTATTGATCGCGCTCAAGTGAATAAATTAATGTTCAATGTATGGTTATCTCGTCAAATTTATCCACGTCATCCCCAATATAATATTTTCATACTTTGCCCAAAAATTCAATGGACCCAGACCTTCCAGCCAATGCTGGAGTAAGATTTGTGGATTCGAAGTATTGATCGCGCTCAAGTAAATAAATAAACGTTCAGTGTATGGTGTTCCTCGCCATGTTTATCCCCATCATCCCCAACACAATATTTTCATACTTTCGCTAACGAATTAAACGGGCCTAGGCCTTTCCTTAAATATAACTCACATTCATTTCCCGTGTTGAAATAAGATTTATGAATTCGAAGTATTGAACGCGTTCAAGTGAATAAATTAATGTTCAATGTATGGTTTCCCCGTCATGTTTATCCACGTCATCCCCAATATAATATTTTCATACTTTGACTAAAGATTAAATGGACCAAGACCTACCAAAAAATATTAGCCACATGCATAACCAATGCTGGCGTAAGATTTGTGGATTCGAAGTATTGATCGCGCTCAAGTAAATAAATAATCGTTCAGTGTATGGTGTTCCTCGCCATGTTTATCCCCATCATCCCCAACACAATATTTTCATACTTTCGCTAACGAATTAAACGGGCCTAGACCTTTCTTAAAATATAACTCACATTCATTTCCCGTGTTGAAATAAGATTTATGAATTCGAAGTATTGATCGCGTTCAAGTGAATAAATTAATGTTCAATGTATGGTTACCTGGTCATATTTATCCACATCATCCCCAATATAATATTTTCATACTTTGCCCAAAAATTCAATGGACCCAGACCTTTCAAAAAATATTAGCCACATGCATAACCAATGCTGGCGTAAGATTTGTGGATTCGAAGTATTGATCGCGCTCAAGTAAATAAATAAACGTTCAGTGTATTGTGTTCCTCGCCATGTTTATCCCCATCATCCCCAACACAATATTTTCATACTTCCGCTAACGAATTAAACGAGCCTAGACCTTTCTTAAAATATAACTCACATTCATTTCCCGTGTTGAAATAAGATTTATGAATTCGAAGTATTGAACGCGTTCAAGTGAATAAATTAATGTTCAATGTATGGTTTCCCCGTCATGTTTATCCACGTCATCCCCAATATAATATTTTCATACTTTGCCCAAAAATTCAATGGACCCAGACCTTTCAAAAAATATTAGCCACATGCATAACCAATGCTGGCGTAAGATTTGTGGATTCGAAGTATTGATCGCGCTCAAGTAAATAAATAAACGTTCAGTGTATTGTGTTCCTCGCCATGTTTATCCCCATCATCCCCAACACAATATTTTCATACTTCCGCTAACGAATTAAACGAGCCTAGACCTTTCTTAAAATATAACTCACATTCATTTCCCGTGTTGAAATAAGATTTATGAATTCGAAGTATTGAACGCGTTCAAGTGAATAAATTAATGTTCAATGTATGGTTTCCCCGTCATGTTTATCCACGTCATCCCCAATATAATATTTTCATACTTTGACTAAAGATTAAATGGACCAAGACCTTTCAAAAAATATTAGCCACATGCATAACCAATGCTGGCGTAAGATTTGTGGATTCGAAGTATTGATCGCGCTCAAGTAAATAAATAAACGTTCAGTGTATGGTGTTCCTCGCCATGTTTATCCCCATCATCCCCAACACAATATTTTCATACTTTGGCTAACGAATTAAACGGGCCTAGACCTTTCTTAAAATATAACTCACATTCATTTCCCGTGTTGAAATAAATTTTTTGAATTCGAAGTATTGAACGCGTTCAAGTGAATAAATTAATGTTCAATGTATGGTTTCCCCGTCATGTTTATCCACGTCATCCCCAATATAATATTTTCATACTTTGCCCAAAAATTCAATGGACCAAGACCTTCCAAAAAATATTAGCCACATGCATAACCAATGCTGGCGTAAGATTTGTGGATTCGAGGTATTGATCGCGCTCAAGTAAATAAATAAACGTTCAGTGTATGGTGTTCCTCGCCATGTTTATCCCCATCATCCCCAACACAATATTTTCATACTTTCGCTAACGAATTAAACGGGCCTAGACCTTTCTTAAAATATAACTCACATTCATTTCCCGTGTTGAAATAAGATTTATGAATTCGAAGTATTGATCGCGTTCAAGTGAATAAATTAATGTTCAATGTATGGTTTCCCCGTCATGTTTATCCACGTCATCCCCAATATAATATTTTCATACTTTGCCCAAAAATTCAATGGACCCAGACCTTTCAAAAAATATTAGCCACATGCATAACCAATGCTGGCGTAAGATTTGTGGATTCGAAGTATTGATCGCGCTCAAGTAAATAAATAAACGTTCAGTGTATGGTGTTCCTCGCCATGTTTATCCCCATCATCCCCAACACAATATTTTCATACTTTCGCTAACGAATTAAACGGGCCTAGACCTTTCTTAAAATATAACTCACATTCATTTCCTGTGTTGAACTAAGATTTATGAATTCGAAGTGTTGATCGCGTTCAAGTGAATAAATTAATGTTCAATGTATGGTTTCGCCGTCATGTTTATCCACGTCATCCCCAATATAATATTTTCATACTTTGACTAAAGATTAAATGGACCAAGACCTTCCAAAAAATATTAGCCACATGTATAACCAATGCTGGCGTAAGATTTGTGGATTCGAAGTATTGATCGCGCTCAAATAAATAAATAAACGTTTCGTGTATGGTGTTCCTCGCCACGTTTATCCCCATCATCCCCAACACAATATTTTCATACTTTCGCTAACGAATAAAACGGGCCTAGACCTTTCTTAAAATATAACTCACATTCATTTCCGTGTTGAATTAAGATTTATGGAATCGAAGTATTGATCGCGCTCAAGTGAATAAATTAATGTTCAATGTATGGTTTCCTCGTCATGTTTATCCACGTCATCCCCAATATAATATTTTCATATTTTGCCCAAAAATTAAATGGACGAAGACCTTTCAAAAAATATTAGCCACATGCATAACCAATGCTGGCGTAAGATTTGTGGATTCGAAGTATTGATCGAGCTCAAGTAAATAAATAAACGTTTCGTGTATGGTGTTCCTCGCCACGTTTATCCCCATCATCCCCAACACAATATTTTCATACTGTCGCTAACGAATTAAACGGGCCTAGACCTTTCTTAAAATATAACTCACATTCATTTCCCGTGTTGAATTAAGATTTATGGAATCGAAGTATTGATCGCGCTCAAGTGAATAAATTAATGTTCAATGTATGGTTTCCTCGTCATGTTTATCCACGTCATCCCCAATATAATATTTTCATACTTTGCCCAAAAATTCAATGGAACCAGACCTTTCAAAAAATATTAGCCACATGCATAACCAATGCTGGCGTAATATTTGTGGATTCGAAGTATTGATCGCGCTCAAGTAAATAAATAAACGTTCAGTGTATTGTGTTCCTCGCCATGTTTATCCCCATCATCCCCAACACAATATTTTCATACTTTCGCTAACGAATTAAACGGGCCTAGACCTTTCTTAAAATATAACTCACATTCATTTCCCGTGTTGAAATAAGATTTATGAATTCGAAGTATTGATCGCGCTCAAGTGAATAAATTAATGTTCAATGTATGGTTACCTCGTCAAATTTATCCACGTCATCCCCAATATAATATTTTCATACTTTGCCCAAAAATTCAATGGAACCAGACCTTTCAAAAAATATTAGCCACATGCATAACCAATGCTGGCGTAAGATTTGTGGATTCGAAGTATTGATCGCGCTCAAGTAAATAAATTAACGTTCAGTGTATGGTGTTCCTCGTCATGTTTATCCCCATCATCCCCAACACAATATTTTCATACTTTCGCTAACGAATTAAACGAGCCTAGACCTTTCTTAAAATATAACTCACATTCATTTCCCGTGTTGAAATAAGATTTATGAATTCGAAGTATTGATCGCGCTCAAGTGAATAAATTATTGTGCAATGTATGGTTACCTCGTCATATTTATCCACGTCATCCCCAATATAATATTTTCATACTTTGCCCAAAATTAAATGGACCAAGGCCTTCCAAAAAATATTAGCCACATGCATAACCAATGCTGGAGTAAGGTTTGTGGATTCGAAGTATTGATCGCGCTCAAGTAAATAAATAAACGTTCAGTGTATGGTGTTCCTCGCCATGTTTATCCCCATCATCCCCAACACAATATTTTCAAACTTTGGCTAAGGATTAATGCGTAGACTTATGATCGCGCTTAGTTTAATAAATATTAAAAGTTTTTGGCACTGGTATAAATGAATCGTTTGTCTATAAATTAAATTTTTATAATTTATGCGAATAGAATTTTTATGTTAGAATATTTTTGTTTGAAAATTATTATTAATTTAATTTTTGGAACTCAGATTTTTCTTTTGACATGTTGCTCTTATTATCAAATCGCTGTTGATGTTTACTTTCAGTAATTAGATTGACTACCTATTTGAAATCAATTTTTAAATGATTTACTAATCTTATCAAACGTGTTAGTTTTCGGCATGTTTTAGGAAATATTCTGCAATACATCTTGATTTTATTTTTCGCATTCTAGTCGTTAATAATATTACTTGATCTAATTTGTTATCAATCGTTTTGTACGTTGAAAATTAACATAATGTGGGGTAATTAAAATCAATGCAAAGGGACAGACAATTCTAAGAATTTTGCTATCATTTCATTAAAAAGCGTATCAAGAACAGAAATAAATAAATACCCGTTTAATTAAATGATTGTTGTTTTTGTATTTCCAAGAAATCACAAACTTACCTTCTTTGTTATAAAACACATTTCTTTTGTTATCGCATTTAATTTGATTTAAAATTATCAATATTCTAACGAAATGATAAGGTAACAGATCAGGTTATTGTACCGAAATTGATTACGCATAAGCATAACTAATTGAACATCACAGCACAACCATAAAACTCAATAACTTTTCGAAACATATACTCGTACTCGCATTTAGGTCAGTTACATACCTAAGGTTCATGCTAGAAATACACAAATTTTTATTACATACAAAACATTTTTAGAGATTCAGCATTCTAGTAATAAACTTATGTGCACGTTATATATACATGATGTGGTGCGATATTGCTGCATAATTAACGAACATTTGAATTTATGAATTCTAAGAGGAAAACTAAAATTAATTTTTCTGCTTCCTTATGTCTATGCAAATTAACTTTAACCAAGTGGTAAAAATATGACGTAGATTTGAGGAAAAATGCAACGAAAGAAAATTTTATCGTTTAAGCTTTCAATAGTTATAGTTGTTTTTCATTGATTCAAAACCTAGCGATTTTATGTTATGCCTAATAACGATCTGATATTTTTAGCTTATGTAAACGGAGGTTCAACTATATGTGTTCGTACTTATGGTGTATGTACTAAGAAAGCAATTAAAAACACAATAGGGAAATGTATGCGTCCATTTATGTTTTTCCATCTTTTAGTAAGAGTCAGTTTATTTTAAACTCAGTCGTGGTACGATCTTATACACAAAAACTAAACATTATTTTTAAGTGGTGGTGCAACGTAAACCCTTCGAAAAATGCAAAAGTGTTACAGGATTATAATATAATTTGGAATGCATTAGAAGTTAAGCCACAAATAAAATATGTATCATTTATTGTAATAAAATATAAAAACTATCCAAGTAAGAAAATAATATTTAAATATGTGTTTAACACTGTTCAACATAATTGAAAATTAATAGTTTCTTCTTAACTGCGGCCAATGTAATTAATGCGAACCGTCATACATTTTCTTACAACAACAACAAACTGTATCAACATAATTTATGCAAGAGAATTATAATTAAAAGGTACAATAGTTCATGTTGATTCGATCTTATAGTTAGTTGATGAAAGACGTTCAAAGTGATAAGTTCTATGCTTAACAATTAAAACAATATATTCGTATTAATATATATTCGTAAAGTGTAAAAATAAAGTTTTGTGAACCAAGTCGCAGTGTTTTTATGTGTTGTGTATATGTGTGATTTATAAATACTAATTACTGTTAGTGAAAAGTTTTAGACAAAAAGTATTAGTTAACAAAAAACAAAAAAATGAAGTGCTTTGTAATTATAGTATTTTGTTTAGTAACTGCTCAAAATTGTGCAACATTTGAGGTGTGCGAATTTGTTCGGCCTCCTATTATCGACATTAAAGAAAATGAAGTGGTGTGCAAAATTCCAACAATAAATAATAAAATCAACGAAATAATAGATCAACTCCATGAAGTGGACGAAATTTCAAAATTGCGTTTACAGTGCAGCGATCCAAATTCCATTAAAAACTCAGTTGAATCTTTAAACCTACCGCGTTTTTCAACTTTAAAAATATTGACAATCGATTATTGCGAAATAAAGTATATACCAGATTACGCCTTTTCTAAATTAAATCAACTGCAAATATTAAATATTCGACCACATTCGGATTCGATTGATTTGCATATAGAACTAAATCCGAAAAGTTTTGCTGGACTTACAAAATTGATTATTTTAGATTGTTCCGGAGCAAATATTTTGAATTTGCCCGCCAATATATTTTGTTCCCTAAACTTGTTGCGCGTATTAAATTTAGCCGACAATCATATTCATAATGTTACACAATTAAACTTTTCAAAACTAAACCCAAAACTATGCAACGTCGATTTGAAAATACTAAATTTATCGAATAATAACATCACCATACTAACGAGTAACACATTTTCGGGATTAAGATCACTACAACAACTCTATTTACAAAATAATAACATATCGCTTGCAGATTATGCATTCAATGGATTGAATAATCTACAGACGCTTGATCTATCGTATAATCAGTTAAAATCAATTACATCTCAAATATTAAACGAAACGACCAGTTTGCGCCAATTAATTTTGAGACATAATTTCATTCCGAATCTACCACTGGGATTTTTAAACCATTTGGAGCATCTTGAAATTTTGGACGTCGCACATAATAAAATAGGACTCCTTTTTTCTGACTCATTCGTCGGATTATACAAATTAGTTCAGCTGGATTTAAGCTACAATTCAATCATGCGCATTGAACAATTTATTTTTGAAGATCTATTATCACTCGAGATGCTAAATTTGGACAGTAATAAAATTACAACGATCATGCCTAACTCGTTCGATAATTTAAATAATTTACTAATTCTTACTCTTTCAAATAATAATCTAATCCGAATTGCACGTGATAGTTTCAACGACTTAATAGAACTACAATTTGTATCATTCGAAAATAACGCGATTGATCGGATTCATCCGAACGCATTCAACAATTGTACCACTCTTCGTAATTTAAATTTAGCGGATAATTTAATCGATGAAATTCCGAATGCTTTTAATAAACTGACAAATTTAAATACCCTTGATTTAGGGTCAAATAAAATTCGTGCGATTCAAAATATATCGTTTTCAAAACTAAATAAACTAACAACGCTTAAATTGAACAATAATAAAATAAATACGATTGCGTTTACTGCATTCCAAAAGCTTCCTGAACTGGTTTATTTAAATTTGGCATCGAATAAGATTTCATTGATTACCCGTGAATTATTTGAAGAAAACAAAATGTTACAGAGCATCCGTCTAGATGATAATGATTTCGAGTATGTTGGGGATACATTTACTCCGCTTACATCACTTGCCGTACTCAACATGGCACATAACCGGATCACAAAATTAAATTATTTTTCGATACCAAGTTCCCTAGTATGGCTCAATCTAAGTCATAATTCTATCGATAAAATGAGTCAAACTCGACGCGGACTTAATCTGAGGTTATTGGACATATCGCATAATGAGTTGTATTCAATCAATAGGAACACTTTTCCATATAATATCAAAACGATTTTGTTGAATGATAATGAAATTGAATTGATCGATCAAGAAGCATTTACTAGTCTATCAAATTTGAGGAAAGTCGATTTGACTGGAAATCATTTAAAAACAATTGATCGCAAATGGATAACGGTTAGCAAGATTCCTAATCACGTTGTATTGCCGAATTTTTATTTCAACCGTAACCCGATTATGTGCGATTGTAAAATCGCTTGGATCCATTCAATAAACAGTAATTCGTCCGATGTTCTTCATTATTCTCGTATTGACGATCTAAATACGATATCCTGCGAACTTGAAGGCGTACGAATTACTGCAAAAATGCCAGTTGTGGATGTTAGAGAGGACCAATTTTTATGCAAATATACAGTTAACAATGGAATGATGTGTCCAGATGTGTGCAGGTGCTATCGCGATGTAACACAGAAAATAAATATAGTCGACTGTGCAAGAAGTAAAATTACAACAATACCAGCACGCATTCCTTTGGAGGTGACAATTCTTCACTTGGATGGCAATGATTTGGGAATATTGGGTCAGCACATTTTAAGTGGGAGAACAAAATTAGAAATTTTGTACATGCACAACAGTCAAATAACATACATTAATAATAGCACGTTTACAGGATTGCCTTCTTTGTGGCGTCTCCATTTGGAAGGGAATAAAATACAAAAGCTAGGCCTTGAATTTCAGTACCTGCCCAAATTGGCTGAATTACACTTGGAACAAAATTTAATTACGTACATTGACAAAGAATCTTTTTCTAAATTAGATCATTTAAATATTTTGAACTTAAGTGTAAACAATTTGATAGATTTTGACCCAAGCCAATATTTAAAGCATAACCAATTAATTCTTTCGATCGCCGAAAACTGGTATAGTTGTGATTGTGATAGTTTAAATAAATTAGCGGAATGGTTTAAGTGCGATTTTGAATTGATCGGCTCTATTAAATGTACAGACATTCGTAATAACGTTCTTGAAAACTTTCATTCTTGTAAATCAAATTTAAAGCTGTGTCAAACAATCGTGGCTAATAAAATCAGCGACAACGTTTTAATTTTCGGCATAATCACCGCCTCCCTTATTATTTTATCCACAATAACAATAATTACGATCATTTATATTTTCAGACGAAATTCAAAAATGATGGAAAGGCGCTTTGAATCAAGTGAGCAAATCGAAGAGAATGTGCAATATTATAATGGGCGTGTTGTATTTGGTCGTAGAAGTCCGAATTCGAATAGGCGAGATAACGATATTCGAATTTCTGAAGAAACTGGCTATCGTTTTTATAAGCCAGATGATTACTTTAACTAATATTTCTTTTTTTAGTCTCTAAAATACCGCCATTAAAAATTCAAAGTTATAAATTTAGCACAATATTATGATTCATCTTTTCATCTTTATAGACTTTCTTATATTTGGGCAATAAATGTTTAGGACACCAAGACCAACCAGAAAGGAAGCACAATCCTGGTTTCAGCTTCATGAAACCAACATCAATCATAATAAATTTCAAATAAGAATGGTTTATAAATAAATTTTATTGTTTTTAAAGGTAAGTCATGCAATTTCTTTAAAAACCTACCATATACGAGTATTGATTTATCAAAAGAGAATTATGATGGTTTAGTTGAATCAATACAGTTTAAGGTATTCATCCTTAATAAGAAACCAAAAATGTTACTTTTAAACTAAAATTTACACCAGGCTTGTAATACTGTAATTTACTACTACTACTATTTACTTTAGTTTATTCGTTAAAGTTTCGTTGCCTAATAAAATTATTACTCTACTTCAAAGTAATTCAAAATAATCACATCAAGACAAATAATTTTTAGAAGCTGTGATTCACATAAAGTTGTGTGCACTAAACATTTCTCTCGTGGCACTTTACGAAAAACCAAGAGCCACAACTAATAATTTACCAAAAATTAAAATTCTAAAATATATATTTCAAGATTTTGAATTAGAATAATCCATTGAGTAAAAATTTAGTTTATTCGTTAAAGTTTCGTTGCCTAATTAAATTATTTGTTACTCTACTTCAAACTAATTCAAAATAATCACATCACGATAAATAATTTGTAGAAGCTGTGATTCACATAAAGTTTTGTGCACTAAACATTTCTCTCGTGGCACTTTTCGTAAAACCAAGAGCCACAACTAATAATTTGCAAAAATTAAAATTCTAAAATATATATTTCAAGATTTTGGATTGGAATAATCCACTGAGAAAAAATTCAGTTTATTCGTTGCCTAAATAAATTTTTTGTTGCTCTGCTTCAAACAAATTCAAAATAATCACATCAAGATAAATAATTTTTAGAAGCTGTGATTCACATAAAATTTTGTGCACTAGACATTTCTCTCGTGGCACTTAACGTAAAACCAAGAGCCACAACTAATAATTTGCAAAAATTAAAATTCTAAAATATATATTTCAAGATTTTGGATTAGAATAATCCACTGAGTAAAAATTCAGTTTATTCGTTGCCTAATTAAATTTTTTGTTACACTGCTTCAAACAAATTCAAAATAATCACATCAAGATAAATAATTTTTAGAAGCTGTGAATCACAAAAAGTTGTGTGCACTCAACATTTCTCTCGTGAACTTTACGTAAAACCAGGTGCCACAACTAATAATTTGCAAAAATTAAAATTCTAAAATATATATTTCAAGATTTTGAATTAGAATAATCCATTGAGTAAAAATTCAGTTTATTCGTTAAAGTTTCGTTGCCTAAATAAATTTTTTGTTACTCTGCTTCAAACAAATTCAAAATAATCACATCAAGACAAATAATTTTTAGAAGTTGTGATTCACAAAAAGTTGTGTGCACTCAACATTTCTCTCGTGAACTTTACGTAAAACCAGGAGCCACAACTAATAATTTGCAAAAATTAAAATTCTAAAATATATATTTCAAGATTTTGAATTAGAATAATCCATTGAGTAAAAATTCAGCTAATTCGTTAAAGTTTCATTGCCTAATTAAATTGTTTGTTACTCTGCTTCAAACTAATTCAAAATAATCACATCAAGACAAATAATTTTTAGAAGCTGTGATTCACATAAAATTTTGTGCACTAAACATTTCTCTCGTGGCACTTTACGTAAAACCAAGAGCCACAACTAATAATTTACCAAAAATTAAAATTCTAAAGTATATATTTCAAGATTTTGGATTGGAATAAGCCACTGAGAAAAAATCCAGTTTATTCGTTGCCTAAATAAATTTTTTGTTGCTCTGCTTCAAACTAATTCAAAATAATCACACAAAGATAAATAATTTTTAGAAGCTGTGATTCAAATAAAGTTGTGTGCACTAAACATTTCCCTCGTGGCACTTTACGTAAAACCAAGAGCCACAACTAATAATTTGCAAAAATTAAAATTCTAAAATATATATTTCAAGATTTTGAGTTAGAATAATCCATTGAGTAAAAATTTAGTTTATTCGTTAAAGTTTCGTTGCCTAATTAAATTTTTTGTTACTCTACTTCAAACTAATTCAAAATAATCACATCACGATAAATAATTTGTAGAAGCTGTGATTCACATAAAGTTTTGTGCACTAAACATTTCTCTCGTGGCACTTTTCGTAAAACCAAGAGCCACAACTAATAATTTGCAAAAATTAAAATTCTAAAATATATATTTCAAGATTTTGGATTGGAATAATCCACTGAGAAAAAATTCAGTTTATTCGTTGCCTAAATAAATTTTTTGTTGCTCTGCTTCAAACAAATTCAAAATAATCACATCAAGATAAATAATTTTTAGAAGCTGTGATTCACATAAAATTTTGTGCACTAGACATTTCTCTCGTGGCACTTAACGTAAAACCAAGAGCCCCAACTAATAATTTGCAAAAATTAAAATTCTAAAATATATATTTCAAGATTTTGGATTAGAATAATCCACTGAGTAAAAATTCAGTTTATTCGTTGCCTAATTAAATTTTTTGTTACACTGCTTCAAACAAATTCAAAATAATCACATCAAGATAAATAATTTTTAGAAGCTGTGAATCACAAAAAGTTGTGTGCACTAAACATTTCTCTCGTGAACTTTACGTAAAACCAGGAGCCACAACTAATAATTTGCAAAAATTAAAATTCTAAAATATATATTTCAAGATTTTGAATTAGAATAATCCATTGAGTAAAAACTCAGCTAATTCGTTAAAGTTTCATTGCCTAATTAAATTGTTTGTTACTCTGCTTCAAACTAATTCAAAATAATCACATCAAGACAAATAATTTTTAGAAGCTGTGATTCACATAAAATTTTGTGCACTAAACATTTCTCTCGTGGCACTTTACGTAAAACCAAGAGCCACAACTAATAATTTACCAAAAATTAAAATTCTAAAATATATATTTCAAGATTTTGGATTAGAATAATCCACTGAGAAAAAATTCAGTTTATTCGTTGCCTAATTAAATTGTTTGTTACTCTGCTTCAAACTAATTCAAAATAATCACATCAAGACAAATAATTTTTAGAAGCTGTGATTCACATAAAATTTTGTGCACTAAACATTTCTCTCGTGGCGCTTTACATAAAAGCAAGAGCCACAACTAATAATTTGCACAAATTAAAATTCTAAAATATATATTTCAAGATTTTGAATTAGAATAATCCACTGAGAAAAAATTCAGTTTATTCGTTGCCTAATTAAATTTTTTGTTACACTGCTTCAAACTAATTCAAAATAATCACATCAAGATAAATAATTTTTAGAAGCTGTGATTCATAGTAAGTTGGGTGCACTAAACATTTCTCTCGTGAACTTTACGTAAAACCAGGAGCCACAACTAATAATTTGCAAAAATTAAAATTCTAAAATATATATTTCAAGATTTTGAATTAGAATAATCCATTGAGTAAAAACTCAGCTAATTCGTTAAAGTTTCATTGCCTAATTAAATTGTTTGTTACTCTGCTTCAAACTAATTCAAAATAATCACATCAAGACAAATAATTTTTAGAAGCTGTGATTCACATAAAATTTTGTGCACTAAACATTTCTCTCGTGGCGCTTTACATAAAAGCAAGAGCCACAACTAATAATTTGCAGAAATTAAAATTCTAAAATATATATTTCAAGATTTTGAATTAGAATAATCCACTGAGAAAAAATTCAGTTTATTCGTTGCCTAATTAAATTTTTTGTTACACTGCTTCAAACTAATTCAAAATAATCACATCAAGATAAATCATTTTTAGAAGCTGTGATTCATAGTAAGTTGGGTGCACTAAACATTTCTCTCGTGGCACTTTACGTAAAACCGAGAGCCACAACTAATAATTTGCAAAAATTAAAATTCTAAAATATATATTTCAAGATTTTGAATTCGAATAATCCATTGAGTAAAAATTTAGTTTATTCATTGCCTAATTAAATTTTTTGTTACTCTGCTTCAAACTAATTCAAAATAATCACATCAAGATAAATAATTTTTAGAAGCTGTGATTCACATAAAGTTGTGTGCACTAAACATTTCTCTCGTGGCACTTTACGTAAAACCAAGAGCCACAACTAATAATTTACCGAAAATTAAAATTCTAAAATATATTTTTCAAGATTTTGAGTTAGAATAATCCATTGAGTAAAAATTCAGTTTATTCGTTAAAGTTTCGTTGCCTAATTAAATTTTCTGTTACTCTGCTTCAAACTAATCCAAAATAATCACATCAAGCTAACTTAAACAAAAGTTGGAAAAAAACTGTTTTACTGATTCGAGATCGTTTAAATAATACGGCACAACACAGCCAGTTTTTTAATTACATGACTCACCCATAATAAACATTTATAAAATTTATTAGTAACTAAGTTTATTTGCATTTTCATTATGATTGATTCAATTACAGTTTGTGTATTCAAAATATTAATTAAAATTAATTAATAAATCATCAGGTCATTACCTGTTATAAATAGAAATATTTTTTAAACATTAAGTTTACGAGATAATACGATAAAACCCAATTTTAAGTGGTAGCGCAAGAGCTTCCCGCGAGCCATATCATTAACTAAACTAATTTTAAATATAAAAAATCTCAAGTAATTTAAAAAACTTAACATTGCCAGAAATGTGTTTTTTCTTCGATTAAATCATGACCCATGAACTGATTAATGAAAACTAAACACTGATTAATGTTCAAATACGTACTTAAGCCATAAACTAAACTTAATACATACCAAACAATGTTTTGTTCAAAATATTTTTCAGTTGAGTTAAATAAACTTCTTTATCTAATACAAAATTCGATAAAGCATTATGTTTACAATGTAATGGATAAAATTATTAAATGTAATTTAAACTTTATTTACTTGCCAAATAATATATTTACTTTTTCAAAAACCTATATTTGAATTCAGAAAATGTTGTATTAAATTTAATATACTCGTAATCCAAGAAGAACAAAACTATTGAAATAAACGAATGGGCCAAGTAATTCTTGTAACATTTAGAACTAAGTAATTTTCATAATAGATATACATTTTACATATACTCGTATATTAAATTGAATTAATCCATATTATATTTTTAAGAGTACGGTTAAATATTGGCTACATGATTTAAGAGAAGTTTAATTAATGAAAGTGGCCAAAAAATGAATTAAAAAAGTGGTATTTGTATGATAAATTTCCACTTTCTTCAATTCGTGTTTAAACCAATTTTCTGAATTAAAAAAAGTGTTTTCAAAAGCACAAAATCTAATTATGCCACAGATAACATACACAGATTGGGAATACATTCAGAATATTTTACTTACGGACGTATAGTTCGAGGGGCCTAAGAATTAACGTCTACTGAGCAAATTAAAACGGATTAAATGTGTAATCTGTTAAAACTAATTACCAAAATTGCGCTAAACGATAATCTGATGGTCGAATATACATTTTTGGTATTTTTTTTTTTGGTTTTTATTAGTATCATTATACTTAGGTTTTCGTAAAATAATAAAATAATAATTTGAATTAATTAATTATTAAAAAAAACAAATTTTTGCAATTTTATACACCAAAATATTTAAATTTTTGCAGTAATCTAGTACCCAATATTTGCTAACTTGACAGTACCAATCTCTACAGTATTTCGTTTCAATTTAAATGAAATTTTAATTCATGAAATACACTACAGGTTTCTCGAATTGTACGTACATAATAAAATATATTTCGAATGTATTCCCAATCTGTGTACATTATCTGTGGGTGGGAATAACGTTCCAAAATAAGCGACGAACCTGAAACGTTTATTTAAATTCAGAAAAAACACTTGTTTTAATTCAATTTTTCTTAATTCGTATAGCCTTAAATATTTCCTATATTTTCTAATCCATTGAAAAAGAAAACATTTGTAATTTGTAATGTATTTTTAAGAGTACGGTTAAATATTTCCTATATTTTTTTCGCTTAGTTTATTGTAACGAGAAAATTATAATTTTCTTGAATTAAGTGAAACGACTAAAATAATATAACAGTTAATATAGGAATTAAGATATTTTAATATTTTTAAATATTTTCATAGTAAAAAAACAATAATCATTGTATTTACTTGATTTTACAATTATTACCTCCATTTAAATGTTTATCTGAATAAGATGTTTCAGTTAGACATTATTTTATTGCCATAATATATAATGATTAATTTTAAAAGCCATAAAACGGAACACCCCAAGTGGCTTATATAATATTTACACCTATATGAATTACATTATATAAAGATAAATTTAAACTTACATATTACAAACTAATTTTTAAGAATACGGATATTCTATATTTTTTTTAAATATTATTTAAATATATCATACAATATAGTCATTAAGCTACCTTTACCTAAATTGCACTCAACGATAGTGTGAGAGTGGAATTTATTAGTATTGTTATACTTGAGTTTTCGAACAAGTAATTGTTACAAATAAATGAGCAGTGTATTTTTATATTGTGTCTCTTTAACTAATTAAAAATGAACAATAAAATAGTAATTTTAATTAATAAATTATTAAAAGAAATAACTCTATTCAGGAACTTTTGAAACTAAAATATTTAAATTTTTGTAGTAGTCTAGTAACCTATATTTGCTATCTTTTACAATATTTCATTTTATTTTAACAGAACTGAATTAGTCCAAATATTAATAATTAATAATAAATAATTAATTCATTAACGATACAATTTGTGGAAAATGTAAAAAACGAGAACAATACACAAATTCTCTTATTTTCATTAATGAAATACCAGTATGTTCCAAAATAAGCAACGAACCTGAAACGCTTATTTAAATTCCGAAAAAAAACACTTATTTTAAATTAACTTTTCTTAATTCGTACAGCCTTTAATATTTCCTATATTTTGTAGTTAAGTACAATAATTCTACCGAAAAAAATCCAAGGCCAATATAAAAGAAAACGTTTGTAACAATATAATTAATAATTTTCTTTGTATTAAAAATATAATTAAGATAAGATAAAGCAAAATATAATTATATTTTTATATATTTTAAAAGTTAATATAGGAATTAAGATTTTTTTAATATTTTAAAATATTTGGATATTATAAAAGCAATATTATTGATTTTACGTAAAAGCACTGAAACCTTACTTTTAAAATTTTTATCTAAATAAGATGTTTCAGTTTAATTTTAAAAACCGTTAGACGAACGAAATTTAGAACACCGTAAGTGGCTTATATAATATTCAGACCCATACGAATTACATTGAAGAGATTCATTTTACCTGCATATGTATTACAAATAGAAATAATACAAACTAACCTTTAAGAATACGGATATCCTATATTTTTTTTTAATATTCTTTAAAAATATCATACCATAATAAAATTATATTGTTAAAAGTTAAATTTAACGTTAAATGAAATAAAAATATTCTATACCTAAATAGTTTATAAGTAAAGGAAAATTTGAAATGGTTTTTAAACAGGGTGTCCCACTATCTATACCCCCATTTGCGGTATTTTTAGTAGAAACACAATGTTTGAATTTCCATTTTATTTCCAATATTTTTCCACAAATTATACAATATAGCTAATAATTTTTTAATTTCTTAATATTTCTTAATATATATTTACTTGTTTATTGTATGTAAAGGATAAAATTATAAAATATTATAGTTTTACACTTTATTTACTTGGCAAATAATATATTAAGCTCAAGTTCAAAGTTCTTGTGATATTATGCAATAAAATTTAAATACTAGATATATTTTTTAAATATAACTAATATTTAATATATTTTAAGGTGGGAGTACTGTTACCTATATTTTGTCGGTCTATTAAGTCTATAAACGACTAAAACGACTAAGAATTAAGATTTTTAAATATTTTAAAAGTTCCAAGGAACATCAATTTTTCACTATAATTTTAAAATTTAAAAATCCGTAATAAATATATTAATATACTAATATTATTGAATAAATTTTACATAATTATTTCAATAGAAATAATATAATATAATTATTTTTTAATATTTTTTAAAATGTTCATTAAAATATCATACCATTATCAAATTATATTTTAAGTTAAAGTTAATGTTAAATGGACTAATTATATTCAATACCTAAATAGTTTAAGGAACGACAAATTTAAAATAATTATTATACAGGGTGTCCAAGTATGATATTTTTACGGTGGTCTTTATAGTAGTAACAAAACGTTTGAATTTTCGTTAAAGCAATTGTTTCGCAAAAAAATTTCGTTAAAATTGTTGATATTTATTTTATATTCGAATTCTTCGTTAGATGATCAGTATTAATACATTGGTTCAGCGCTTTAAAGCAAAATTAAAAATATCGAACATTTTTTAAATTAATTCTTAAGCAGCGGACATTTATCTAGCCGTATATTTTAAATGCAAATAAAATAAGTACTGGTCCATTTCCGGACACAGGACATCCTGTATTAGTATACATAGGATTCGTTTGCAATGAACACTGATTTTAATGATCCTATCCGTCACGAATGTTTTTTAAGTCTTCAAGTTATATACGAATTTAAGATTAAATCGATTATACGAATGTGGTGGACAAAAGTTACAAAATAAAGTTTTTTAATTGTTTAGGGCTTTTTAAAAGCTCAATTTTCGACATCCACTCGCCATAATTTTGAAAGCTATAAATAAAATGTATGTACATTTTTCCTTAACAAAATAAACAAAGCCTTTTTTACTTTTTATTATATGTAACATTTTTATATAAATTTTAATCATATTTTGAAAACATTTTAGTTTTAAAAGAAAACCCCTAAACCATATTATTAAACTTTATTTTATACGCAAAAATATTTAATATTTAAGCGTACATAAATAATTAGTCCTACTGTAGTTTGTTAAAATTAAAGGGCTATTCCATGTGAATTTTTTTACTTAAAAATTTTTTTTTTCTCATGGAATAGCGTCATAAGAAGTTATATCATACAATTATTAAAGTTATAATGGAACTCACTTAAATGCACTTTTACATTTACTGATTATATTATTTGCACTTTGTTTTAAAATTACATTTATTCACGTTTGTCACTTTTCATAATTTCAAATACATTTAATAAAAAATACATTATAAAAAGCTTAAGTGTTTTAATTCACAATAAATAATGCCTTTGCATGCCGCGGTCGCTGATTCGATACCTGGAGCTAACCAAACAGCAAAAGTTATCAAAAACTAGGAAACACGATTATATTTGAAGTAAAAGTACCCTTGGCCCAGAGGACGAGAATTATTATTAACTAGATGACCCTGTGAACTTCGTACCACCAAAATTGATTTCATTGAAACTCGTCATAAGTGATTGAGTGAATTCCAATCAACATTCCAACCAATTCATTCTACTCAATTCATTGATATCGACAATATTGGCCGGCACTGTGTACGGTTTGAGTTTCGTTTGGTGATTAATTGAAACTCGTTCGTAATCCAAATGAAGTTAAATGCAAAGCGTTGTGGTAGACTACGTATTTGTTTGGTTTTAAATGCAGTTAAATACATGCACGAAACACGGAAACTCCTAGTTAATGCCGCAAAGTCCCAACGACTGGCCTTGAGATTTGTTCACGGTCATCACGAATGCCAGACGCACGGGGATTTGAAACCGTTTGAACTCGAATAGCAAATCCATTGGAATCATCGGGATGCGCGGAATAAAAACAGCCCCTCATTTGTACTTTCCCTTCATAATCGTCGCTTCGACTATATTGTTAATAAGCTTTTCCACAGCCAATCTCGTTCCATGACACAGTAAAAATTGGTTGATGAAGTTGAATTGCAAATCGTGAGGTGGTAATCCGGGCAATTCCAGTGAATTCAAGAATTCTGTGGGATAGTTGACTACTTCATCCTGGTTGATACTGCGTTAACCGATTTAAAAGAAAATAGCTGTTCCGGAATGAAGTTTTGAATGGTCGCACTGAGATCATCGACATCTTAGTTTTTCAGCGCCAATATGGCTCATTTGCTCAGACAATTAATTTAATTAATTTTTTAAGTTTTGCACTATGTTCGGAAAAACACGTCGAATGAGCTCTGCGTTCAATTCGGTCAACTGGCAGAAATCAGAGGGCAATGTGATGCATCCGGTCGAGATATCAACTGCGATTTTCTCGTTACCAATATCTAACAATTACTCCGAAAACACATCTGCAGTTCGACCTTGTTGCGAAAACACTCGCGTGGTAGTTATAAATATTTCGTCAGCGGCGGTTGAAAGTGGAATACCAGGAAGAGTCTGTCGAAAATCACAGTATCTGGTGTGATCGAACCGATGCAAAAAGCAATTAAATTAAGAACGATTTTCCAGGCTCTTCAGGAGCATCCAGGAAGTAAATGCAACCAGTTCTATTGTCCACAGCTTCTATCAAAGAGCCTATTGTTGATTCAATTGCGGAACATTTATACGAACTGCTTTGTCTATTGCTTCAGTGTCGTATTGTTGTTCGCTTTCTAATTCGTTGTTGAATGCGAAGATAATAACATACGTCGTTATTTGAATGCAGAACGTCTCAAGCAAATACATTTAAACGTCTTTCAGCTTATATTCCTTGTTCCCGATGCTGAAAAGATGTCGACGATCGGGCAAACCGAGAAGAAGTTTGTCAATGTTGTCGACAGTGGCCGCGTCGCTTCGTCCGCTGCGTTATCCGGATTAAAATACACGCGTTGCTAGTTTTCCAGATGCACTGCCAAATATACAGCTGAAGGGTGTCTTTCGTGAATCGCAAAGTAAAATATGCGCCAAATTGTCTCGTTGCTGCTCACATAGCGACCCGTCTGATACTGAGATACCTCATTGTTTGCATTTGTCACACCAAAAAGAGCTATATCGTTCCCTTCGTTCAAAAGCCTTGAACAATATCAGCGAATATGGAACATCTCAGCGATTGTTCACATCAACATCTTGCCCTTTGACCTCCACAACTGTAAGTCGGTCGTTGTCCGCAACTGATCGCCTACGATACAATGGGTATTCATCATTGCTGGTGCTGGTGTCGGCATTCATGTCTCTCGAGTATCGCTTGGAACACTTGCCATCAATCATACAGGGTGACTAGTTGTTAAAAACGTCGCAAGGTCCATGGACCATATTCTTAGTCATCACTGAATGCAATTTCGGATCAACAGCATCATCCGGAATTTCGACTGAGACCACATTTTTGTCATTCAACGGAGTACGCCCAACAATGAACTTGGCCATACAAATGATGTTTTGAGATGAAATCCATCAGAGATTTCAATTTTTGTTTAAAAACTCTGGCAGTGATGTGTCTGTCAATTGGTGTTCCGTTGGATAGCAGTTCCTTCTTGAGTTCAATCCATTGAGGGTTACAGATGAATGTTATGAACTGGTCTGGCCGCCATATTGTCTAGCATACGACATCTTGTAAGTACTCGTGCATGCGGCGAGGACTTCCGATGTAAGTGGCCGGTAAAATTGTTATTCTTTAAACGTTTTGCATCGCCGTCGCCATTAATCGCATCGCGAAGATTATTTCCATGCCAACACAGGTCCAAACGAATATATGTCAGTCGTTCTGTCAAAATGTTAATGGATATTGTACTGCATCATAAGTCCTGTGGGTTTCGAACACGCATTTCAATTAATTCCGATAATGTAGCCCGATATCTCTAGATTGCAAATTTTCGCTGAATAACAACAGCCACTTCGTCGTTTGGCGGCAAATTTAATATTATAGCGTCCTTACCCACCGGCGTTTTGTCAGCGCTGATGACGATGTTATGGCTATTGTATGGCATCCGACCCAACGCAATTTTGAACAAGTTGATCATTTCGTTGTTCTAATGAAGAAGCGTTTGCAATTCTGATGGTAGAATCACTTCCTGTTTCAGAAACCAATGAGTGTAATGGCTCTTGTGGTAGGACCAATTGTGGCAATTTCACCTTCCCACCTGCGCAACTCAATCCAAGAGTCTCGCCGCTGAATTTCAACGCCTTACAATGTAGACAAACGACTGACATTTCTCCAACCGTTACTGATCTGTCCGCACATTAATTGATTTCCGAACCGTATTGGAATGCCGCTCATTCCAGCTTTATAGATGAACCGCGGCAGCGCCATCGGGGTCATGTTCATTATATTGTACTCGCTTACGTTGTGTTTGATGTGCAGGAACTACTTGTCTTCTAAATCTATTCGCTTGTCTATTCGCATGTAATTGGGATATACCAATACGGGTCGCACGTGAAGTGTTACGCTGCGCATTTAACTGACTGCGACTATCTATGTTAGGCTTAGGCATTGTATTGACACAGAATTGTTTTCACAATCACGTGTACACTTCCAAATCTGTCGAAATTACCTTGTTATTCTTCACTGAGAACTTTATAATATTGAAATCCTCGTGTATCAAAACTAATCGAGCCTCGCTAAAAACATATGAATAATTTGTACTGTACCTTACTAGAATAGCTGATCAAAATGATTGTTCGCAAAATGTATTTAAATTCGCTTTAATCAAATCTGTTCAACCCAATACCTTTTTTACGAAAAAACAATTTAAAATTTATTAGATTTCACAAATTCTCGGTGAAATATTTGAGCACAACCGCACGGTGTGAATAATCGAATTTGCATTGAATCAGGTAGGTCCGCCATCAACGCCATCTATTTAAATAACCGGAAGCGACTATATAAATGAATGCTTATTGTGGAAATACAGCTACCATTGGTGATATTAAGTGCATTCTGTAACGAACGAGTTCATTAAAATACCGATTTATTTGACTACCGTGAGAATGCACTAAAAAATTAATCATTCAATTCAAACCATAATCTCTCACGGATACATCGAAGTTACATGTCTAATAATCTAAATACTACATTATCTCAACGCAATAACCAATTTGGTACATTGATATGAGCGGAATTTTGAGCAGCGTAATCATACCTTGTAACTGTGTATAAGTACGAATGATGACGTGCACACGCCAGAATAATTAAATATGCTATACACACACAGTTCCATTTGATTATTGTTATTGTAATTGTAATTTCCCCAATCAGTCCTGTATATACATGTATGTATATACATGTATTTTCTACTAGATATTGATGTAGGCAATGCATCCATATCAGATATAGTGAGGTTGTTCATTAAACTTAATCTCTTGAAAAGTTCTCCAGTACAATTGTTAACAAACACTTTACCAATAATCGATCAAATCAGTTTATCGTGAGCTGCTTAAGGGTGATGACGTTTAGTTAAATGTAAAATCAGTGTAGTTCTGTTAAAATTATTAAATCTGAATACACGAAGGCCGTTTATTTTGGATTTATTTGTGTTTCCATATAACACAGCAGGTAATTGCTAACTTGACCATACATATCACTGGAAAATCTAATTTGCTTTAATTTTCCGTATATAGTTTCATCAGAGAAACGATTGTTAGTACAATTAAAATGCATTCTCTTGCACGTGGGTGGAGTACAATTAAAACGCATTTCCTTGCACGTGGATATGTGAAAATTGCGGCCATTCGAACATTAAACCTTCCGTTGTGGGTAATTTAATAGAGAGACCGATTTTTTGTGTGGTGACGATCGCTACCAAACCGCATGCTGAAAAAGTACAGTACATAGTACTGTACGGATGTTTGTCGGCGTCATCTTCTGTACATAATCAGTGATATACATAATCACGTATACGATACCAAATCGTACATTTATAAATATTGTGGGCAACTTATGGTACGCACGATAGTTTCGCGTGCGGTTTAATTGAAAATTATAGTTAAGTGCAATGTCTTTAAAAGTTAATTTGGTAAATTAAGTTTCACAAATTTTTAAAATATTTTAATTTCTGAGATCAATTTCCAAGTTTAGTTTATACTGACCAGATATTTTCATAAAAAGTGAATTATTATTAAAGTGATATCAATTTATATAAAACAATACGCCGATAAAAGCGGTGATAACAGAGATAATTTGGTGACGTGAAATTTACTGTTTTTCACATTATATATTATGTACTATTTTAGTACCGGGAACGTGAAACCCATATTGTGTCTAAGCGGAGAAGCACTTCTTCGTGACATTTATAAATGGTAAGTCGTTTTATATTTAAATTCTTTTTATTGTATTGTCTTATGGTGTGTGGTAAAGAATAGTTTCTTTCGGGCGAGGTTTTCATTTTACTTCTGAAACACGGTTTATGGTTCTAACTATAGGAAATTCATACCACTACGTTTTTCTACTTAATATAAAAGTTCATATGACGTTTAAGGTTTCTAATCAATAAACAAATGCTAATTACGTAAATTATGTAATTTCTTTAATTTTTGGGGAGGGATGGGTTGAGTGAAAGAAATTCTCAGTTGTGGATCGCTATTTGCAATTAGGTTTTTGTTTGCAGCTTCATATATCTGCTCATCTGGCTGCTCTTCGGAGTTTTAATAATGGATCTTCTGTTAACGTAGTCGCGGCATTTTCAACCGTCTAGATGATGAATCAAAATGAAGAGTGTGTTCTTCTGTTTACAGGACAACGGTGAAGTCCTTTGCGTTATAATTTCCTATTTGCATTTATTTCATGTTTTTCATTTGGGGTTTTCCGAATTTTCTCCGATTTTCAATTTTTTTCATTTTTTCGGTTTTTCTATTCTATTCTATTTAAACCATCTCCGTAATGGTTAGAACAAAACAAAAAAATCATCCAAATAGGTCGAGCCGTTCTCGAGTTTTTGCGAGACTAGATTTTTGCAGGATAGATGATAGAATTTCAACCCTATGCATGTGTATTAATGATTTATCGGGGAAACAATTAATTTTCGAATAATTATGAAATAATAATGCTTATTTTAAAGATAAGTTTGTTTTAAAGATAACGACTAGGAGTTTTATTAAGTTCAGTTAGAAATTATAGAATTTAACACAATGAATCGTTTTTGAGCTAAGTTGTTTTCTCCATACGTCCCTAAAGCTAGCAGAACCCATATAGCAGAACTTTACAAGATAGTATGGAATTATAGGCTAATAAAAGGCTAATTAAAGGCTCTATTAAAAAATGTTGAGCACCATCGGGTCCAAGTAAAACGATGAGTTCTGCTATCTTTAGAAAAGTTAGTAGAACCCATATCAACAGAAGATTTAACAACAAATAGAAAATTAAAGGTTCATTTTACGCTAATTAAATGCCTTCATTACTTCAAAGGTTGCAACATTTTGGACTGCTCTCCTTCTTGACCAAACTTCAGGCCATTTAATTTAAAGCTAGCCAAACCCAAATCAAAAATCGCACCAAAACGGAAATTATTAGTCAAAATTTGACCTGAAATGAACCATTAAAAATGTTATCATTTCGGTTGTGGTCCGATTTTCGATTTGGGTTCTGCTAGTTTTAAATTGAAAGGCCAGAATTATGGTCAAGAGAGAGTAAAGCATAAACTTTTTTAAGGGACATTTGAATAGGCCATCATGAGCCTAAAATTATTTGTATGTCAATTGATCTTGATATGCGTTCTAAAAAAAAAGAGAGTGGAGCATACAATTTTTTAATATGTTATTTGATTAGACCATAATGAGCATAAATTTATTTGTTTTTGTAAGCGAATTCACCAATGTAAAAGCTGCGATAAGATGTTCATTATTTCCCACCACCTCAAGAATCATTATAATACAGATATTTCCTGCCCCGAATGCCAAAAGTTGTTTATCAATAAGGATCGACTAGCACCACACCAACGTAGAAATACTGAAAAGAGGCCGCATAAATGCGAGACATGCGATAAAACATTTATAAGCCCGGCATCGTTAACAAATCAATATGCAACCCATACGGCCGGAAAGCGCTTTATGTATACTCAAACTCAGTATGGAATGTGTAGAATGATCCAGAACCGACTGCCAACTCGTACAAAAAACAAAAATACTTTGAATTTACCCGACACACGAAGATGCATGGCTACTTTTACCACATCTACAACAAACCCTTTGCTCTTAAAACAGAGGTCGACTTGCATACAAAAGAATGAGTATTCTCTTCCAACTTAGAACACGTTTGACGCGTACGCTTAGATAAATTTCATCGGCCCAACATGCTAGATTTATAAACGCCGATTTATAACGAATAGTGATTACAAAATGCGTGCACCTTGGCATTATGAAAATAAACCGCCCATTTATAACTTTTGCAGTAAGCGTTACATAACATAATCAGGATTGATACAAACCTATAAATTTTACTAAATGTTTACAATTTTTTGGGGAATCCCTTATAGTTAGCCATACTGATTTTCACCGAGAATTTCACCCAGATTAAAAAAATACGAAAGTTCAAATAACCGAAAATAGTGAAGTTCGGCCTAAATCCTAAAAACATTTAAATGTGTTAGTAAAGTTAAATTACTAAATTCCGATAAACCGATTACACCATTGATTGATTCGGTTTTACGTACTAATGTAGATTGAACTTGCTATAAATTTGATAACTTGTTGTACTCTTATTTGCATAGTCGGGAGCAGTTTGTAAAGCACGGTGTTGACTAGAGCAGTCAATGGGCAGAGTAACTTTAGGTGTACCACAAACATCAATTCTGGATCCTTTACTTTATTTCCAAATTTATAAATGTTCTTCCATGGTGCATTGGTCATTGTTCTTTTCATATCTATGCTGATGATTTACAGTTGTACATCGGATGTAAAGCTTGAGGGTTGAATGAGGCTGCAATAAAACTGAACGAAGAATTTAGTGATGTTTTATTATGGGCTAAACATTACTCTCTAGCGCCGAATCCTAATAAAAGTAAAGCATTATTTTTATGTAAAAAAAATTCGAACACTATTAAGCCTACTCTTGTTTCGGGTGATGACACAATAAAGTTTGTTCCGACCGTTAATAACTTAGGACTGATACTAAATTAAATAATTAAATTATTAAGTGATTTATAGTGGATGTGACAGTTCCTTTCGGCGTCTACTTAAAATTACATTTAACAATTGTATTCGATACGTTCATGGCCCCAGAAAATTTAATCATATTTCTAGCTTAAATACTTCAATTTTAAGGTATTCCCGGAAAAATACTACAATCCTCGTCTGTAATTGGAGTTTATATAGAGATACTTCTAGGTCATATAAACACATCTATTTTGGCTAAATTGGTAATTCAGAGTGTTTAGGACAGTCAAATTTGTATTGATCTTCTATAAATCACATGTACGGTTTTCCAAAATCTCCCGTGACAATACTTTAATCCGCGTTTCTAATTGGCGTTTATTTGGAGATACTTCTTGGTAAACAATAAGAGATAAACACGTTTATTTTGGACAAACTGGGAATTCAGAGTGGTTAGGATAGCCAAATTTGTACTGTTCTACTATAAATCACATGTATAGTTTTCCTAAATTTCCCGGCAAAATACTATACTCCACGTCTCTAATTGGCGTTTATTTAGAGATACTTCTAGATAATATATAAGACATAAATACGTATATTTGTGTACAGGAACTTTATAATTTTTTTAACGACGGGTTCAACTGTGGACCCCTGATTATATAGGCCGCAGAACATATAATTACATGAACGTATATTAAGGATTTACATTCAGAAAATCCGCAAGTAATCAGCAAAGCCTTAGCTATGTATCGTCTTCGCCTTAAAGAAATTGTTTCAAAAAGCACTGAGCCAATGGATAAAAACTATTAAGCTTGTTTTGGACAGTTGGACGGTTCGGTGCATATAATTAAATGTGTGTGGTGTGATCGTTCCATTCATATAGAATGTATATGTCAAATTTATGTGATAATTTTGTTCATCGTCATTCTAAGGTCAATTAAATTTAATAAAAATTATGACACCAAATTAAAGCATTATTTTCATTTCATGGACGATGGTAAGTAACCGATTATACTCACGTACTTTAGTTAATGGGTAAAAGTGCAATAAGTGGTGCTTTATTTTAAATCACCTATGCCCTAGGGGTATCCTACAACAAAATATTAGTGTAAGATATATACATAGTAAGTTTCCTCAATTAGAGGTGAAAAATTAAAGAAAGTACAAGAAAATGTGTACTAACTCGTTATTATTATAATGACGTAAGTGAATCGAACTCCCATCGGATAAAAGCATAGTCTATATTGTAGATTCCTCCCCACAAATAAAATTCAAAAACCGCCACCCTGAATTTCCAATTCGGCCAAAATAATCGTGTTTATCTCTTATATAGGACCAAGAAGTATCACCAAATAAACGCCAATCAGAGACGATGACTATAGTATTTTCCCAGGAAATTTTGGAAAACTGTACATGTGATTTATAGAAGATCAATACATATTTGGCTGTCCTAAACACCCTGAATTCTCAACTTTGAAAAAATAAACGAGTTTATCTCTTATATAGAACTTAGAATTATCTCTATACAAACGTCTATTAGAGACGCGGATTATAGTATTTTCCCGGTAAATTTTGGATGTGAGTTATAGAAGAAAAAACACCATGAATTCCCAATTTGGCCAACATAAACACGTTTTTCTCTTATATAGGGCCAAAAAGTATCTCAACAAAAACGTGAATTAAAGAGGCGGTTTATAGTATTTTTCCGGGAAATTTTGAAAACCCGTAAATGTGATTTATTGAAGATCAATAAGAATTTAAACGTGTTTATCTCTTATATAGGACATAGAAGTATCTCTAAATGGACGCCAATTAGAGACGTGGATTATAGTATTATACCGGGAAATTTTGGTAACCGTCCAGTCCATGTAATTTATTGAAGGTCGATACAAATTTGGCTGTCCTAAACAACCTGAATTCCAAATTTGGCCAAAATAAACGTGTTTTTCTCTTATATATGACCAAAAAGTATCCCTATATAAGAGCCCATTAGAGACGCGGATTATAGTATTTTCCCGAAAAATTTTGGAAAACCGTATAGGTGATTTGTAGAAGATCAATAAAAATTGGGCTGTCCTGAATCCCTCGAATTCCCAATTTGTCCAAAGTAAATGCGCTTTTCTATTAGGTATGACCTGCTCGCATCTCAGTACATACGTCACTTTGCATGCTGGTTTATAGGTGATTTCCGGCAAGGCTCAGAAATTGCACGTTCGATTTGTAGTACTCCAAATCAATCGCTTGCAATCTAGGTTCTATTACGATATGTGACCGGATTTCAAAATACGAAACTTCCAGTAATCGAGCTTTAAACATGTTATCTACCATTAGTTTCTTGCTCAACGTATTATTCTCAAGACTTCCGTTTGGACTAAAGAACACATCAGCAATTTTTCAGAGAACGATAGACAACATACTGAAACAGTGCTTCGTGAAAATATGTTATGTCTACATAGATGGTGTAATAAGAACACTTGGGCAACGTTAGAAAAATATTTTCAAAACTGGAGAAAGCAAATCTGCGGGTAAATCTTAATAAAACAGAGTTTCTCAAGAACAATACCAAATTCCTTGATTACATTATAATATTAAAATATAAAGATTCCAGAGAACTTAAAAGATTTAAAATCATTTCTCGGACTCACGTCTTACTACAGGCGCGTCATAAAATACTTCGTCAAATTGGCCAAACCTCTCACAAATCTCACCAGAGGAGAAAATGCGCAAATCAAAGAGAACGCATCCAATAAAAGTCAAAATCAACCCTTCTGAGAAAGAGAAAGAGAGATCTATGCATTTCAACAACTCAATGACTTATTGTCATCAGCACTCATGTTTCAGCACTCACGAACTGGGCAAAGATACACCTACTACATTTATCTTAAGATCATTACACAATAAAGAAAAAAATTATGCGGTAAATGAAAAGGAAACGTTAGCTATAATCTGGTCCTTAGATAGTTTACGGAACTATTAGTACATGGCGCAAAAAAGGTTAAAATCGTCACATATCAGCAACCACTGACATTTTCATTAAGCAATCGTAACAACAACGCAAAACTAACACGATGGAAATCACGACTGGAAGAATATAACTATGAAATAGTTTACTAACCCGGTTGCACTAACAAAATATCAGATGCCTTATGACGACTGGAATTTGAAACCAATATGTTATCGACAGATGGGACGATTCATAGAGCAGGTCAAGACAACACAAACTTAATACCATACTGTGATGCACCCATAAACGCATTCAAAAATCAACTGATCATAGAGCCCACAGAAATTGTTAGGATAATAAGGAGCAAATTTTGACAGAATATTTATTTTCCACAGATGGCAAGTCTGTTAAAAAAATATACACAGAACTGTGAAACTTGTTATACGAAAAATACGAAAAAATACAATCGCAACCTATCCATCAGAGATCATCCACATGAATATAATCAACATTTAGAAGGGAAAATTCATCACGTGCATAGACAAATTCACCAAATTCAACTGAACTATTTCACCACGCCAAAAATAATGGTGATGGATAATTAATCGAGTTTCGTGAGCCCAATCATATCTACCATCCCACGAAAGTGAATTAAATGGCACGGTTGAAATGGTTCACTCAATAATCATCGAGACCACAAAGTGTCTTCTAACGGGTCAATATAAAGATCTCCCTATAAAGGATCTAGTCTGTATTGCTGTGGATAGATACAACAACACCTATTCTTCGCAAGATTAAACCGTATCAACTATCAAAGTCTACTAATTGTATAGGGCCAAAAAATCCAAAGTCTCAATAAACCAACTTACGAAGAGAAAATTTAAAGAAAGTAGAGGCCAAAACATATTATGTTGAGGATGCGATATACGTGGCCAGAAAACAAATTCAAGGAAAAGACAAAGCAAAATTTAGAAAGAAAACAGTAGCAAAGAACAACAAAGTTACAGTGACAACAGCTTCGGGAAAAGTACACAAGGCCCACATAAAAAGTGGAACTGATTGAATATCATCTCTTTTACCTTATAGATCCTGTGTTTCGACCATAACGACACCACTAAACATCTACGAGTACAACAACCCGCTGGTAACAATTAAGCAGGGATCCGGACGAATCAACAATGGAAAATTCAAGATTGGCCATGTCATGAATCTAACTATTTACGAAGACATAGTCGACAAAATTTCACCCGAAATAAATCACACCGATCAGGGAAACATCCATAGGCTTCAGCTGATTCATCAAGTTGACCAAATCACTCAACTAGTTTTAGAATTGAAAGGTCATAATACACGAACTAAACGATCGATCAACAGGATTGGAACGGCTTGGAAATGTGTAGCAAGAACATCAGATGCCACCGATTGGTACCAAATTGTCGATACCCAGAACAAGATCATTAGTAGTAATAACGAACAATACCAAATCAACGCTGTCTTGATGAAACCGGCGAACAGCATCATAAACGAATACAACCAAATTGTCAACTGCATGAAGATTCACACAGCAAATTCTGTTCAAGAAACTCACAATCATCAAAGAGGAAGAAAAGGAGATAATTAGAGCTGCACAATTGGCAAAACAATCAACACAAATCTACTGAACAAAATGGAAATCGGACAACTCGTTGCAGAAATTGAAACCCTTCCATATGCAAATGAAATAGAGGCGATTGAATACGCAGAACCTACGATGCTTGCAAAGGGTTCCATAATACTATACGCAATATCAATATAACATATCAGTATTAGATCGACAATCAAACAAAACAAACGAAAGATATTCGGAATAACACAGAAATCCAAATTGATTCACGAAACTGCCATTTGCGAGAGGTATGGTGATTACAATTCAACTATAATCAAGTAACTGAGAGACAGCAACAATACAAGAAAACATCTTGAGGGAAATTTTATAATTCTATATAATATAACAATGAGACCATAATAATCAACAAAACCACATTCACTAACCAAGAAACACGCACATTACAGATCTTACCATTGATGGTAATATAACAAAAAGGAAATTAAATCCGGAATACCTTCACAACCTGCACCTCAATAACGTATAGGAAAACTAGAAAAGTTGTTCACAAACCACGAAAAATCAAGATTCATTGATTTTGGAATCGTAATTTTGATTTTGGCGATTATTTCGATTTTCTAAATCACAAGAAGAAATCATTGCTACAAAATACGATATCAAAAACCAGCTCAACAACAGGAGATTTTCAGCTGCCAACCAGCGAGCGATTCATACGATTGCCTTAAATAAATGACTCACTGTATGGCTTAGTATAGTTTTGTACTTAAAATTGTATCAATATAAAATTTGACAAATAAAATTCATTTTTTTTTAAACTCTCCGAATGTAAATTCGTTAACTTATATAATTATCTAGGAATACAAAATTGTTCACGACTCTGCCTAGGAAAATTTTTCGAATTTTAGGAAATAATTCACGCGAATATTATTTTTCCTCTTACTTCTAAATTAAATCTAACCTTCTTAATTTTAAATTGTCTAAAAAAATGTTAAACACTCGTTCTACGGTTGCACGTTTCTTTCCGCTTCCCTATTTGATTATGAGTGGTGTCTTAAGCAATTCCATGCCTTTACCGTTAAATAAATAATTTCTTAAACTCAAACTACCCAAATGTAGGACCATTATCATTTACAATCAGTTTTGGTAATCCAAAAATCGCAAAAATTTGTTGCAGTTGATTAATGCTGTTGTATTTGTAATCATCTTCATAATATTTAGTTTTTGCATATACCAGTAAAAATACCATTCCTGTAAATTACCACAACTCCTCCTATTAATTATTTCGGAACATTTGCTGTTTGTTGACAAAAAAAAAACACAAGCCAAATATGCAAAAATTATGCAAAAGTCTATTGTGTGACACCAAACATAAGTTCGCGCTATGATTTGCATTTCAACTATACCATCATAATACATTCCCTCTTGTAGCATACATAATATTTCCAATTGGAGATTTTTTTTTTTTGGAAAAACAACCCTTTTTCCATACAATAAACAATTATTTTCGCTATCAAAATTCAATCTTTTCCCATGGTATTTCTGAATTTGATTGGAAATTTGATTACAGATTTAACTATGCATTACCATATTGTACCACATATAAATACATACGGTTGATATTAATGCAAATAACAATATATGTATAAAGTAATTTAAGCTGAATTTGCATACAACAGATTTCCAATTATTAATATTTTTTGCAGACGATTGTCCTGATATCCAATTTCAATGTCATTTAAAAAATGAATGGAGAATCCTTTCCATAACCAAATAACGTTATATATAAAAACAGGAATGCAATGAAATGAATAAAATTAATAAAATTATAAAAAATACCGCCAATTTTAATTACAATTTTTATTTAATCAAAAATAATTGGATTATACGTGTTATTTCCCTCACATATTCAATTCTCATTGACACTTGTTGTGATAATTTATTAGTAACTAGATGGCCGGGTGAACCTCATACCACCTACAATTGATTTGATTGTACCTCGACATAAGCGATTATAAATTCCAATCAACGTTCCAACACCAATTCATTGAGATCGGCAATATTGTCGCACTGTGTATACGGCTTGAGTGTTCACAATTCAAATGAAATCGTTGCTTTTATTTACATGGAAAAGAAATTACGTTAACATTCAATGCAAAGCGTTGTGGTAAACTACGTTTCGTTTTGTTTTATGGTGGCATACAGTTGCCCATAGGCTAAACAGACCCGCAAACTACCAACGACCGGCCTTGTGGTTTACTGACAATCATCGCGAATGCCAGTGGCACGGAGAGTTGAAGTTGGAACTCGAATAGCAAGTACCCGTTGGAATCATCGGGATCCGCGAAATCAAAACAGCCTCTTATAGCATATGTTCCATTGCAAATCGTTAGGTGGAAATCCGAGCAATTCCAGCGAATTCAAGAATTATGTGGGATAGTTGACTACTTCATCCTGGTTGATAACTGTGACAACCGATTTAAAGAAAAAACACATCGAATGAGCTCTGCCTTCAATTCGGTCAACTGGCAGAAATCAGTGGGAATGTAATGCATCCGGCCGAGACGTCAACTACGATTTTCCCATTACCATTGTCCAACAATTGCTTCGAAAACACATCTGCAGTTCGATCTTGTTGCAAAAACACTCGCATAGTCGTCAATCGGAGCGTCTTGAGATGTCGTCAGAAATTTGATGATGTCAAACACGCGTTTAGTTCGACAGCGGCAGTCGAACGCGTAATAACAGGAAGAGTCTGACGAAAATCACAGGATAACATAATCATGGATCCACTAAAATGTTTTGATTGCCACGAAGATGACTTACATACAACGTTCGGTCCAGCGCCTCCAGTGACCTTTTGTGGGCCATCGTGAATTCGTCCCAAACGATCAATTTGCGTCTCTGTAGAATCTTTGTTGATGTACATGTTCAATGGCAATTTATGATATGTAGAATGTGCAATTCGTCTACCTTCTAACAAAGTCGCCGCTATTCCAGACGAAGACAATGCCAAAACAACTTCATGCTATGATCGAATCGACACCAAAAGCAATGAAATTAAGATCTTTTGTTTTCCAGTCCCTCCGGGAGCATGCAGGAAGTAAATGCCACCAGTTAGTTATATTGCTCACAGCTTCTATCAAGGAGTTGTTGATTCAATTGTGAAGCATTAGTACGAAATGCCTCAGCAAATGCTTCAGTATTGTATTGTTGTTCGCTTCGTAATTCGTAATTGAATGTGTTGTACATTGATCGCTTAGGTGATATCATGCCCAAATACGTTCGGATTGGAAGGGGAATATGTTGATAAGAAAATCGCAAACAATGTGATTTGATGCGGTGATAAAGATATGACGGAATCATTGCGCGTATTTTCCCACTGCGAATCGTTTTCGAGCAACTGTAAGAGTTTACACGCTTCTCGGTAAGTCGCACACAGATGCCCATTAACGGTTCTCAGTTGTTGAAGCGACGTTGGACCAAGAACAACAATCGAAGATAGTAACATAAGTCATTATTTGAATGCACTGTGTAGATGCGACCCAGAGCGTTTGAAGCAAATACATTTCTATGTCCCTTAACTCATGGGGTTTTTCATATGCAATAGCGACAGTTCCATATGCAATAGCGTAGCATTTCAACATACAGCAAAGTGGAAATGAAATTATCTGCATGACAAACCGAGAAGAAGTTTGTCAATGTTGTCGACAGTGGCCGTGCCGCTTCGTCCACGATATCTCTAGATTGCAATTTTTTCCGACAATAACAACAGCTACTTCCTTGATTGGTGGCTATAATTAAATATTCTTCCGTACTTACTCGCGCCAGCGTTTTGTCAGCTCTGATGACGAAGTTATGGCTGTCGCATGGCACCCGATCCAATGCAATTTAGAACAATTTGATCAATTCGTTGTTCTGATGAAGAAGCGTTTGCAATTTTCCGATGTTCTATAATGCAACGGCAAATGATGTGGCGGACAAATGTGTTGTAATAATCTAGAAACTGAGCATAAAATTGCCCCGTACAATATGCCCTGCGCCAAACGACGTCATTTAGAAGCCACTGTAGCATTTTGATGTTGGCCAGGTAATAAGTATAATCAATTCATGCTCCAGAAACCCATGAGTGTAATGGTGGCGCGACCCATGCTGGGCGCGACCCAGCAATTTCACTTTCCCCCTCAGTGGTTGTCAGGAAATCTAAGTGTAAGCAACGCCTATCTGGCCGTATAATTTACTATACATAAATATCTTAAGTATAGGCACAAGCGAATTTAAATCTCCATCTTAGTTCGAAATATTCATTATTTAGTAAATTTGTCTTCGAAAGGGTAATAAAATTAGGTTTCATGGTAATGATATGGACCAGTGGTTGTCAAGAGATTTTAGTGTGATCAAGGCCTATCTGGCTGTTTAATGTACTATACATAAATATCTTTAGTATAGGCACAAGCGAATTTAGATCTCCATCTTAGTTCGAAATATTCATTTTTTAGTAAATTTGTCTTCGAAAGGGTAATAAAATTAGGTTTCATGGTCATGATATGGACCAGTGGTTGTCAAGAGATTTTAGTGTGATCAAGGCCTATCTGGCTGTTTAATGTACTATACAGAAATATCTTTAGTATAGGCACAAGCGAATTTAGAACTCCATCTTAGTTCGAAATATTCATTATTTAGTAAATTTGTCTTCGAAAGGGTAATAAAATTAGGTTTTATGGTCATGATATGGACCAGTGGTTGTCAAGAGATTTTAGTGTGATCAAGGCCTATCTGGCTGTTTAATGTACTATACATAAATATCTTTAGTATAGGCACATGCGAATTTAGAACTCCATCTTATTTCGAAATATTCATTATTTAGTAAATTTGTCTTCGAAAGGGTAATAAAATTAGGTTTTATGGTCATGATATGGACCAGTGGTTGTCAAGAGATTTTATGATCAAGGCCTATCTGGCTGTTTAATGTACTATACATAAATATCTTTAGTATAGGCACAAGCGAATTTAGATCTCCATCTTATTTCGAAATATTCATTATTTAGTAAATTTGTCTTCGAAAGGGTAATAAAATTAGGTTTTATGGTCATGATATGGACCTGTGGTTGTCAAGAGATTTTAGTGTGACCAGGGCCTATCTGGCTGTATAATGTACTATACATCAATATCTTTAGTATAGGCACAAGCGAATTTAGATCTCCTTCTTAGTTCGAAATATTCATTATTTAGTAAATTTGTCTTCGAAAGGGTAATAAAATTAGGTTTTATGGTCATGATATGGACCAGTGGTTGTCAAGAGATTTTAGTGTGATCAAGGCCTATCTGGCTGTTTAATGTACTATACATAAATATCTTTAGTATAGGCACAAGCGAATTTAGATCTCCATCTTAGTTCGAAATATTCATTATTTACTAAATTTGTCTTAGACAGGGTAATAAAATTAGGTTTTATGGTCATGATATGGACCAGTGGTTGTCAAGAGATTTTAGTGTGACCAAGGCCTATCTGGCTGTATAATGTACTATACATGAATATCTTTAGTATAGGCACAAGCGAATTTAGATCTCCTTCTTAGTTCGAAATATTCATTATTTAGCAAATTTGTCTTCGAAAGGGTAATAAAATTTTGGTTTTATGGTCATGATATGGACCAGTGGTTGTCAAGAGATTTTAGTGTGATCAAGGCCTATCTGGCTGTTTAATGTACTATACATAAATATCTTTAGTATAGGCACAAGCGAATTTAGATCTCCATCTTAGTTCAAAATATTCATTATTTAGCAAATTTGTCTTCGAAAGGGTAATAAAATTAGGTTTTATGGTCATGATATGGACCAGTGGTTGTCAAGAGATCTTAGTGTGACCAAGGCCTATCTGGCTGTATAATGTACTATACATAAATATCTTTAGTATAGGCACAAGAGAATTTAGAACTCCATCTTAGTTCGAAATATTCATTATTTTGTAAATTTGTCTTCGAAAGGGTAATAAAATTAGGTTTTATGGTCATGATATGAGCCAGTGGTTGTCAAGAGATCTTAGTGTGACCAAGGCCTACCTGGTCGTATAATGTACTATACATGAATATCTTTAGTATAGGCACAAGCGAATTTAGATCACCATCTTAGTTCGAAATATTCATTATTTAGTAAATTTGTCTTGGAAAGGGTAATAAAATTAGGTTTTATGGTTATGATATGGACCTGTGGTTGTCAAGAGATTTTAGTGTGACCAAGGCCTATCTGGCCGTATAATGTACTATACATAAATATCTTTAGTATAGGCACAAGCGAATTTAGAACTCCATCTTAGTTCGAAATATTCATTATTTAGTAAATTTGTCTTGGAAAGGGTAATAAAATTAGGTTTCATGGTTATGATATGGACCAGGGATTGTCAAGAGATTTTAGTGTGACCAAGGCCTATCTGGTCGTATAATGTACTATACATAAATATCTTTAGTATAGGCACAAGCGAATTTAGATCTCCATCTTAGTTCGAAATATTCATTATTTAGTAAATTTGTCTTCGAAAGGGTAATAAAATTAGGTTTTATGGTAATGATATGGACCAGTGGTTGTCAAGAGATTTTAGTGTGACCAAGGCCTATCTGGCCGTATAATGTACTATACATAAATATCTTTAGTATAGGCACAAGCGAATTTAGAACTCCATCTTAGTTCGAAATATTCATTATTTAGTAAATTTGTCTTGGAAAGGGTAATAAAATTAGGTTTCATGGTTATGATATGGACCAGGGGTTGTCAAGAGATTTTAGTGTGGCCAAGGCCTATCTGGTCGTATAATGTACTATACATAAATATCTTTAGTATAGGCACAAGCGAATTTAGATCTCCATCTTAGTTCGAAATATTCATTTTTTAGTAAATTTGTCTTCGAAAGGGTAATAAAATTAGGTTTTATGGTCATGATATGGACCAGTGGTTGTCAAGAGATTTTAGTGTGACCAAGGCCTATCTGGCCGTATTATATACTATACATAAATATCTTTAGTATAGGCACAAGCGAATTTAGAACTCTATCTTAGTTCGAAATATTCATTATTTAGTAAATTTGTCTTCGAAAGGGTAATAAAATTAGGTTTTATGGTCATGATATGAGCCAGTGGTTGTCAAGAGATTTTAGTGTGACCAAGGCCTATCTGGTCGTATAATGTACTATACATAAATATCTTTAGTATAGGCACAAGCGAATTTAGATCTCCATCTTAGTTCGAAATATTCATTATTTAGTAAATTTGTCTTGGAAAGGGTAATAAAATTAGGTTTTATGGTTATGATATGGACCAGGGGTTGTCAAGAGATTTTAGTGTGACCAAGGCCTATCTGGCCGTATAATGTACTATACATAAATATCTTTAGTATAGGCACAAGCGAATTTAGAACTCCATCTTAGTTCGAAATATTCATTATTTAGTAAATTTGTCTTAGAAAGGGTAATAAAATTAGGTTTCATGGTTATGATATGGACCAGGGGTTGTCAAGAGATTTTAGTGTGGCCAAGGCCTATCTGGTCGTATAATGTACTATACATAAATATCTTTAGTATAGGCACAAGCGAATTTAGATCTCCATCTTAGTTCGAAATATTCATTTTTTAGTAAATTTGTCTTCGAAAGGGTAATAAAATTAGGTTTAATGGTCATGATATGGACCAGTGGTTGTCAAGAGATCTTAGTGTGACCAAGGCCTATCTGGCCGTATAATGTACTATACATAAATATCTTTAGTATAGGCACAAGCGAATTTAGAACTCTATCTTAGTTCGAAATATTCATTATTTAGTAAATTTGTCTTCGAAAGGGTAATAAAATTAGGTTTTATGGTCATGATATGAGCCAGTGGTTGTCAAGAGATCTTAGTGTGACCAAGGCCTATCTGGTCGTATAATGTACTATACATAAATATCTTTAGTATAGGCACAAGCGAATTTAGATCTCCATCTTAGTTCGAAATATTCATTATTTAGTAAATTTGTCTTCGAAAGGGTAATAAAATTAGGTTTCATGGTCATGATATGGACCAGTGGTTGTCAAGAGATTTTAGTGTGACCAAGGCCTATCTGGCCGTATAATGTACTATACATAAATATTTTTAGTATAGGCACAAGCGATTTAGATCTCCATCTTAGTTCGAAATATTCATTATTTAGTAAATTTGTCTTGGAAAGGGTAATAAAATTAGGTTTTATGGTCATGATATGGACCAGTGGTTGTCAAGAGATTTTAGTGTGACCAAGGCCTATCTGGTCGTATAATGTACTATACATAAATATCTTTAGTATAGGCACAAGCGAATTTAGATCTCCATCTTAGTTCGAAATATTCATTTTTTAGTAAATTTGTATTCGAAAGGGTAATAAAATTAGGTTTTATGGTCATGATATGGACCAGTGGTTGTCAAGAGATCTTAGTGTGACCAAGGCCTATCTGGACGTATAATGTACTATACATAAATACCTTTAGTATAGGCACAAGCGAATTTAGATCTCCATCTTATTTGGAAATATTCATTATTTAGTAAATTTGTCTTGGAAAGGGTAATAAAATTAGGTTTTATGGTTATGATATGGACCAGGGGTTGTCAAGAGATTTTAATGTGACCAAGGCCTATCTGGCCGTATAATGTACTATACATAAATATCTTTAGTATAGGCACAAGCGAATTTAGAACTCCATCTTAGTTCGAAATATTCATTATTTTGTAAATTTGTCTTGGAAAGGGTAATAAAATTAGGTTTCATGGTTATGATATGGACCAGGGGTTGTCAAGAGATCTTAGTGTGACCAAAGCCTATCTGGCCGTATAATGTACTATACATAAATATCTTTAGTATAGGCACAAGCGAATTTAGAACTCCATCTTAGTTCGAAATATTCATTATTTAGTAAATTTGTCTTAGAAAGGGTAATAAAATTAGGTTTTATGGTCATGATATGGACCAGTGGTTGTCAAGAGATTTTAGTGTGATCAAGCCCTGTCTGGCTGTTCATTGTACTATACATAAACATCTTTAGTATAGGCACAAGCGAATTTAGAACTCCATCTTAGTTCGAAATATTCATTATTTAGCAAATTTGTCTTAGAAAGGGTAATAAAATTAGGTTTTATGGTCATGATATGGACCAGTGGTTGTCAAGAGATTTTAGTGTGACCAAGGCCTATCTGGCTGTATAATGTACTATACATAAACATCTTTAGTATAGGCACAAGCGAATTTAGAACTCCATCTTAGTTCGAAATATTCATTATTTAGTAAATTTGTCTTCGAAAGGGTAATAAAATTAGGTTTTATGGTCATGATATGGACCAGTGGTTGTCAAGAGATTTTAGTGTGATCAAGGCCTATCTGGCTGTTTAATGTACTATACATAAACATCTTTAGTATAGGCACAAGCGAATTTAGAACTCCATCTTAGTTCGAAATATTCATTATTTAGTAAATTTGTCTTAGAAAGGGTAATAAAATTAGGTTTTATGGTCATGATATGGACCAGTGGTTGTCAAGAGATTTTAGTGTGATCAAGCCCTGTCTGGCTGTTTAATGTACTATACATAAACATCTTTAGTATAGGCACAAGCGAATTTAGAACTCCATCTTAGTTCGAAATATTCATTATTTAGCAAATTTGTCTTAGAAAGGGTAATAAAATTAGGTTTTATGGTCATGATATGGACCAGTGGTTGTCAAGAGATTTTAGTGTGACCAAGGCCTATCTGGCTGTATAATGTACTATACATAAACATCTTTAGTATAGGCACAAGCGAATTTAGAACTCCATCTTAGTTCGAAATATTCATTATTTAGTAAATTTGTCTTAGAAAGGGTAATAAAATTAGGTTTTATGGTCATGATATGGACCAGTGGTTGTCAAGAGATTTTAGTGTGACCAAGGCCTATCTGGCTGTATAATGTACTATACATAAACATCTTTAGTATAGGCACAAGCAAATTTAGAACTCCATCTTAGTTCGAAATATTCATTATTTAGTAAATTTGTCTTGGAAAGGGTAATAAAATTAGGTTTCATGGTTATGATATGGACCAGGGGTTGTCAAGAGATTTTAGTGTGACCAAGGCCTATCTGGTCGTATAATGTACTATACATAAATATCTTTAGTATAGGCACAAGCGAATTTAGATCTCCATCTTAGTTCGAAATATTCATTATTTAGTAAATTTGTCTTCGAAAGGGTAATAAAATTAGGTTTTATGGTCATGATATGGACCAGTGGTTGTCAAGAGATTTTAGTGTGACCAAGGCCTATCTGGCCGTATAATGTACTATACATAAATATCTTTAGTATAGGCACAAGCGAATTTAGAACTCCATCTTAGTTCGAAATATTCATTATTTAGTAAATTTGTCTTGGAAAGGGTAATAAAATTAGGTTTCATGGTTATGATATGGACCAGGGGTTGTCAAGAGATTTTAGTGTGGCCAAGGCCTATCTGGTCGTATAATGTACTATACATAAATATCTTTAGTATAGGCACAAGCGAATTTAGATCTCCATCTTAGTTCGAAATATTCATTTTTTAGTAAATTTGTCTTCGAAAGGGTAATAAAATTAGGTTTTATGGTCATGATATGGACCAGTGGTTGTCAAGAGATTTTAGTGTGACCAAGGCCTATCTGGCCGTATAATATACTATACATAAATATCTTTAGTATAGGCACAAGCGATTTAGATCTCCATCTTAGTTCGAAATATTCATTATTTAGTAAATTTGTCTTGGAAAGGGTAATAAAATTAGGTTTTATGGTCATGATATGGACCAGTGGTTGTCAAGAGATTTTAGTGTGACCAAGGCCTATCTGGTTTTATAATGTACTATACATAAATATCTTTAGTATAGGCACAAGCGAATTTAGATCTCCATCTTAGTTCGAAATATTCATTATTTAGTAAATTTGTCTTGGAAAGGGTAATAAAATTAGGTTTTATGGTTATGATATGGACCAGGGGTTGTCAAGAGATTTTAGTGTGACCAAGGCCTATCTGGCCGTATAATGTACTATACATAAATATCTTTAGTATAGGCACAAGCGAATTTAGAACTCCATCTTAGTTCGAAATATTCATTATTTAGTAAATTTGTCTTGGAAAGGGTAATAAAATTAGGTTTCATGGTTATGATATGGACCAGGGGTTGTCAAGAGATTTTAGTGTGGCCAAGGCCTATCTGGTCGTATAATGTACTATACATAAATATCTTTAGTATAGGCACAAGCGAATTTAGATCTCCATCTTAGTTCGAAATATTCATTTTTTAGTAAATTTGTCTTCGAAAGGGTAATAAAATTAGGTTTAATGGTCATGATATGGACCAGTGGTTGTCAAGAGATCTTAGTGTGACCAAGGCCTATCTGGCCGTATAATGTACTATACATAAATATCTTTAGTATAGGCACAAGCGAATTTAGAACTCTATCTTAGTTCGAAATATTCATTATTTAGTAAATTTGTCTTCGAAAGGGTAATAAAATTAGGTTTTATGGTCATGATATGGGCCAGTGGTTGTCAAGAGATCTTAGTGTGACCAAGGCCTATCTGGTCGTATAATGTACTATACATAAATATCTTTAGTATAGGCACAAGCGAATTTAGATCTCCATCTTAGTTCGAAATATTCATTATCTAGTAAATTTGTCTTCGAAAGGGTAATAAAATTAGGTTTTATGGTCATGATATGGACCAGTGGTTGTCAAGAGATTTTAGTGTGACCAAGGCCTATCTGGCCGTATAATGTACTATACATAAATATCTTTAGTATAGGCACAAGCGATTTAGATCTCCATCTTAGTTCGAAATATTCATTATTTAGTAAATTTGTCTTGGAAAGGGTAATAAAATTAGGTTTCATGGTTATGATATGGACCAGGGGTTGTCAAGAGATTTTAGTGTGGCCAAGGCCTATCTGGTCGTATAATGTACTATACATAAATATCTTTAGTATAGGCACAAGCGAATTTAGAACTCCATCTTAGTTCGAAATATTCATTTTTTAGTAAATTTGTCTTCGAAAGGGTAATAAAATTAGGTTTTATGGTCATGATATGGACCAGTGGTTGTCAAGAGATTTTAGTGTGACCAAGGCCTATCTGGCCGTATTATATACTATACATAAATATCTTTAGTATAGGCACAAGCGAATTTAGAACTCTATCTTAGTTCGAAATATTCATTATTTAGTAAATTTGTCTTCGAAAGGGTAATAAAATTAGGTTTTATGGTCATGATATGAGCCAGTGGTTGTCAAGAGATTTTAGTGTGACCAAGGCCTATCTGGTCGTATAATGTACTATACATAAATATCTTTAGTATAGGCACAAGCGAATTTAGATCTCCATCTTAGTTCGAAATATTTATTATTTAGTAAATTTGTCTTGGAAAGGGTAATAAAATTAGGTTTTATGGTTATGATATGGACCAGGGGTTGTCAAGAGATTTTAGTGTGACCAAGGCCTATCTGGCCGTATAATGTACTATACATAAATATCTTTAGTATAGGCACAAGCGAATTTAGAACTCCATCTTAGTTCGAAATATTCATTATTTAGTAAATTTGTCTTGGAAAGGGTAATAAAATTAGGTTTCATGGTTATGATATGGACCAGGGGTTGTCAAGAGATTTTAGTGTGGCCAAGGCCTATCTGGTCGTATAATGTACTATACATAAATATCTTTAGTATAGGCACAAGCGAATTTAGATCTCCATCTTAGTTCGAAATATTCATTTTTTAGTAAATTTGTCTTCGAAAGGGTAATAAAATTAGGTTTAATGGTCATGATATGGACCAGTGGTTGTCAAGAGATCTTAGTGTGACCAAGGCCTATCTGGCCGTATAATGTACTATACATAAATATCTTTAGTATAGGCACAAGCGAATTTAGAACTCTATCTTAGTTCGAAATATTCATTATTTAGTAAATTTGTCTTCGAAAGGGTAATAAAATTAGGTTTTATGGTCATGATATGAGCCAGTGGTTGTCAAGAGATCTTAGTGTGACCAAGGCCTATCTGGTCGTATAATGTACTATACATAAATATCTTTAGTATAGGCACAAGCGAATTTAGATCTCCATCTTAGTTCGAAATATTCATTATTTAGTAAATTTGTCTTCGAAAGGGTAATAAAATTAGGTTTCATGGTCATGATATGGACCAGTGGTTGTCAAGAGATTTTAGTGTGACCAAGGCCTATCTGGCCGTATAATGTACTATACATAAATATTTTTAGTATAGGCACAAGCGATTTAGATCTCCATCTTAGTTCGAAATATTCATTATTTAGTAAATTTGTCTTGGAAAGGGTAATAAAATTAGGTTTTATGGTCATGATATGGACCAGTGGTTGTCAAGAGATTTTAGTGTGACCAAGGCCTATCTGGTCGTATAATGTACTATACATAAATATCTTTAGTATAGGCACAAGCGAATTTAGATCTCCATCTTAGTTCGAAATATTCATTTTTTAGTAAATTTGTATTCGAAAGGGTAATAAAATTAGGTTTTATGGTCATGATATGGACCAGTGGTTGTCAAGAGATCTTAGTGTGACCAAGGCCTATCTGGACGTATAATGTACTATACATAAATACCTTTAGTATAGGCACAATCGAATTTAGATCTCCATCTTATTTGGAAATATTCATTATTTAGTAAATTTGTCTTGGAAAGGGTAATAAAATTAGGTTTCATGGTTATGATATGGACCAGGGGTTGTCAAGAGATTTTAGTGTGACCAAGGCCTATCTGGCCGTATAATGTACTATACATAAATATCTTTAGTATAGGCACAAGCGAATTTAGAACTCCATCTTAGTTCGAAATATTCATTATTTAGTAAATTTGTCTTAGAAAGGGTAATAAAATTAGGTTTTATGGTCATGATATGGACCAGTGGTTGTCAAGAGATTTTAGTGTGATCAAGCCCTGTCTGGCTGTTCATTGTACTATACATAAACATCTTTAGTATAGGCACAAGCGAATTTAGAACTCCATCTTAGTTCGAAATATTCATTATTTAGTAAATTTGTCTTGGAAAGGGTAATAAAATTAGGTTTCATGGTTATGATATGGACCAGGGGTTGTCAAGAGATTTTAGTGTGACCAAGGCCTATCTGGCCGTATAATGTACTATACATAAATATCTTTAGTATAGGCACAAGCGAATTTAGAACTCCATCTTAGTTCGAAATATTCATTATTTAGTAAATTTGTCTTAGAAAGGGTAATAAAATTAGGTTTTATGGTCATGATATGGACCAGTGGTTGTCAAGAGATTTTAGTGTGATCAAGCCCTGTCTGGCTGTTCATTGTACTATACATAAACATCTTTAGTATAGGCACAAGCGAATTTAGAACTCCATCTTAGTTCGAAATATTCATTATTTAGCAAATTTGTCTTCGAAAGGGTAATAAAATTAGGTTTTATGGTCATGATATGGACCAGTGGTTGTCAAGAGATTTTAGTGTGACCAAGGCCTATCTGGCTGTATAATGTACTATACATAAACATCTTTAGTATAGGCACAAGCGAATTTAGAACTCCATCTTAGTTCGAAATATTCATTATTTAGTAAATTTGTCTTCGAAAGGGTAATAAAATTAGGTTTTATGGTCATGATATGGACCAGTGGTTGTCAAGAGATTTTAGTGTGATCAAGGCCTATCTGGCTGTTTAATGTACTATACATAAACATCTTTAGTATAGGCACAAGCGAATTTAGAACTCCATCTTAGTTCGAAATATTCATTATTTAGTAAATTTGTCTTAGAAAGGGTAATAAAATTAGGTTTTATGGTCATGATATGGACCAGTGGTTGTCAAGAGATTTTAGTGTGATCAAGCCCTGTCTGGCTGTTTAATGTACTATACATAAACATCTTTAGTATAGGCACAAGCGAATTTAGAACTCCATCTTAGTTCGAAATATTCATTATTTAGCAAATTTGTCTTAGAAAGGGTAATAAAATTAGGTTTTATGGTCATGATATGGACCAGTGGTTGTCAAGAGATTTTAGTGTGACCAAGGCCTATCTGGCTGTATAATGTACTATACATAAACATCTTTAGTATAGGCACAAGCGAATTTAGAACTCCATCTTAGTTCGAAATATTCATTATTTAGTAAATTTGTCTTAGAAAGGGTAATAAAATTAGGTTTTATGGTCATGATATGGACCAGTGGTTGTCAAGAGATTTTAGTGTGACCAAGGCCTATCTGGCTGTATAATGTACTATACATAAACATCTTTAGTATAGGCACAAGCGAATTTAGAACTCCATCTTAGTTCGAAATATTCATTATTTAGTAAATTTGTCTTGGAAAGGGTAATAAAATTAGGTTTCATGGTTATGATATGGACCAGGGGTTGTCAAGAGATTTTAGTGTGACCAAGGCCTATCTGTTCGTATAATGTACTATACATAAATATCTTTAGTATAGGCACAAGCGAATTTAGATCTCCATCTTAGTTCGAAATATTCATTATTTAGTAAATTTGTCTTCGAAAGGGTAATAAAATTAGGTTTTATGGTCATGATATGGACCAGTGGTTGTCAAGAGAATTTAGTGTGACCAAGGCCTATCTGGCCGTATAATGTACTATACATAAATATCTTTAGTATAGGCACAAGCGAATTTAGAACTCCATCTTAGTTCGAAATATTCATTATTTAGTAAATTTGTCTTGGAAAGGGTAATAAAATTAGGTTTCATGGTTATGATATGGACCAGGGGTTGTCAAGAGATTTTAGTGTGGCCAAGGCCTATCTGGTCGTATAATGTACTATACATAAATATCTTTAGTATAGGCACAAGCGAATTTAGATCTCCATCTTAGTTCGAAATATTCATTTTTTAGTAAATTTGTCTTCGAAAGGGTAATAAAATTAGGTTTTATGGTCATGATATGGACCAGTGGTTGTCAAGAGATTTTAGTGTGACCAAGGCCTATCTGGCCGTATAATATACTATACATAAATATCTTTAGTATAGGCACAAGCGAATTAGATCTCCATCTTAGTTCGAAATATTCATTATTTAGTAAATTTGTCTTGGAAAGGGTAATAAAATTAGGTTTTATGGTCATGATATGGACCAGTGGTTGTCAAGAGATTTTAGTGTGACCAAGGCCTATCTGGTCGTATAATGTACTATACATAAATATCTTTAGTATAGGCACAAGCGAATTTAGATCTCCATCTTAGTTCGAAATATTCATTATTTAGTAAATTTGTCTTGGAAAGGGTAATAAAATTAGGTTTTATGGTTATGATATGGACCAGGGGTTGTCAAGAGATTTTAGTGTGACCAAGGCCTATCTGGCCGTATAATGTACTATACATAAATATCTTTAGTATAGGCACAAGCGAATTTAGAACTCCATCTTAGTTCGAAATATTCATTATTTAGTAAATTTGTCTTGGAAAGGGTAATAAAATTAGGTTTCATGGTTATGATATGGACCAGGGGTTGTCAAGAGATTTTAGTGTGGCCAAGGCCTATCTGGTCGTATAATGTACTATACATAAATATCTTTAGTATAGGCACAAGCGAATTTAGATCTCTATCTTAGTTCGAAATATTCATTATTTAGTAAATTTGTCTTCGAAAGGGTAATAAAATTAGGTTTTATGGTCATGATATGGGCCAGTGGTTGTCAAGAGATCTTAGTGTGACCAAGGCCTATCTGGTCGTATAATGTACTATACATAAATATCTTTAGTATAGGCACAAGCGAATTTAGATCTCCATCTTAGTTCGAAATATTCATTATTTAGTAAATTTGTCTTCGAAAGGGTAATAAAATTAGGTTTTATGGTCATGATATGGACCAGTGGTTGTCAAGAGATTTTAGTGTGACCAAGGCCTATCTGGCCGTATAATGTACTATACATAAATATCTTTAGTATAGGCACAAGCGATTTAGATCTCCATCTTAGTTCGAAATATTCATTATTTAGTAAATTTGTCTTGGAAAGGGTAATAAAATTAGGTTTTATGGTCATGATATGCACCAGTGGTTGTCAAGAGATTTTAGTGTGGCCAAGGCCTATCTGGTCGTATAATGTACTATACATAAATATCTTTAGTATAGGCACAAGCGAATTTAGATCTCCATCTTAGTTCGAAATATTCATTTTTTAGTAAATTTGTATTCGAAAGGGTAATAAAATTAGGTTTTATGGTCATGATATGGACCAGTGGTTGTCAAGAGATTTTAGTGTGACCAAGGTCTATCTGGACGTATAATGTACTATACATAAATACCTTTAGTATAGGCACAAGCGAATTTAGATCTCCATCTTATTTGGAAATATTCATTATTTAGTAAATTTGTCTTGGAAAGGGTAATAAAATTAGGTTTTATGGTTATGATATGGACCAGGGGTTGTCAAGAGATTTTAATGTGACCAAGGCCTATCTGGCCGTATAATGTACTATACATAAATATCTTTAGTATAGGCACAAGCGAATTTAGAACTCCATCTTAGTTCCGAAATATTCATTATTTAGTAAATTTGTCTTGGAAAGGGTAATAAAATTAGGTTTCATGGTTATGATATGGACCAGGGGTTGTCAAGAGATCTTAGTGTGACCAAAGCCTATCTGGCCGTATAATGTACTATACATAAATATCTTTAGTATAGGCACAAGCGAATTTAGAACTCCATCTTAGTTCGAAATATTCATTATTTAGTAAATTTGTCTTAGAAAGGGTAATCAAATTAGGTTTTATGGTCATGATATGGACCAGTGGTTGTCAAGAGATTTTAGTGTGATCAAACCCTGTCTGGCTGTTTAATGTACTATACATAAACATCTTTAGTATAGGCACAAGCGAATTTAGAACTCCATCTTAGTTCGAAATATTCATTATTTAGCAAATTTGTCTTAGAAAGGGTAATAAAATTAGGTTTTATGGTCATGATATGGACCAGTGGTTGTCAAGAGATTTTAGTGTGACCAAGGCCTATCTGGCTGTATAATGTACTATACATAAACATCTTTAGTATAGGCACAAGCGAATTTAGAACTCCATCTTAGTTCGAAATATTCATTATTTAGTAAATTTGTCTTAGAAAGGGTAATAAAATTAGGTTTTATGGTCATGATATGGACCAGTGGTTGTCAAGAGATTTTAGTGTGATCAAGCCCTGTCTGGCTGTTTAATGTACTATACATAAACATCTTTAGTATAGGCACAAGCGAATTTAGAACTCCATCTTAGTTCGAAATATTCATTATTTAGCAAATTTGTCTTAGAAAGGGTAATAAAATTAGGTTTTATGGTCATGATATGGACCAGTGGTTGTCAAGAGATTTTAGTGTGACCAAGGCCTATCTGGCTGTATAATGTACTATACATAAACATCTTTAGTATAGGCACAAGCGAATTTAGAACTCCATCTTAGTTCGAAATATTCATTATTTAGTATATTTGTCTTAGAAAGGGTAATAAAATTAGGTTTTATGGTCATGATATGGACCAGTGGTTGTCAAGAGATTTTAGGGTGATCAAGCCCTGTCTGGCTGTTTAATGTACTATACATAAACATCTTTAGTATAGGCACAAGCGAATTTAGAACTCCATCTTAGTTCGAAATATTCATTATTTAGCAAATTTGTCTTAGAAAGGGTAATAAAATTAGGTTTTATGGTCATGATATGGACCAGTGGTTGTCAAGAGATTTTAGTGTGACCAAGGCCTATCTGGCTGTATAATGTACTATACATAAACATCTTTAGTATAGGCACAAGCGAATTTAGAACTCCATCTTAGTTCGAAATATTCATTATTTAGTAAATTTGTCTTAGAAAGGGTAATAAAATTAGGTTTTATGGTCATGATATGGACCAGTGGTTGTCAAGAGATTTTAGTGTGATCAAGCCCTGTCTGGCTGTTTAATGTACTATACATAAACATCTTTAGTATAGGCACAAGCGAATTTAGAACTCCATCTTAGTTCGAAATATTCATTATTTAGCAAATTTGTCTTAGAAAGGGTAATAAAATTAGGTTTTATGGTCATGATATGGACCAGTGGTTGTCAAGAGATTTTAGTGTGACCAAGGCCTATCTGGCTGTATAATGTACTACACATAAACATCTTTAGTATAGGCACAAGCGAATTTATATCTACATCTTATTTCGAAATATTCATTATTTAGCAAATTTGTCTTCGAAAGGGTAATAAAATTAGGTTTTATGGTTATGATATGGACCAGGGGTTGTCAAGAGATTTTAGTGTGACCAAGGCCTATCTGGCAGTATAATGTACTATACATAAATATCTTTAGTATAGGCACAAGCGAATTTAGATCACTATCCTATCTTAGTTCGAAATATTCATTATTTAGTAAATTTGTCTTGGAAAGGGTAATGAAATTAGGTTTTATGGTTATGATATGGACCAGGGGTTGTCAAGAGATCTTAGTGTGGCCGTATAATGTACTATACATAAATATCTTTAGTATAGGCACAAGCGAATTTAGATCACCATCTTAGTTCGAAATATTCATTATTTAGTAAATTTGTCTTGGAAAGGGTAATAAAATTTGGTTTTATGGTCACGATATGGACCAGTGGTTGTCAAGAGATCTTAGTGTGACCAAGGCCTATCTGGCTGTATAATGTACTATACATAAATATCTTTGGTAGAGGCACAAGCGAATTTAGATCTCCATCTTAGTTCGAAATATTCATTATTTAGTAAATTTGTCTTCGAAAGGGTAATAAAATTAGGTTTTATGGTCATGATATGGACCAGTGGTTGTCAAGAGATTTTAGTGTGACCAAGGCCTATCTGGCTGTTTAATGTACTATACATGAATATCTTTAGTATAGGCACATGCGAATTTAGATCTCCATCTTAGTTCGGAATATTCATTATTTAGCAAATTTGTCTTCGAAAGGGTAATAAAATTAGGTTTTATGGTCATGATATGGACCAGTGGTTGTCAAGAGATCTTAGTGTGACCAAGGCCTATCTGGCTGTATAATGTACTATACATAAATATCTTTAGTATAGGCACAAGCGAATTTAGAACTCCATCTTAGTTCGAAATATTCATTATTTAGTAAATTTGTCTTGGAAAGGGTAATAAAATTAGGTTTCATGGTTATGATATGGACCAGGGGTTGTCAAGAGATCTTAGTGTGACCAAGGCCTATCTGGCTGTATAATGTTCTATACATAAATATCTTTAGTATAGGCACAAGCGAATTTAGAACTACATCTTAGTTCGAAATATTCATTATTTAGTAAATTTGTCTTCGAAAGGGTATAAAAATTAGGTTTTATGGTCATGATATGAGCCAGTGGTTGTCAAGAGATCTTAGTGTGACCAAGGCCTATCTGGTCGTATAATGTACTATACATGAATATCTTTATTATAGGCACAAGCGAATTTAGATCACCATCTTAGTTCGAAATATTCATTATTTAGTAAATTTGTCTCGGAAAGGGTAATAAAATTTGGTTTTATGGTCACGATATGGACCAGTGGTTGTCAAGAGATCTTAGTGTGACCAAGGCCTATCTGGCTGTATAATGTACTATACATAAACATCTTTAGTATAGGCACAAGCGAATTTAGAACTCCATCCTAGTTCGAAATATTCATTATTTAGTAAATTTGTCTTCGAAAGGGTAATAAAATTAGGTTTTATGGTCATGATATGAGCCAGTGGTTGTCAAGAGATCTTAGTGTGACCAAGGCCTATCTGGTCGTATAATGTACTATACATAAATATCTTTAGTATAGGCACAAGCGAATTTAGAACTCCATCTTAGTTCGAAATATTCATTATTTAGTAAATTTGTCTTCGAAAGGGTAATAAAATTAGGATTTATGGTCATGATATGAGCCAGTGGTTGTCAAGAGATCTTAGTGTGACCAAGGCCTATCTGGCTGTATAATGTACTATACATAAATATCTTTGGTAGAGGCACAAGCGAATTTAGATCTCCATCTTAGTTCGAAATATATATTCATTATTTAGTAAATTTGTCTTGGAAATGGTAATAAAATTAGGTTTTATGGTCATGATATGGACCAGTGGTTGTCAAGAGATCTTAGTGTGACCAAGGCCTATCTGGCTGTATAATGTACTATACATAAATATCTTTAGTATAGGCACAAGCGAATTTAGAACTCCATCCTAGTTCGAAATATTCATTATTTAGTAAATTTGTCTTCGAAAGGGTAATAAAATTAGGTTTTATGGTCATGATATGAGCCAGTGGTTGTCAAGAGATCTTAGTGTGACCAAGGCCTATCTGGTCGTATAATGTACTATACATAAATATCTTTAGTATAGGCACAAGCGAATTTAGAACTCCATCTTAGTTCGAAATATTCATTATTTAGTAAATTTGTCTTCGAAAGGGTAATAAAATTAGGTTTTATGGTCATGATATGAGCCAGTGGTTGTCAAGAGATCTTAGTGTGACCAAGGCCTATCTGGCCGTATAATGTACTATACATAAATATCTTTAGTATAGGCACAAGCGAATTTAGAACTCCATCTTAGTTCGAAATATTCATTATTTAGTAAATTTGTCTTCGAAAGGGTAATAAAATTAGGTTTTATGGTCATGATATGAGCCAGTGGTTGTCAAGAGATCTTAGTGTGACCAAGGCCTATCTGGTCGTATAATGAACTATACATGAATATCTTTAGTATAGGCACAAGCGAATTTAGATCACCATCTTAGTTCGAAATATTCATTATTTAGTAAATTTGTCTTGGAAAGGGTAATAAAATTTGGTTTTATGGTCACGATATGGACCAGTGGTTGTCAAGAGATCTTAGTGTGACCAAGGCCTATCTGGCTGTATAATGTACTACACATAAATATCTTTGGTAGAGGCACAAGCGAATTTAGATCTCCATCTTAGTTCGAAATATATATTTATTATTTAGTAAATTTGTCTTGGAAAGGGTAATAAAATTAGGTTTTATGGTCACGATATGAGCCAGTGGTTGTCAAGAGATCTTAGTGTGACCAAGGCCTATCTGGTCGTATAATGTACTATACATAAATATCTTTAGTATAGGCACAAGCGAATTTAGATCTCTACCTTAGTTCGAAATATTCATTATTTAGTAAATTTGTCTTGGAAAGGGTAATAAAATTAGGTTTTATGGTTATGATATGGACCAGTGGTTGTCAAGAGATTTTAGTGTGACCAAGGCCTATCTGGGTGTATAATGTACTATACATAAATATCTTTAGTATAGGCACAAGCGAATTTAGAACTCCATCTTAGTTCGAAATATTCATTATTTAACAAATTTGTCTTAGAAAGGGTAATAAAATTAGGTTTTATGGTCATGATATGGACCAGTGGTTGTCAAGAGATTTTAGTGTGATCAAGGCCTATCTGGCTGTATAATGTACTATACATAAATATCTTTAGTATAGGCACAGGCGAATTTAGAACTCCATCTTATTTCGAAATATTCATTATTTAGTAAATTTGTCTTCGAAAGGGTAATAAAATTAGGTTTTATGGTCATGATATGGACCAGTGGTTGTCAAGAGATTTTAGTGTGATCAAGGCCTATCTGGCTGTTTAATGTACTATACATAAATATCTTTAGTATAGGCACAAGCGAATTTAGATCTCCATCTTAGTTCGAAATATTCATTATTTAGCAAATTTGTCTTAGAAAGGGTAATAATATTAGGTTTTATGGTCATGATATGGACCAGTGGTTGTCGATAGATTTTAGTGTGATCAAGGCCTATCTGGCTGTTTAATGTACTATACATAAATATCTTTAGTATAGGCATAAGCGAATTTAGATCTCCTTCTTAGTTCGAAATATTCATTATTTAGCAAATTTGTCTTAGAAAGGGTAATAAAATTAGGTTTTATGGTCATGATATGAACCAGTGGTTATCAATAGATTTTAGTGTGACCAAGGCCTATCTGGCTGTATAATGTACTATACATAAATATCTTTGGTAGAGGCACAAGCGAATTTAGAACTCCATCTTAGTTCGAAATATATATTTATTATTTAGTAAATTTGTCTTGGAAAGGGTAATAAAATTAGGTTTTATGGTCACGATATGAGCCAGTGGTTGTCAAGAGATTTTAGTGTGACCAAGGCCTATCTGGCTGTATAATGTTCTATACATAAACATCTTTAGTATAGGCACAAGCGAATTTAGAACTCCATCTTAGTTCGAAATATTCATTATTTAGTAAATTTGTCTTAGAAAGGGTAATAAAATTAGGTTTTATGGTCATGATATGGACCAGTGGTTGTCAAGAGATTTTAGTGTGATCAAGGCCTATCTGGCTGTATAATGTACTATACATAAATATCTTTAGTATAGGCACAAGCGAATTTAGAACTCCATCTTATTTCGAAATATTCATTATTTAGTAAATTTGTCTTCGAAAGGGTAATAAAATTAGGTTTTATGGTCATGATATGGACCAGTGGTTGTCAAGAGATTTTAGTGTGATCAAGGCCTATCTGGCTGTTTAATGTACTGTACATAAATATCTTTAGTATAGGCACAAGCGAATTTAGATCTCCATCTTAGTTCGAAATATTCATTATTTAGCAAATTTGTCTTAGAAAGGGTAATAAAATTAGGTTTTATGGTCATGATATGGACCAGTGGTTGTCGATAGATTTTAGTGTGATCAAGGCCTATCTGGCTGTTTAATGTACTATACATAAATATCTTTAGTATAGGCACAAGCGAATTTAGAACTCCATCTTATTTCGAAATATTCATTATTTAGTAAATTTGTCTTCGAAAGGGTAATAAAATTAGGTTTTATGGTCATGATATGGACCAGTGGTTGTCAAGAGATTTTAGTATGACCAAGGCCTATCTGGCTGTATAATGTACTATACATGAATATCTTTAGTATAGGCATAAGCGAATTTAGATCTCCTTCTTAGTTCGAAATATTCATTATTTAGTAAATTTGTCTTCGAAAGGGTAATAAAATTAGGTTTTATGGTCATGATATGGACCAGTGGTTGTCAAGAGATTTTAGTGTGATCAAGGCCTATCTGGCTGTTTAATGTACTATACATAAATATATTTAGTATATAGGCACAAGCGAATTTAGATCTCCATCTTAGTTCGAAATATTCATTATTTAGTAAATTTGTCTTAGAAAGGGTAATACAATTAGGTTTTATGGTCATGATATGGACCAGTGGTTGTCAAGAGATTTTAGTGTGATCAAGGCCTATCTGGCTGTTTAATGTACTATACATAAATATATTTAGTATAGGCACAAGCGAATTTAGATCTCCATCTTAGTTCGAAATATTCATTATTTAGCAAATTTGTCTTCGAAAGGGTAATAAAATTAGGTTTTATGGTCATGATATGGACCAGTGGTTATCAAGAGATTTTAGTGCGATCAAGGCCTATCTGGCTGTTTAATGTACTATACATGAATATCTTTAGTATGGGCACAAGCGAATTTAGATCTCCATCTTAGTTCGAAATATTCATTATTTACTAAATTTGTCTTAGACAGGGTAATAAAATTAGGTTTTATGGTCATGATATGGACCAGTGGTTGTCAAGAGATTTTAGTGTGACCAAGGCCTATCTGGCTGTATAATGTACTATACATGAATATCTTTAGTATAGGCACAAGCGAATTTAGATCTCCTTCTTAGTTCGAAATATTCATTATTTAGTAAATTTGTCTTCGAAAGGGTAACAAAATTAGGTTTTATGGTCATGATATGAGCCAGTGGTTGTCAAGAGATCTTAGTGTGACCAAGGCCTATCTGGTCGTATAATGTACTATACATGAATATCTTTAGTATAGGCACAAGCGAATTTAGATCTCCATCTTAGTTCGAAATATTCATTATTTAGTAAATTTGTCTTGGAAAGGGTAATAAAATTAGGTTTTATGGTTATGTTATGGACCAGGGGTTGTCAAGAGATTTTAGTGTGACCAAGGCCTATCTGGCCGTATAATGTACTATACATAAATATCTTTAGTATAGGCACAAGCGAATTTAGATCTCCACCTTAGTTCGAAATATTCATTATTTAGTAAATTTGTCTTCGAAAGGGTAATAAAATTAGGTTTTATGGTCATGATATGGACCAGTGGTTGTCAAGAGATTTTAGTGTGACCAAGGCCTATCTGGCCGTATAATGCACTATACATAAATATCTTTAGTATAGGCACAAGCGATTTAGATCTCCATCTTAGTTCGAAATATTCATTATTTAGTAAATTTGTCTTCGAAAGGGTAATAAAATTAGGTTTTATGGTCATGATATGGACCAGTGGTTGTCAAGAGATCTTAGTGTGACCAAGGCCTATCTGGTCGTATAATGTACTATACATAAATATCTTTAGTATAGGCACAAGCGAATTTAGAACTCCATCTTAGTTCGAAATATTCATTATTTAGTAAATTTGTCTTCGAAAGGGTAATAAAATTAGGTTTTATGGTCATGATATGGACCAGTGGTTGTCAAGAGATTTTAGTGTGATCAAGGCCTATCTGGCTGTTTAATGTACTATACATAAATATCTTTAGTATAGGCACAAGCGAATTTAGATCTCCATCTTAGTTCGAAATATTCATTATTTAGCAAATTTGTCTTAGAAAGGGTAATAAAATTAGGTTTTATGGTCATGATATGGACCAGTGGTTGTCGAAAGATTTTAGTGTGATCAAGGCCTATCTGGCTGTTTAATGTACTATACATAAATATCTTTAGTATAGGCACAAGCGAATTTAGAACTCCATCTTATTTCGAAATATTCATTATTTAGTAAATTTGTCTTCGAAAGGGTAATAAAATTAGGTTTTATGGTCATGATATGGACCAGTGGTTGTCAAGAGATTTTAGTATGACCAAGGCCTATCTGGCTGTATAATGTACTATACATGAATATCTTTAGTATAGGCATAAGCGAATTTAGATCTCCTTCTTAGTTCGAAATATTCATTATTTAGTAAATTTGTCTTCGAAAGGGTAATAAAATTAGGTTTTATGGTCATGATATGGACCAGTGGTTGTCAAGAGATTTTAGTGTGATCAAGGCCTATCTGGCTGTTTAATGTACTATACATAAATATATTTAGTATAGGCACAAGCGAATTTAGATCTCCTTCTTAGTTCGAAATATTCATTATTTAGTAAATTTGTCTTAGAAAGGGTAATACAATTAGGTTTTATGGTCATGATATGGACCAGTGGTTGTCAAGAGATTTTAGTGTGATCAAGGCCTATCTGGCTGTTTAATGTACTATACATAAATATATTTAGTATAGGCACAAGCGAATTTAGATCTCCATCTTAGTTCGAAATATTCATTATTTAGCAAATTTGTCTTCGAAAGGGTAATAAAATTAGGTTTTATGGTCATGATATGGACCAGTGGTTGTCAAGAGATTTTAGTGCGATCAAGGCCTATCTGGCTGTTTAATGTACTATACATGAATATCTTTAGTATGGGCACAAGCGAATTTAGATCTCCATCTTAGTTCGAAATATTCATTATTTACTAAATTTGTCTTAGACAGGGTAATAAAATTAGGTTTTATGGTCATGATATGGACCAGTGGTTGGCAAGAGATTTTAGTGTGACCAAGGCCTATCTGGCTGTATAATGTACTATACATGAATATCTTTAGTATAGGCACAAGCGAATTTAGATCTCCTTCTTAGTTCGAAATATTCATTATTTAGTAAATTTGTCTTCGAAAGGGTAACAAAATTAGGTTTTATGGTCATGATATGAGCCAGTGGTTGTCAAGAGATCTTAGTGTGACCAAGGCCTATCTGGTCGTATAATGTACTATACATGAATATCTTTAGTATAGGCACAAGCGAATTTAGATCTCCATCTTAGTTCGAAATATTCATTATTTAGTAAATTTGTCTTGGAAAGGGTAATAAAATTAGGTTTTATGGTCATGATATGGACCAGTGGTTGTCAAGAGATTTTAGTGTGATCAAGGCCTATCTGGCTGTTTAATGTACTATACATAAATATCTTTAGTATAGGCACAAGCGAATTTAGATCTCCACCTTAGTTCGAAATATTCATTATTTAGTAAATTTGTCTTCGAAAGCGTAATAAAATTAGGTTTTATGGTCATGATATGGACCAGTGGTTGTCAAGAGATTTTAGTGTGACCAAGGCCTATCTGGCCGTATAATGTACTATACATAAATATCTTTAGTATAGGCACAAGCGATTTAGATCTCCATCTTAGTTCGAAATATTCATTATTTAGTAAATTTTTCTTCGAAAGGGTAATAAAATTAGGTTTTATGGTCATGATATGGACCAGTGGTTGTCAAGAGATTTTAGTGTGATCAAGGCCTATCTGGCTGTTTAATGTACTATACATAAATATATTTAGTATAGGCACAAGCGAATTTAGATCTCCATCTTATTTCGAAATATTCATTATTTAGCAAGTTTGTCTTCGAAAGGGTAATAAAATTAGGTTTTATGGTCATGATATGGACCAGTGGTTGTCAAGAGATCTTAGTGTGACCAAGACCTATCTGGCTGTATAATGTACTATACATAAATATCTTTAGTATAGGCACAAGCGAATTTAGAACTCCATCTTAGTTCGAAATATTCATTATTTAGTAAATTTGTCTTCGTAAGGGTAATAAAATTAGGTTTTATGGTCATGATATGAGCCAGTGGTTGTCAAGAGATCTTAGTGTGACTAAGGCCTATCTGGTCGTATAATGTACTATACATGAATATCTTTAGTATAGGCACAAGCGAATTTAGATCACCATCTTAGTTCGAAATATTCATTATTTAGTAAATTTGTCTTGGAAAGGGTAATAAAATTAGGTTTTATGGTCACGATATGGACCAGTGGTTGTCAAGAGATCTTAGTGTGACCAAGGCCTATCTGGCTGTATAATGTACTATACATAAATATCTTTGGTAGAGGCACAAGCGAATTTAGATCTCCATCTTAGTTCGAAATATTCATTATTTAGTAAATTTGTCTTGGAAAGGGTAATAAAATTAGGTTTTATGGTCATGATATGAACCAGTGGTTGTCAAGAGATTTTAGTGTGACCAAGGCCTATCTGGCTGTATAATGTACTATACATAAATATCTTTGGTAGAGGCACAAGCGAATTTAGAACTCCGTCTTAGTTCGAAATATTCATTATTTAGTAAATTTGTCTTGGAAAGGGTAATAAAATTAGGTTTTATGGTCATGATATGGACCAGTGGTTGTCAAGAGATTTTAGTGTGACCAAGGCCTATCTGGCTGTATAATGTACTATACATAAATAGCTATAGTATAGGCACAAGCGAATTTAGATCTCCATCTTATTTCGAAATAGTCATTATTTAGTAAATTTGTCTTGGAAAGGGTAATAAAATTAGGTTTTATGGTCATGATATGGACCAGTGGTTGTCAAGAGATTTTAGTGTGACTAAGGCCTATCTGGCTGTATAATGTACTATACATAAATATCTTTAGTATAGGCACAAGCGAATTTAGATCTCCATCTTAGTTCGAAATATTCATTATTTAGCAAATTTGTCTTCGAAAGGGTAATAAAATTAGGTTTTATGGTCATGATATGGACCAGTGGTTGTCAAGAGATCTTAGTGTGACCAAGGCCTATCTGGCTGTATAATGTACTATACATAAATATCTTTAGTATAGGCACAAGCGAATTTAGATCTCCATCTTAGTTCGAAATATTCATTATTTAGTAAATTTGTCTTAGAAAGGGTAATAAAATTAAGTTTTATGGTCACGATATGAGCCAGTGGTTGTCAAGAGATCTTAGTGTGACCAAGGCCTATCTGGCTGTATAATGTACTATACATAAATATCTTTAGTATAGGCACAAGCGAATTTAGATCTCCATCTTAGTTCGAAATATTCATTATTTAGTAAATTTGTCTTGGAAAGGGTAATAAAATTAGGTTTTATGGTCACGATATGGACCAGTGGTTGTCAAGAGATCTTAGTGTGACCAAGGCCTATCTGGCTGTATAATGTACTATACATAAATATCTTTGGTAGAGGCACAAGCGAATTTAGATCTCCATCTTAGTTCGAAATATTCATTATTTAGTAAATTTGTCTTGGAAAGGGTAATAAAATTAGGTTTTATGGTCATGATATGAACCAGTGGTTGTCAAGAGATTTTAGTGTGACCAAGGCCTATCTGGCTGTATAATGTACTATACATAAATATCTTTGGTAGAGGCACAAGCGAATTTAGAACTCCGTCTTAGTTCGAAATATTCATTATTTAGTAAATTTGTCTTGGAAAGGGTAATAAAATTAGGTTTTATGGTCATGATATGGACCAGTGGTTGTCAAGAGATTTTAGTGTGACCAAGGCCTATCTGGCTGTATAATGTACTATACATAAATATCTTTAGTATAGGCACAAGCGAATTTAGATCTCCACCTTAGTTCGAAATATTCATTATTTAGTAAATTTGTCTTGGAAAGGGTAATAAAATTAGGTTTTATGGTTATGATATGGACCAGTGGTTGTCAAGAGATTTTAGTGTGACCAAGGCCTATCTGGCTGTATAATGTACTATACATAAATATCTTTAGTATAGGCACAAGCGAATTTAGATCTCCACCTTAGTTCGAAATATTCATTATTTAGTAAATTTGTCTTGGAAAGGGTAATAAAATTAGGTTTTATGGTTATGATATGGACCAGTGGTTGTCAAGAGATTTTAGTGTGACTAAGGCCTATCTGGCTGTATAATGTACTATACATAAATATCTTTAGTATAGGCACAAGCGAATTTAGATCTCCATCTTAGTTCGAAATATTCATTATTTAGCAGATTTGTCTTCGAAAGGGTAATAAAATTAGGTTTTATGGTCATGATATGGACCAGTGGTTGTCAAGAGATCTTAGTGTGACCAAGGCCTATCTGGCTGTATAATGTACTATACATAAATATCTTTAGTATAGGCACAAGCGAATTTAGATCTGCATCTTAGTTCGAAATATTCATTATTTAGTAAATTTGTCTTGGAAAGGGTAATAAAATTAGGTTTTATGGTCATGATATGGACCAGTGGTTGTCAAGAGATTTTAGTGTGACTAAGGCCTATCTGGCTGTATAATGTACTATACATAAATATCTTTAGTATAGGCACAAGCGAATTTAGATCTCCATCTTAGTTCGAAATATTCATTATTTAGTAAATTTGTCTTAGAAAGGGTAATAAAATTAAGTTTTATGGTCACGATATGAGCCAGTGGTTGTCAAGAGATCTTAGTGTGACCAAGGCCTATCTGGTCGTATAATGTACTATACATAAATATCTTTAGTATAGGCACAAGCGAATTTAGATCTCCACCTTAGTTCGAAATATTCATTATTTAGTAAATTTGTCTTGGAAAGGGTAATAAAATTAGGTTTTATGGTTATGATATGGACCAGTGGTTGTCAAGAGATTTTAGTGTGACTAAGGCCTATCTGGCTGTATAATGTACTATACATAAATATCTTTAATATAGGCACAAGCGAATTTAGATCTCCATCTTAGTTCGAAATATTCATTATTTAGCAGATTTGTCTTCGAAAGGGTAATAAAATTAGGTTTTATGGTCATGATATGGACCAGTGGTTGTCAAGAGATCTTAGTGTGACCAAGGCCTATCTGGCTGTATAATGTACTATACATAAATATCTTTAGTATAGGCACAAGCGAATTTAGATCTGCATCTTAGTTCGAAATATTCATTATTTAGTAAATTTGTCTTGGAAAGGGTAATAAAATTAGGTTTTATGGTCATGATATGGACCAGTGGTTGTCAAGAGATTTTAGTGTGACTAAGGCCTATCTGGCTGTATAATGTACTATACATAAATATCTTTAGTATAGGCACAAGCGAATTTAGATCTCCATCTTAGTTCGAAATATTCATTATTTAGCAAATTTGTCTTCGAAAGGGTAATAAAATTAGGTTTTATGGTCATGATATGGACCAGTGGTTGTCAAGAGATCTTAGTGTGACCAAGGCCTATCTGGCTGTTTAATGTACTATACATAAATATCTTTAGTATAGGCACAAGCGAATTTAGATCTCCATCTTAGTTCGAAATATTCATTATTTAGTAAATTTGTCTTAGAAAGGGTAATAAAATTAGGTTTTATGGTCACGATATGAGCCAGTGGTTGTCAAGAGATCTTAGTGTGACCAAGGCCTATCTGGTCGTATAATTTACTATACATAAATATCTTTAGTATAGGCACAAGCGAATTTAGATCTCCACCTTAGTTCGAAATATTCATTATTTAGTAAATTTGTCTTGGAAAGGGTAATAAAATTAGGTTTTATGGTTATGATATGGACCAGTGGTTGTCAAGAGATTTTAGTGTGACCAAGGCCTATCTGGCTGTATAATGTACTATACATAAATATCTTTAGTGTAGGCACAAGCGAATTTAGAACTCCATCTTATTTCGAAATATTCATTATTTAGTAAATTTGTCTTGGAAAGGGTAATAAAATTAGGTTTTATGGTCATGATATGGACCAGTGGTTGTCAAGAGATTTTAGTGTGACTAAGGCCTATCTGGCTGTATAATGTACTATACATAAATATCTTTAGTATAGGCACAAGCGAATTTAGATCTCCATCTTAGTTCGAAATATTCATTATTTAGCAAATTTGTCTTCGAAAGGGTAATAAAATTAGGTTTTATGGTCATGATATGGACCAGTGGTTGTCAAGAGATCTTAGTGTGACCAAGGCCTATCTGGCTGTATAATGTACTATACATAAATATCTTTAGTATAGGCACAAGCGAATTTAGATCTCCATCTTAGTTCGAAATATTCATTATTTAGTAAATTTGTCTTAGAAAGGGTAATAAAATTAGGTTTTATGGTCACGATATGACCCAGTGGTTGTCAAGAGATCTTAGTGTGACCAAGGCCTATCTGGTCGTATAATGTTCTATACATAAATATCTTTAGTATAGGCACAAGCGAATTTAGATCTCCACCTTAGTTCGAAATATTCATTATTTAGTAAATTTGTCTTGGAAAGGATAATAAAATTAGGTTTTATGGTTATGATATGGACCAGTGGTTGTCAAGAGATTTTAGTGTGACCAAGGCCTATCTGGCTGTATAATGTACTATACATAAATATCTTTAGTGTAGGCACAAGCGAATTTAGAACTCCATCTTATTTCGAAATATTCATTATTTAGTAAATTTGTCTTGGAAAGGGTAATAAAATTAGGTTTTATGGTCATGATATGGACCAGTGGTTGTCAAGAGATTTTAGTGTGACTAAGGCCTATCTGGCTGTATAATGTACTATACATAAATATCTTTAGTATAGGCACAAGCGAATTTAGATCTCCACCTTAGTTCGAAATATTCATTATTTAGCAAATTTGTCTTGGAAAGGGTAATAAAATTAGGTTTTATGGTCATGATATGGACCAGTGGTTGTCAAGAGATTTTAGTGTGACTAAGGCCTATCTGGCTGTATAATGTACTATACATAAATATCTTTAGTATAGGCACAAGCGAATTTAGATCTCCATCTTAGTTCGAAATATTCATTATTTAGCAAATTTGTCTTCGAAAGGGTAATAAAATTAGGTTTTATGGTCATGATATGGACCAGTGGTTGTCAAGAGATCTTAGTGTGACCAAGGCCTATCTGGCTGTATAATGTACTATACATAAATATCTTTAGTATAGGCACAAGCGAATTTAGATCTCCACCTTAGTTCGAAATATTCATTATTTAGTAAATTTGTCTTGGAAAGGGTAATAAAATTAGGTTTTATGGTTATGATATGGACCAGTGGTTGTCAAGAGATTTTAGTGTGACCAAGGCCTATCTGGCTGCATAATGTACTATACATAAATATCTTTAGTGTAGGCACAAGCGAATTTAGAACTCCATCTTAGTTCGAAATATTCATTATTTAGTAAATTTGTCTTGGAAAGGGTAATAAAATTAGGTTTTATGGTCATGATATGGACCAGTGGTTGTCAAGAGATTTTAGTGTGATCAAGGCCTATCTGGCTGTATAATGTAATATACATAAATATCTTTAGTATAGGCACAAGCGAATTTAGATCTCCACCTTAGTTCGAAATATTCATTATTTAGTAAATTTGTCTTGGAAAGGGTAATAAAATTAGGTTTTATGGTCATGCTATGGACCAGTGGTTGTCAAGAGATCTAAGTGTGACCAAGGCCTATCTGGCCGTATAATGTACTATACATAAATATCTTTAGTATAGGCACAAGCGAATTTAGATCTCCATCTTAGTTCGAAATATTCATTATTTAGTAAATTTGTCTTAGAAATTGTAATAAAATTAGGTTTTATGGTCACGATATGAGCCAGTGGTTGTCAAGAGATCTTAGTGTGACCAAGGCCTATCTGGTCGTATAATGTACTATACATAAATATCTTTAGTATAGGCACAAGCGAATTTAGATCTCCACCTTAGTTCGAAATATTCATTATTTAGTAAATTTGTCTTGGAAAGGGTAATAAAATTAGGTTTCATCGTTATGATATGGGCCTATCTGGCCGTATAATGTACTATACATAAATATCTTTAGTATAGGCACAAGCGAATTTAGAACTCCATCTTATTTCGAAATATTCATTATTTAGTAAATTTGTCTTCGAAAGGGTAATAAAATTAGGTTTTATGGTCATGATATGGACCAGTGGTTGTCAAGAGGTTTTAGTGTGATCAAGGCCTATCTGGTTGTTTAATGTACTATACATGAATATCTTTAGTATAGGCACAAGCGAATTTAGATCTCCATCTTAGTTCGAAATATTCATTATTTAGTAAATTTGTCTTAGAAAGGGTAATAAAATTAGGTTTTATGGTCATGATATGGACCATTGGTTGTCAAGAGATTTTAGTGTGACCAAGGCCTATCTGGCTGTATAATGTACTATACATGAATATCTTTAGTATAGGCACAAGCGAATTTAGATCTCCTTCTTAGTTCGAAATATTCATTATTTAGCAAATTTGTCTTCGAAAGGGTAATAAAATTAGGTTTTATGGTCATGATATGGACCAGTGGTTGTCAAGAGATCTTAGTGTGACCAAGGCCTATCTGGCTGTATAATGTACTATACATAAATATCTTTAGTATAGGCACAAGCGAATTTAGAACTCCATCTTAGATCGAAATATTCATTATTTAGTAAATTTGTCTTCGTAAGGGTAATAAAATTAGGTTTTATGGTCATGATATGAGCCAGTGGTTGTCAAGAGATCTTAGTGTGACCAAGGCCTATCTGGTCGTATAATGTACTATACATGAATATCTTTAGTATAGGCACAAGCGAATTTAGAACTCCATCTTAGTTCGAAATATTCATTATTTAGTAAATTTGTCTTGGAAAGGGTAATAAAATTAGGTTTTATGGTCACGATATGGACCAGTGGTTGTCAAGAGATCTTAGTGTGACCAAGGCCTATCTGGCTGTATAATGTACTATACATAAATATCTTTAGTAAAGGCACAAGCGAATTTAGATCTCCATCTTAGTTCGAAATATTCATTATTTAGCAACTTTGTCTTCGAAAGGGTAATAAAATTAGGTTTTATGGTCATGATATGAACCAGTGGTTGTCAAGAGATTTTAGTGTGACCAAGGCCTATCTGGCTGTATAATGTACTATACATAAATATCTTTGGTAGAGGTACAAGCGAATTTAGATCTCCATCTTAGTTCGAAATATTCATTATTTAGCAAATTTGTCTTCGAAAGGGTAATAAAATTAGGTTTTATGGTCATGATATGAACCAGTGGTTGTCAAGAGATTTTAGTGTGACCAAGGCCTATCTGGCTGTATAATGTACTATACATAAATATCTTTGGTAGAGGCACAAGCGAATTTAGATCTCCATCTTAGTTCGAAATATTCATTATTTAGTAAATTTGTCTTGGAAAGGGTAATAAAATTAGGTTTTATGGTCATGATATGGACCAGTGGTTGTCAAGAGATTTTAGTGTGACCAAGGCCTATCTGGCTGTATAATGTACTATACATAAATATCTTTGGTAGAGGCACAAGCGAATTTAGATCTCCATCTTAGTTCGAAATATTCATTATTTAGCAAATTTGTCTTCGAAAGGGTAATAAAATTAGGTTTTATGGTCATGATATGAACCAGTGGTTGTCAAGAGATTTTAGTGTGACCAAGGCCTATCTGGCTGTATAATGTACTATACATAAATATCTTTGGTAGAGGCACAAGCGAACTTAGATCTCCATCTTATTTCGAAATATTCATTATTTAGTAAATTTGTCTTGGAAAGGGTAATAAAATTAGGTTTTATGGTCATGATATGGACCAGTGGTTGTCAAGAGATTTTAGTGAGACCAAGGCCTATCTGGCCGTATAATGTACTATACATAAATATCTTTAGTATAGGCACAAGCGAATTTAGATCTCCACCTTAGTTCGAAATATTCATTATTTAGTAAATTTGTCTTGGAAAGGGTAATAAAATTAGGTTTTATGGTCATGATATGGACCAGTGGTTGTCAAGAGATTTTAGTGTGACCAAGGCCTATCTGGCTGTACAATGTACTATACATAAATAGCTTTAGTAGAGGCACAAGCGAATTTAGATCTCCATCTTATTTCGAAATATTCATTATTTAGTAAATTTGTCTTGGAAAGGGTAATAAAATTAGGTTTTATGGTCATGATATGGACCAGTGGTTGTCAAGAGATTTTAGTGAGACCAAGGCCTATCTGGCCGTATAATGTACTATACATAAATATCTTTAGTATAGGCATTAGCGAATTTAGATCTCCACTTAGTTCGAAATATTCATTATTTAGTAAATTTGTCTTGGAAAGCGTAATAAAATTAGGTTTTATGGTCATGATATGGACCAGTGGTTGTCAAGAGATTTTAGTGTGACTAAGGCCTATCTGGCTGTATAATGTATTATACATAAATATCTTTAGTATAGGCACAAGCGAATTTAGATCTCCATCTTAGTTCGAAATATTCATTATTTAGCAAATTTGTCTTCGAAAGGGTAATAAAATTAGGTTTTATGGTCATGATATGGACCAGTGGTTGTCAAGAGATCTTAGTGTGACCAAGGCCTATCTGGCTGTATAATGTACTTTACATAAATATCTTTAGTATAGGCGCAAGCGAATTTAGAACTCCATCTTAGTTCGAAATATTCATTATTTAGTAAATTTGTCTTAGAAAGGGTAATAAAATTAGGTTTTATGGTCACGATATGAGCCAGTGGCTGTCAAGAGATCTTAGTGTGACCAAGGCCTATCTGGTCGTATAATGTACTATACATAAATATCTTTAGTATAGGCACAAGCGAATTTAGATCTCCACCTTAGTTCGAAATATTCATTATTTAGCAAATTTGTCTTGGAAAGGGTAATAAAATTAAGTTTTATGGTTATGATATGGACCAGTGGTTGTCAAGAGATTTTAGTGTGACCAAGGCCTATCTGGCTGTATAATGTACTATACATAAATATCTTTAGTGTAGGCACAAGCGAATTTAGAACTCCATCTTATTTCGAAATAGTCATTATTTAGTAAATTTGTCTTGGAAAGGGTAATAAAATTAGGTTTCATGGTTATGATATGGGCCTATCTGGCCGTATAATGTACTATACATAAATATCTTTAGTATAGGCACAAGCGAATTTAGAACTCCATCTTATTTCGAAATATTCATTATTTAGTAAATTTGTCTTCGAAAGGGTAATAAAATTAGGTTTTATGGTCATGATATGGACCAGTGGTTGTCAAGAGATTTTAGTATGATCAAGGCCTATCTGGCTGTTTAATGTACTATACATGAATATCTTTAGTATAGGCACAAGCGAATTTAGATCTCCATCTTAGTTCGAAATATTCATTATTTAGTAAATTTGTCTTAGAAAGGGTAATAAAATTAGGTTTTATGGTCATGATATGGACCATTGGTTGTCAAGAGATTTTAGTGTGACCAAGGCCTATCTGGCTGTATAATGTACTATACATGAATATCTTTAGTATAGGCACAAGCGAATTTAGATCTCCTTCTTAGTTCGAAATATTCATTATTTAGCAAATTTGTCTTCGAAAGGGTAATAAAATTAGGTTTTATGGTCATGATATGGACCAGTGGTTGTCAAGAGATTTTAGTGTGATCAAGGCCTATCTGGCTGTTTAATGTACTATACATGAATATATTTAGTATAGGCACAAGCGAATTTAGATCTCCATCTTAGTTCGAAATATTCATTATTTAGCAAATTTGTCTTCGAAAGGGTAATAAAATTAGGTTTTATGGTCATGATATGGACCAGTGGTTGTCAAGAGATCTTAGTGTGACCAAGGCCTATCTGGCTGTATAATGTACTATACATAAATATCTTTAGTATAGGCACAAGCGAATTTACATCTCCATCTTAGTTCGAAATATTCATTATTTAGCAAATTTGTCTTCGAAAGGGTAATAAAATTAGGTTTTATGGTCATGATATGAACCAGTGGTTGTCAAGAGATTTTAGTGTGACCAAGGCCTATCTGGCTGTATAATGTACTATACATAAATATCTTTGGTAGAGGCACAAGCGAATTTAGATCTCCATCTTAGTTCGAAATATTCATTATTTAGTAAATTTGTCTTGGAAAGGGTAATAAAATTAGGTTTTATGGTCATGATATGGACCAGTGGTTGTCAAGAGATTTTAGTGTGACCAAGGCCTATCTGGCTGTATAATGTACTATACATAAATAGCTTTAGTAGAGGCACAAGCGAATTTAGATCTCCATCTTATTTCGAAATATTCATTATTTAGTAAATTTGTCTTGGAAAGGGTAATAAAATTAGGTTTTATGGTCATGATATGGACCAGTGGTTGTCAAGAGATTTTAGTGAGACCAAGGCCTATCTGGCCGTATAATGTACTATACATAAATATCTTTAGTATAGGCACAAGCGAATTTAGATCTCCATCTTAGTTCGAAATATTCATTATTTAGTAAATTTGTCTTGGAAAGGGTAATAAAATTAGGTTTTATGGTCATGATATGGACCAGTGGTTGTCAAGAGATTTTAGTGTGATCAAGGCCTATCTGGCTGTTTAATGTACTATACATGAATATATTTAGTATAGGCACAAGCGAATTTAGATCTCCATCTTAGTTCGAAATATTCATTATTTAGCAAATTTGTCTTCGAAAGGGTAATAAAATTAGGTTTTATGGTCATGATATGGACCAGTGGTTGTCAAGAAATCTTAGTGTGACCAAGGCCTATCTGGCTGTATAATGTACTATACATAAATATCTTTAGTATAGGCACAAGCGAATTTAGATCTCCATCTTAGTTCGAAATATTCATTATTTAGCAAATTTGTCTTCGAAAGGGTAATAAAATTAGGTTTTATGGTCATGATATGAACCAGTGGTTGTCAAGAGATTTTAGTGTGACCAAGGCCTATCTGGCTGTATAATGTACTATACATAAATATCTTTGGTAGAGGCACAAGCGAATTTAGATCTCCATCTTATTTCGAAATATTCATTATTTAGCAAATTTGTCTTCGAAAGGGTAATAAAATTAGGTTTTATGGTCATGATATGGACCAGTGGTTGTCAAGAGATCTTAGTGTGACCAAGACCTATCTGGCTGTATAATGTACTATACATAAATATCTTTAGTATAGGCACAAGCGAATTTAGAACTCCATCTTAGTTCGAAATATTCATTATTTAGTAAATTTGTCTTCGTAAGGGTAATAAAATTAGGATTTATGGTCATGATATGAGCCAGTGGTCGTCAAGAGATCTTAGTGTGACTAAGGCCTATCTGGTCGTATAATGTACTATACATGAATATCTTTAGTATAGGCACAAGCGAATTTAGATCACCATCTTAGTTCGAAATATTCATTATTTAGTAAATTTGTCTTGGAAAGGGTAATAAAATTAGGTTTTATGGTCACGGTATGGACCAGTGGTTGTCAAGAGATCTTAGTGTGACCAAGGCCTATCTGGCTGTATAATGTACTATACATAAATATCTTTGGTAGAGGCACAAGCGAATTTAGATCTCCATCTTAGTTCGAAATATTCATTATTTAGCTAATTTGTCTTGGAAAGGGTAATAAAATTAGGTTTTATGGTCATGATATGAACCAGTGGTTGTCAAGAGATTTTAGTGTGACCAAGGCCTATCTGGCTGTATAATGTACTATACATAAATATCTTTGGTAGAGGCACAAGCGAATTTAGATCTCCGTCTTAGTTCGAAATATTCATTATTTAGTAAATTTGTCTTGGAAAGGGTAATAAAATTAGGTTTTATGGTCATGATATGGACCAGTGGTTGTCAAGAGATTTTAGTGTGACCAAGGCCTATCTGGCTGTATAATGTACTATACATAAATAGCTATAGTATAGGCACAAGCGAATTTAGATCTCCATCTTATTTCGAAATAGTCATTATTTAGTAAATTTGTCTTGGAAAGAGTAATAAAATTAGGTTTTATGGTCATGATATGGACCAGTGGTTGTCAAGAGATTTTAGTGAGACCAAGGCCTATCTGGCCGTATAATGTACTATACATAAATATCTTTAGTATAGGCACAAGCGAATTTAGATCTCCACCTTAGTTCGAAATATTCATTATTTAGTAAATTTGTCTTGGAAAGGGTAATAAAATTAGGTTTTATGGTCATGATATGGACCAGTGGTTGTCAAGAGATTTTAGTGTGACTAAGGCCTATCTGGCTGTATAATGTACTATACATAAATATCTTTAGTATAGGCACAAGCGAATTTAGATCTCCATCTTAGTTCGAAATATTCATTATTTAGCAAATTTGTCTTGGAAAGGGTAATAAAATTAGGTTTTATGGTCATGATATGAACCAGTGGTTGTCAAGAGATTTTAGTGTGACCAAGGCCTATCTGGCTGTTTAATGTACTATACATAAATATCTTTGGTAGAGGCACAAGCGAATTTAGATCTCCGTCTTAGTTCGAAATATTCATTATTTAGTAAATTTGTCTTGGAAAGGGTAATAAAATTAGGTTTTATGGTCATGATATGGACCAGTGGTTGTCAAGAGATTTTAGTGTGACCAAGGCCTATCTGGCTGTATAATGTACTATACATAAATAGCTATAGTATAGGCACAAGCGAATTTAGATCTCCATCTTATTTCGAAATAGTCATTATTTAGTAAATTTGTCTTGGAAAGAGTAATAAAATTAGGTTTTATGGTCATGATATGGACCAGTGGTTGTCAAGAGATTTTAGTGAGACCAAGGCCTATCTGGCCGTATAATGTACTATACATAAATATCTTTAGTATAGGCACAAGCGAATTTAGATCTCCACCTTAGTTCGAAATATTCATTATTTAGTAAATTTGTCTTGGAAAGGGTAATAAAATTAGGTTTTATGGTCATGATATGGACCAGTGGTTGTCAAGAGATTTTAGTGTGACTAAGGCCTATCTGGCTGTATAATGTACTATACATAAATATCTTTAGTATAGGCACAAGCGAATTTAGATCTCCATCTTAGTTCGAAATATTCATTATTTAGCAAATTTGTCTTCGAAAGGGTAATAAAATTAGGTTTTATGGTCACGATATGAGCCAGTGGTTGTCAAGAGATCTTAGTGTGACCAAGGCCTATCTGGTCGTATAATGTACTATACATAAATATTTTTAGTATAGGCACAAACGAATTTAGATCTCCACCTTAGTTCGAAATATTCATTATTTAGTAAATTTGTCTTGGAAAGGGTAATAAAATTAGGTTTTATGGTTATGATATGGACCAGTGGTTGTCAAGAGATTTTAGTGTGACCAAGGCCTATCTGGCTGTATAATGTACTATACATAAATATCTTTAGTATAGGCACAAGCGAATTTAGATCTCCATCTTAGTTCGAAATATTCATTATTTAGCAGATTTGTCTTGGAAAGGGTAATAAAATTAGGTTTTATGGTCATGATATGGACTAGTGGTTGTCAAGAGATCTTAGTGTGACCAAGGCCTATCTGGCTGTATAATGTACTATACATAAATATCTTTAGTATAGGCACAAGCGAATTTAGATCTCCATCTTAGTTCGAAATATTCATTATTTAGTAAATTTGTCTTGGAAAGGGTAATAAAATTAGGTTTTATGGTCATGATATGGACCAGTGGTTGTCAAGAGATTTTAGTGTGACTAAGGCCTATCTGGCTGTATAATGTACTATACATAAATATCATTAGTATAGGCACAAGCGAATTTAGATCTCCATCTTAGTTCGAAATATTCATTATTTAGCAAATTTGTCTTCGAAAGGGTAATAAAATTAGGTTTTATGGTCATGATATGGACCAGTGGTTGTCAAGAGATCTTAGTGTGACCAAGGCCTATCTGGCTGTATAATGTACTATACATAAATATCTTTAGTATAGGCACAAGCGAATTTAGATCTCCATCTTAGTTCGAAATATTCATTATTTAGTAAATTTGTCTTAGAAAGGGTAATAAAATTAGGTTTTATGGTCACGATATGAGCCAGTGGTTGTCAAGAGATCTTAGTGTGACCAAGGCCTATCTGGTCGTATAATTTACTATACATAAATATCTTTAGTATAGGCACAAGCGAATTTAGATCTCCACCTTAGTTCGAAATATTCATTATTTAGTAAATTTGTCTTGGAAAGGGTAATAAAATTAGGTTTTATGGTTATGATATGGACCAGTGGTTGTCAAGAGATTTTAGTGTGACCAAGGCCTATCTGGCTGTATAATGTACTATACATAAATATCTTTAGTGTAGGCACAAGCGAATTTAGAACTCCATCTTATTTCGAAATATTCATTATTTAGTAAATTTGTCTTGGAAAGGGTAATAAAATTAGGTTTTATGGTCATGATATGGACCAGTGGTTGTCAAGAGATTTTAGTGTGACTAAGGCCTATCTGGCTGTATAATGTACTATACATAAATATCTTTAGTATAGGCACAAGCGAATTTAGATCTCCATCTTAGTTCGAAATATTCATTATTTAGCAAATTTGTCTTCGAAAGGGTAATAAAATTAGGTTTTATGGTCATGATATGGACCAGTGGTTGTCAAGAGATCTTAGTGTGACCAAGGCCTATCTGGCTGTATAATGTACTATACATAAATATCTTTAGTATAGGCACAAGCGAATTTAGATCTCCATCTTAGTTCGAAATATTCATTATTTAGTAAATTTGTCTTAGAAAGGGTAATAAAATTAGGTTTTATGGTCACGATATGAGCCAGTGGTTGTCAAGAGATCTTAGTGTGACCAAGGCCTATCTGTTCGTATAATGTACTATACATAAATATCTTTAGTATAGGCACAAGCGAATTTAGATCTCCACCTTAGTTCGAAATATTCATTATTTAGTAAATTTGTCTTGGAAAGGGTAATAAAATTAGGTTTTATGGTTATGATATGGACCAGTGGTTGTCAAGAGATTTTAGTGTGACCAAGGCCTATCTGGCTGTATAATGTACTATACATAAATATCTTTAGTGTAGGCACAAGCGAATTTAGAACTCCATCTTATTTCGAAATATTCATTATTTAGTAAATTTGTCTTGGAAAGGGTAATAAAATTAGGTTTTATGGTCATGATATGGACCAGTGGTTGTCAAGAGATTTTAGTGTGACTAAGGCCTATCTGGCTGTATAATGTACTATACATAAATATCTTTAGTATAGGCACAAGCGAATTTAGATCTCCACCTTAGTTCGAAATATTCATTATTTAGTAAATTTGTCTTGGAAAGGGTAATAAAATTAGGTTTTATGGTCATGATATGGACCAGTGGTTGTCAAGAGATTTTAGTGTGACTAAGGCCTATCTGGCTGTATAATGTACTATACATAAATATCTTTAGTATAGGCACAAGCGAATTTAGATCTCCATCTTAGTTCGAAATATTCATTATTTAGCAAATTTGTCTTCGAAAGGGTAATAAAATTAGGTTTTATGGTCATGATATGGACCAGTGGTTGTCAAGAGATCTGAGTGTGACCAAGGCCTATCTGGCTGTATAATGTACTATACATAAATATCTTTAGTATAGGCACAAGCGAATTTAGATCTCCATCTTAGTTCGAAATATTCATTATTTAGTAAATTTGTCTTAGAAAGGGTAATAAAATTAGGTTTTATGGTCACGATATGAGCCAGTGGTTGTCAAGAGATCTTAGTGTGACCAAGGCCTATCTGGTCGTATAATGTACTATACATAAATATCTTTAGTATAGGCACAAGCGAATTTAGATCTCCACCTTAGTTCGAAATATTCATTATTTAGTAAATTTGTCTTGGAAAGGGTAATAAAATTAGGTTTTATGGTCATGATATGGACCAGTGGTTGTCAAGAGATCTTAGTGTGACCAAGGCCTATCTGGCTGTATAATGTACTATACATAAATATCTTTAGTATAGGCACAAGCGAATTTAGATCTCCATCTTAGTTCGAAATATTCATTATTTAGTAAATTTGTCTTAGAAATTGCAATAAAATTAGGTTTTATGGTCACGATATGGACCAGTGGTTGTCAAGAGATCTTAGTGTGACCAAGGCCTATCTGGTCGTATAATGTACTATACATAAATATCTTTAGTATAGGCACAAGCGAATTTAGATCTCCATCTTAGTTCGAAATATTCATTATTTAGCAAATTTGTCTTGGAAAGGGTAATAAAATTAGGTTTTATGGTCATGATATGAACCAGTGGTTGTCAAGAGATTTTAGTGTGACCAAGGCCTATCTGGCTGTTTAATGTACTATACATAAATATCTTTGGTAGAGGCACAAGCGAATTTAGATCTCCGTCTTAGTTCGAAATATTCATTATTTAGTAAATTTGTCTTGGAAAGGGTAATAAAATTAGGTTTTATGGTCATGATATGGACCAGTGGTTGTCAAGAGATTTTAGTGTGACTAAGGCCTATCTGGCTGTATAATGTACTATACATAAATATCTTTAGTATAGGCACAAGCGAATTTAGATCTCCATCTTAGTTCGAAATATTCATTATTTAGCAAATTTGTCTTCGAAAGGGTAATAAAATTAGGTTTTATGGTCATGATATGGACCAGTGGTTGTCAAGAGATCTGAGTGTGACCAAGGCCTATCTGGCTGTATAATGTACTATACATAAATATCTTTAGTATAGGCACAAGCGAATTTAGATCTCCATCTTAGTTCGAAATATTCATTATTTAGTAAATTTGTCTTAGAAAGGGTAATAAAATTAGGTTTTATGGTCACGATATGAGCCAGTGGTTGTCAAGAGATCTTAGTGTGACCAAGGCCTATCTGGCTGTATAATGTACTATACATAAATAGCTATAGTATAGGCACAAGCGAATTTAGATCTCCATCTTATTTCGAAATAGTCATTATTTAGTAAATTTGTCTTGGAAAGAGTAATAAAATTAGGTTTTATGGTCATGATATGGACCAGTGGTTGTCAAGAGATTTTAGTGAGACCAAGGCCTATCTGGCCGTATAATGTACTATACATAAATATCTTTAGTATAGGCACAAGCGAATTTAGATCTCCACCTTAGTTCGAAATATTCATTATTTAGTAAATTTGTCTTGGAAAGGGTAATAAAATTAGGTTTTATGGTCATGATATGGACCAGTGGTTGTCAAGAGATTTTAGTGTGACTAAGGCCTATCTGGCTGTATAATGTACTATACATAAATATCTTTAGTATAGGCACAAGCGAATTTAGATCTCCATCTTAGTTCGAAATATTCATTATTTAGCAAATTTGTCTTGGAAAGGGTAATAAAATTAGGTTTTATGGTCATGATATGAACCAGTGGTTGTCAAGAGATTTTAGTGTGACCAAGGCCTATCTGGCTGTTTAATGTACTATACATAAATATCTTTGGTAGAGGCACAAGCGAATTTAGATCTCCGTCTTAGTTCGAAATATTCATTATTTAGTAAATTTGTCTTGGAAAGGGTAATAAAATTAGGTTTTATGGTCATGATATGGACCAGTGGTTGTCAAGAGATTTTAGTGTGACCAAGGCCTATCTGGCTGTATAATGTACTATACATAAATAGCTATAGTATAGGCACAAGCGAATTTAGATCTCCATCTTATTTCGAAATAGTCATTATTTAGTAAATTTGTCTTGGAAAGAGTAATAAAATTAGGTTTTATGGTCATGATATGGACCAGTGGTTGTCAAGAGATTTTAGTGAGACCAAGGCCTATCTGGCCGTATAATGTACTATACATAAATATCTTTAGTATAGGCACAAGCGAATTTAGATCTCCACCTTAGTTCGAAATATTCATTATTTAGTAAATTTGTCTTGGAAAGGGTAATAAAATTAGGTTTTATGGTCATGATATGGACCAGTGGTTGTCAAGAGATTTTAGTGTGACTAAGGCCTATCTGGCTGTATAATGTACTATACATAAATATCTTTAGTATAGGCACAAGCGAATTTAGATCTCCATCTTAGTTCGAAATATTCATTATTTAGCAAATTTGTCTTCGAAAGGGTAATAAAATTAGGTTTTATGGTCACGATATGAGCCAGTGGTTGTCAAGAGATCTTAGTGTGACCAAGGCCTATCTGGTCGTATAATGTACTATACATAAATATTTTTAGTATAGGCACAAACGAATTTAGATCTCCACCTTAGTTCGAAATATTCATTATTTAGTAAATTTGTCTTGGAAAGGGTAATAAAATTAGGTTTTATGGTTATGATATGGACCAGTGGTTGTCAAGAGATTTTAGTGTGACCAAGGCCTATCTGGCTGTATAATGTACTATACATAAATATCTTTAGTATAGGCACAAGCGAATTTAGATCTCCATCTTAGTTCGAAATATTCATTATTTAGCAGATTTGTCTTGGAAAGGGTAATAAAATTAGGTTTTATGGTCATGATATGGACTAGTGGTTGTCAAGAGATCTTAGTGTGACCAAGGCCTATCTGGCTGTATAATGTACTATACATAAATATCTTTAGTATAGGCACAAGCGAATTTAGATCTCCATCTTAGTTCGAAATATTCATTATTTAGTAAATTTGTCTTGGAAAGGGTAATAAAATTAGGTTTTATGGTCATGATATGGACCAGTGGTTGTCAAGAGATTTTAGTGTGACTAAGGCCTATCTGGCTGTATAATGTACTATACATAAATATCATTAGTATAGGCACAAGCGAATTTAGATCTCCATCTTAGTTCGAAATATTCATTATTTAGCAAATTTGTCTTCGAAAGGGTAATAAAATTAGGTTTTATGGTCATGATATGGACCAGTGGTTGTCAAGAGATCTTAGTGTGACCAAGGCCTATCTGGCTGTATAATGTACTATACATAAATATCTTTAGTATAGGCACAAGCGAATTTAGATCTCCATCTTAGTTCGAAATATTCATTATTTAGTAAATTTGTCTTAGAAAGGGTAATAAAATTAGGTTTTATGGTCACGATATGAGCCAGTGGTTGTCAAGAGATCTTAGTGTGACCAAGGCCTATCTGGTCGTATAATTTACTATACATAAATATCTTTAGTATAGGCACAAGCGAATTTAGATCTCCACCTTAGTTCGAAATATTCATTATTTAGTAAATTTGTCTTGGAAAGGGTAATAAAATTAGGTTTTATGGTTATGATATGGACCAGTGGTTGTCAAGAGATTTTAGTGTGACCAAGGCCTATCTGGCTGTATAATGTACTATACATAAATATCTTTAGTGTAGGCACAAGCGAATTTAGAACTCCATCTTATTTCGAAATATTCATTATTTAGTAAATTTGTCTTGGAAAGGGTAATAAAATTAGGTTTTATGGTCATGATATGGACCAGTGGTTGTCAAGAGATTTTAGTGTGACTAAGGCCTATCTGGCTGTATAATGTACTATACATAAATATCTTTAGTATAGGCACAAGCGAATTTAGATCTCCATCTTAGTTCGAAATATTCATTATTTAGCAAATTTGTCTTCGAAAGGGTAATAAAATTAGGTTTTATGGTCATGATATGGACCAGTGGTTGTCAAGAGATCTTAGTGTGACCAAGGCCTATCTGGCTGTATAATGTACTATACATAAATATCTTTAGTATAGGCACAAGCGAATTTAGATCTCCATCTTAGTTCGAAATATTCATTATTTAGTAAATTTGTCTTAGAAAGGGTAATAAAATTAGGTTTTATGGTCACGATATGAGCCAGTGGTTGTCAAGAGATCTTAGTGTGACCAAGGCCTATCTGTTCGTATAATGTACTATACATAAATATCTTTAGTATAGGCACAAGCGAATTTAGATCTCCACCTTAGTTCGAAATATTCATTATTTAGTAAATTTGTCTTGGAAAGGGTAATAAAATTAGGTTTTATGGTTATGATATGGACCAGTGGTTGTCAAGAGATTTTAGTGTGACCAAGGCCTATCTGGCTGTATAATGTACTATACATAAATATCTTTAGTGTAGGCACAAGCGAATTTAGAACTCCATCTTATTTCGAAATATTCATTATTTAGTAAATTTGTCTTGGAAAGGGTAATAAAATTAGGTTTTATGGTCATGATATGGACCAGTGGTTGTCAAGAGATTTTAGTGTGACTAAGGCCTATCTGGCTGTATAATGTACTATACATAAATATCTTTAGTATAGGCACAAGCGAATTTAGATCTCCACCTTAGTTCGAAATATTCATTATTTAGTAAATTTGTCTTGGAAAGGGTAATAAAATTAGGTTTTATGGTCATGATATGGACCAGTGGTTGTCAAGAGATTTTAGTGTGACTAAGGCCTATCTGGCTGTATAATGTACTATACATAAATATCTTTAGTATAGGCACAAGCGAATTTAGATCTCCATCTTAGTTCGAAATATTCATTATTTAGCAAATTTGTCTTCGAAAGGGTAATAAAATTAGGTTTTATGGTCATGATATGGACCAGTGGTTGTCAAGAGATCTGAGTGTGACCAAGGCCTATCTGGCTGTATAATGTACTATACATAAATATCTTTAGTATAGGCACAAGCGAATTTAGATCTCCATCTTAGTTCGAAATATTCATTATTTAGTAAATTTGTCTTAGAAAGGGTAATAAAATTAGGTTTTATGGTCACGATATGAGCCAGTGGTTGTCAAGAGATCTTAGTGTGACCAAGGCCTATCTGGTCGTATAATGTACTATACATAAATATCTTTAGTATAGGCACAAGCGAATTTAGATCTCCACCTTAGTTCGAAATATTCATTATTTAGTAAATTTGTCTTGGAAAGGGTAATAAAATTAGGTTTTATGGTCATGATATGGACCAGTGGTTGTCAAGAGATCTTAGTGTGACCAAGGCCTATCTGGCTGTATAATGTACTATACATAAATATCTTTAGTATAGGCACAAGCGAATTTAGATCTCCATCTTAGTTCGAAATATTCATTATTTAGTAAATTTGTCTTAGAAATTGCAATAAAATTAGGTTTTATGGTCACGATATGGACCAGTGGTTGTCAAGAGATCTTAGTGTGACCAAGGCCTATCTGGTCGTATAATGTACTATACATAAATATCTTTAGTATAGGCACAAGCGAATTTAGATCTCCACCTTAGTTCGAAATATTCATTATTTAGTAAATTTGTCTTGGAAAGGGTAATAAAATTAGGTTTCATGGTTATGATATGGGCCTATCTGGCCGTATAATGTACTATACATAAATATCTTTAGTATAGGCACAAGCGAATTTAGAACTCCATCTTATTTCGAAATATTCATTATTTAGTAAATTTGTCTTCGAAAGGGTAATAAAATTAGGTTTTATGGTCATGATATGGACCAGTGGTTGTCAAGAGATTTTAGTGTGGTCAAGGCCTATCTGGCTGTTTAATGTACTATACATGAATATCTTTAGTATAGGCACAAGCGAATTTAGATCTCCATCTTAGTTCGAAATATTCATTATTTAGTAAATTTGTCTTAGAAAGGGTAATAAAATTAGGTTTTATGGTCATGATATGGACCAGTGGTTGTCAAGAGATCTGAGTGTGACCAAGGCCTATCTGGCTGTATAATGTACTATACATAAATATCTTTAGTATAGGCACAAGCGAATTTAGATCTCCATCTTAGTTCGAAATATTCATTATTTAGTAAATTTGTCTTGGAAAGGGTAATAAAATTAGGTTTTATGGTCACGATATGAGCCAGTGGTTGTCAAGAGATCTTAGTGTGACCAAGGCCTATCTGGTCGTATAATGTACTATACATAAATATCTTTAGTATAGGCACAAGCGAATTTAGATCTCCACCTTAGTTCGAAATATTCATTATTTAGTAAATTTGTCTTGGAAAGGGTAATAAAATTAGGTTTTATGGTTATGATATGGACCAGTGGTTGTCAAGAGATTTTAGTGTGACGAAGGCCTATCTGGCTGTATAATGTACTATACATAAATATCTTTAGTGTAGGCACAAGCGAATTTAGAACTCCATCTTATTTCGAAATAGTCATTATTTAGTAAATTTGTCTTGGAAAGGGTAATAAAATTAGGTTTCATGGTTATGATATGGGCCTATCTGGCCGTATAATGTACTATACATAAATATCTTTAGTATAGGCACAAGCGAATTTAGAACTCCATCTTATTTCGAAATATTCATAATTTAGTAAATTTGTCTTCGAAAGGGTAATAAAATTAGGTTTTATGGTCATGATATGGACCAGTGGTTGTCAAGAGATTTTAGTGTGATCAAGGCCTATCTGGCTGTTTAATGTACTATACATGAATATCTTTAGTATAGGCACAAGCGAATTTAGATCTCCATCTTAGTTCGAAATATTCATTATTTAGTAAATTTGTCTTAGAAAGGGTAATAAAATTAGGTTTTATGGTCATGATATGGACCATTGGTTGTCAAGAGATTTTAGTGTGACCAAGGCCTATCTGGCTGTATAATGTACTATACATGAATATCTTTAGTATAGGCACAAGTGAATTTAGATCTCCTTCTTAGTTCGAAATATTCATTATTTAGCAAATTTGTCTTCGAAAGGGTAATAAAATTAGGTTTTATGGTCATGATATGGACCAGTGGTTGTCAAGAGATCTTAGTGTGACCAAGGCCTATCTGGCTGTATAATGTACTATACATAAATATCTTTAGTATAGGCACAAGCGAATTTAGAACTCCATCTTAGATCGAAATATTCATTATTTAGTAAATTTGTCTTCGTAAGGGTAATAAAATTAGGTTTTATGGTCATGATATGAGCCAGTGGTTGTCAAGAGGTTTTAGTGTGATCAAGGCCTATCTGGCCGTATAATGTACTATACATAAATATCTTTAGTATAGGCACAAGCGAATTTAGAACTCCATCTTAGTTCGAAATATTCATTATTTAGTAAATTTGTCTTGGAAAGGGTAATAAAATTAGGTTTTATGGTCATGATATGAGCCAGTGGTTGTCAAGAGATCTTAGTGTGACCAAGGCCTATCTGGTCGTATAATGTACTATACATAAATATCTTTAGTATAGGCACAAGCGAATTTAGATCTCCACCTTAGTTCGAAATATTCATTATTTAGTAAATTTGTCTTGGAAAGGGTAATAAAATTAGGTTTTATGGTTATGATATGGACCAGTGGTTGTCAAGAGATTTTAGTGTGACGAAGGCCTATCTGGCTGTATAATGTACTATACATAAATATCTTTAGTGTAGGCACAAGCGAATTTAGAACTCCATCTTATTTCGAAATAGTCATTATTTAGTAAATTTGTCTTGGAAAGGGTAATAAAATTAGGTTTCATGGTTATGATATGGGTCTATCTGGCCGTATAATGTACTATACATAAATATCTTTAGTATAGGCACAAGCGAATTTAGAACTCCATCTTATTTCGAAATATTCATTATTTAGTAAATTTGTCTTCGAAAGGGTAATAAAATTAGGTTTTATGGTCATGATATGGACCAGTGGTTGTCAAGAGATTTTAGTGTGATCAAGGCCTATCTGGCTGTTTAATGTACTATACATGAATATCTTTAGTATAGGCACAAGCGAATTTAGATCTCCATCTTAGTTCGAAATATTCATTATTTAGTAAATTTGTCTTAGAAAGGGTAATAAAATTAGGTTTTATGGTCATGATATGGACCATTGGTTGTCAAGAGATTTTAGTGTGACCAAGGCCTATCTGGCTGTATAATGTACTATACATGAATATCTTTAGTATAGGCACAAGTGAATTTAGATCTCCTTCTTAGTTCGAAATATTCATTATTTAGCAAATTTGTCTTCGAAAGGGTAATAAAATTAGGTTTTATGGTCATGATATGGACCAGTGGTTGTCAAGAGATCTTAGTGTGACCAAGGCCTATCTGGCTGTATAATGTACTATACATAAATATCTTTAGTATAGGCACAAGCGAATTTAGATCTCCACCTTAGTTCGAAATATTCATTATTTAGTAAATTTGTCTAAGAAAGGGTAATAAAATTAGGTTTTATGGTCATGATATGAGCCAGTGGTTGTCAAGAGATCTTAGTGTGACCAAGGCCTATCTGGTCGTATAATGTACTATACATGAATATCTTTAGTATAGGCACAAGCGAATTTAGAACTCCATCTTAGTTCGAAATATTCATTATTTAGTAAATTTGTCTTGGAAAGGGTAATAAAATTAGGTTTTATGGTCACGATATGGACCAGTGGTTGTCAAGAGATCTTAGTGTGACCAAGGCCTATCTGGCTGTATAATGTACTATACATAAATATCTTTAGTAGAGGCACAAGCGAATTTAGATCTCCATCTTAGTTCGAAATATTCATTATTTAGCAAATTTGTCTTCGAAAGGGTAATAAAATTAGGTTTTATGGTCATGATATGAACCAGTGGTTGTCAAGAGATTTTAGTGTGACCAAGGCCTATCTGGCTGTATCATGTACTATACATAAATATCTTTGGTAGAGGCACAAACGAATTTAGATCTCCATCTTAGTTCGAAATATTCATTATTTAGCAAATTTGTCTTCGAAAGGGTAATAAAATTAGGTTTTATGGTCATGATATGAACCAGTGGTTGTCAAGAGATTTTAGTGTGACCAAGGCCTATCTGGCTGTATAATGTACTATACATAAATATCTTTGGTAGAGGCACAAGCGAATTTAGATCTCCATCTTAGTTCGAAATATTCATTATTTAGTAAATTTGTCTTGGAAAGGGTAATAAAATTAGGTTTTATGGTCATGATATGGACCAGTGGTTGTCAAGAGATCTTAGTGTGACCAAGGCCTATCTGGCTGTATAATGTACTATACATAAATATCTTTAGTATAGGCACAAGCGAATTTAGATCTCCATCTTAGTTCGAAATATTCATTATTTAGTAAATTTGTCTTGGAAAGGGTAATAAAATTAGGTTTTATGGTCATGATATGGACCAGTGGCTGTCAAGAGATTTTAGTGTGACTAAGGCCTCTCTGGCTGTATAATGTACTATACATAAATATCATTAGTATAGGCACAAGCGAATTTAGATCTCCATCTTAGTTCGAAATATTCATTATTTAGCAAATTTGTCTTCGAAAGGGTAATAAAATTAGGTTTTATGGTCATGATATGGACCAGTGGTTGTCAAGAGATCTTAGTGTGACCAAGGCCTATCTGGCTGTATAATGTACTATACATAAATATCTTTAGTATAGGCACAAGCGAATTTAGATCTCCATCTTAGTTCGAAATATTCATTATTTAGTAAATTTGTCTTAGAAAGGGTAATAAAATTAGGTTTTATGGTCACGATATGAGCCAGTGGTTGTCAAGAGATCTTAGTGTGACCAAGGCCTATCTGGTCGTATAATTTACTATACATAAATATCTTTAGTATAGGCACAAGCGAATTTAGATCTCCACCTTATTTCGAAATATTCATTATTTAGTAAATTTGTCTTGGAAAGGGTAATAAAATTAGGTTTTATGGTTATGATATGGACCAGTGGTTATCAAGAGATTTTAGTGTGACCAAGGCCTATCTGGCTGTATAATGTACTATACATAAATATCTTTAGTGTAGGCACAAGCGAATTTAGAACTCCATCTTATTTCGAAATATTCATTATTTAGTAAATTTGTCTTGGAAAGGGTAATAAAATTAGGTTTTATGGTCATGATATGGACCAGTGGTTGTCAAGAGATTTTAGTGTGACTAAGGCCTATCTGGCTGTATAATGTACTATACATAAATATCTTTAGTATAGGCACAAGCGAATTTAGATCTCCATCTTAGTTCGAAATATTCATTATTTAGCAAATTTGTCTTCGAAAGGGTAATAAAATTAGGTTTTATGGTCATGATATGGACCAGTGGTTGTCAAGAGATCTTAGTGTGACCAAGGCCTATCTGGCTGTATAATGTACTATACATAAATATCTTTAGTATAGGCACAAGCGAATTTAGATCTCCATCTTAGTTCGAAATATTCATTATTTAGTAAATTTGTCTTAGAAAGGGTAATAAAATTAGGTTTTATGGTCACGATATGAGCCAGTGGTTGTCAAGAGATCTTAGTGTGACCAAGGCCTATCTGTTCGTATAATGTACTATACATAAATATCTTTAGTATAGGCACAAGCGAATTTAGATCTCCACCTTAGTTCGAAATATTCATTATTTAGTAAATTTGTCTTGGAAAGGGTAATAAAATTAGGTTTTATGGTTATGATATGGACCAGTGGTTGTCAAGAGATTTTAGTGTGACCAAGGCCTATCTGGCTGTATAATGTACTATACATAAATATCTTTAGTGTAGGCACAAGCGAATTTAGAACTCCATCTTATTTCGAAATATTCATTATTTAGTAAATTTGTCTTGGAAAGGGTAATAAAATTAGGTTTTATTGTCATGATATGGACCAGTGGTTGTCAAAAGATTTTAGTGTGACTAAGGCCTATCTGGCTGTATAATGTACTATACATAAATATCTTTAGTATAGGCACAAGCGAATTTAGATCTCCACCTTAGTTCGAAATATTCATTATTTAGTAAATTTGTCTTGGAAAGGGTAATAAAATTAGGTTTTATGGTCATGATATGGACCAGTGGTTGTCAAGAGATTTTAGTGTGACTAAGGCCTATCTGGCTGTATAATGTACTATACATAAATATCTTTAGTATAGGCACAAGCGAATTTAGATCTCCATCTTAGTTCGAAATATTCATTATTTAGCAAATTTGTCTTCGAAAGGGTAATAAAATTAGGTTTTATGGTCATGATATGGACCAGTGGTTGTCAAGAGATCTTAGTGTGACCAAGGCCTATCTGGCTGTATAATGTACTATACATAAATATCTTTAGTATAGGCACAAGCGAATTTAGATCTCCATCTTAGTTCGAAATATTCATTATTTAGTAAATTTGTCTTAGAAAGGGTAATAAAATTAGGTTTTATGGTCACGATATGAGCCAGTGGTTGTCAAGAGATCTTAGTGTGACCAAGGCCTATCTGGTCGTATAATGTACTATACATAAATATCTTTAGTATAGGCACAAGCGAATTTAGATCTCCACCTTAGTTCGAAATATTCATTATTTAGTAAATTTGTCTTGGAAAGGGTAATAAAATTAGGTTTTATGGTCATGATATGGACCAGTGGTTGTCAAGAGATCTTAGTGTGACCAAGGCCTATCTGGCTGTATAATGTACTATACATAAATATCTTTAGTATAGGCACAAGCGAATTTAGATCTCCACCTTAGTTCGAAATATTCATTATTTAGTAAATTTGTCTTAGAAATTGCAATAAAATTAGGTTTTATGGTCACGATATGAGCCAGTGGTTGTCAAGAGATCTTAGTGTGACCAAGGCCTATCTGGTCGTATAATGTACTATACATAAATATCTTTAGTATAGGCACAAGCGAATTTAGATCTCCACCTTAGTTCGAAATATTCATTATTTAGTAAATTTGTCTTGGAAAGGGTAATAAAATTAGGTTTCATGGTTATGATATGGGCCTATCTGGCCGTATAATGTACTATACATAAATATCTTTAGTATAGGCACAAGCGAATTTAGAACTCCATCTTATTTCGAAATATTCATTATTTAGTAAATTTGTCTTCGAAAGGGTAATAAAATTAGGTTTTATGGTCATGATATGGACCAGTGGTTGTCAAGAGATTTTAGTGTGATCAAGGCCTATCTGGCTGTTTAATGTACTATACATGAATATCTTTAGTATAGGCACAAGCGAATTTAGATCTCCATCTTAGTTCGAAATATTCATTATTTAGTAAATTTGTCTTAGAAAGGGTAATAAAATTAGGTTTTATGGTCATGATATGGACCATTGGTTGTCAAGAGATTTTAGTGTGACCAAGGCCTATCTGGCTGTATAATGTACTATACATGAATATCTTTAGTATAGGCACAAGCGAATTTAGATCTCCTTCTTAGTTCGAAATATTCATTATTTAGCAAATTTGTCTTCGAAAGGGTAATAAAATTAGGTTTTATGGTCATGATATGGACCAGTGGTTGTCAAGAGATTTTAGTGTGATCAAGGCCTATCTGGCCGTATAATGTACTATACATAAATATCTTTAGTATAGGCACAAGCGAATTTAGAACTCCATCTTAGTTCGAAATATTCATTATTTAGTAAATTTGTCTTCGAAAGGGTAATAAAATTAGGTTTTATGGTCACGATATGAGCCAGTGGTTGTCAAGAGATCTTAGTGTGACCAAGGCCTATCTGGTCGTATAATGTACTATACATAAATATCTTTAGTATAGGCACAAGCGAATTTAGATCTCCACCTTAGTTCGAAATATTCATTATTTAGTAAATTTGTCTTGGAAAGGGTATTAAAATTTGGTTTTATGGTTATGATATGGACCAGTGGTTGTCAAGAGATTTTAGTGTGACGAAGGCCTATCTGGCTGTATAATGTACTATACATAAATATCTTTAGTGTAGGCACAAGCGAATTTAGAACTCCATCTTATTTCGAAATAGTCATTATTTAGTAAATTTGTCTTGGAAAGGGTAATAAAATTAGGTTTCATGGTTATGATATGGGCCTATCTGGCCGTATAATGTACTATACATAAATATCTTTAGTATAGGCACAAGCGAATTTAGAACTCCATCTTATTTCGAAATATTCATTATTTAGTAAATTTGTCTTCGAAAGGGTAATAAAATTAGGTTTTATGGTCATGATATGGACCAGTGGTTGTCAAGAGATTTTAGTGTGATCAAGGCCTATCTGGCTGTTTAATGTACTATACATGAATATCTTTAGTATAGGCACAAGCGAATTTAGATCTCCATCTTAGTTCGAAATATTCATTATTTAGTAAATTTGTCTTAGAAAGGGTAATAAAATTAGGTTTTATGGTCATGATATGGACCATTGGTTGTCAAGAGATTTTAGTGTGACCAAGGCCTATCTGGCTGTATAATGTACTATACATGAATATCTTTAGTATAGGCACAAGTGAATTTAGATCTCCTTCTTAGTTCGAAATATTCATTATTTAGCAAATTTGTCTTCGAAAGGGTAATAAAATTAGGTTTTATGGTCATGATATGGACCAGTGGTTGTCAAGAGATCTTAGTGTGACCAAGGCCTATCTGGCTGTATAATGTACTATACATAAATATCTTTAGTATAGGCACAAGCGAATTTAGAACTCCATCTTAGATCGAAATATTCATTATTTAGTAAATTTGTCTTCGTAAGGGTAATAAAATTAGGTTTTATGGTCATGATATGAGCCAGTGGTTGTCAAGAGGTTTTAGTGTGATCAAGGCCTATCTGGCCGTATAATGTACTATACATAAATATCTTTAGTATAGGCACAAGCGAATTTAGAACTCCATCTTAGTTCGAAATATTCATTATTTAGTAAATTTGTCTTGGAAAGGGTAATAAAATTAGGTTTTATGGTCACGATATGAGCCAGTGGTTGTCAAGAGATCTTAGTGTGACCAAGGCCTATCTGGTCGTATAATGTACTATACATAAATATCTTTAGTATAGGCACAAGCGAATTTAGATCTCCACCTTAGTTCGAAATATTCATTATTTAGTAAATTTGTCTTGGAAAGGGTAATAAAATTAGGATTTATGGTCGTGATATGGACCAGTGGTTGTCAAGAGATTTTAGTGTGATCAAGGCCTATCTGGCTGTCTAATGTACTATACATAAATATCTTTAGTATAGGCACAAGCGAATTTAGATCTCCACCTTAGTTCGAAATATTCATTATTTAGTAAATTTGTCTTGGAAAGGGTAATAAAATTAGGTTTTATGGTTATGATATGGACCAGTGGTTGTCAAGAGATTTTAGTGTGACCAAGGCCTATCTGGCTGTATAATGTACTATACATAAATATCTTTGGTAGAGGCACAAGCGAATTTAGATCTCCACCTTAGTTCGAAATATTCATTATTTAGTAAATTTGTCTTGGAAAGGGTAATAAAATTAGGTTTTATGGTTATGATATGGACCAGTGGTTGTCAAGAGATTTTAGTGTGACCAAGGCCTATCTGGCTGTATAATGTACTATACATAAATATCTTTAGTGTAGGCACAAGCGAATTTAGAACTCCATCTTATTTCGAAATAGTCATTATTTAGTAAATTTGTCTTGGAAAGGGTAATAAAATTAGGTTTCATGGTTATGATATGGGCCTATCTGGCCGTATAATGTACTATACATAAATATCTTTAGTGTAGGCACAAGCGAATTTAGAACTCCATCTTATTTCGAAATATTCATTATTTAGTAAATTTGTCTTCGAAAGAGTAATAATATTAGGTTTTATGGTCATGATATGAACCAGTGGTTGTCAAGAGATTTTAGTGTGATCAAGGCCTATCTGGCCGTATAATGTACTATACATAAATATCTTTAGTATAGGCACAAGCGAATTTAGATCTCCATCTTTGTTCGAAATATTCATTATTTAGTAAATTTGTCTTAGAAAGGGTAATAAAATTAGGTTTTATGGTCATGATATGGACCATTGGTTGTCAAGAGATTTTAGTGTGACCAAGGCCTATCTGGCTGTATAATGTACTATACATGAATATCTTTAGTATAGGCACAAGTGAATTTAGATCTCCTTCTTAGTTCGAAATATTCATTATTTAGCAAATTTGTCTTCGAAAGGGTAATAAAATTAGGTTTTATGGTCATGATATGGACCAGTGGTTGTCAAGAGATCTTAGTGTGACCAAGGCCTATCTGACCGTGTAATGTACTATACATAAATATCTTTAGTATAGGCACAAGCGAATTTAGATCTCCACCTTAGTTCGAAATATTCATTATTTAGTAAATTTGTCTTGGAAAGGGTAATAAAATTAGGTTTTATGGTCATGATATGAGCCAGTGGTTGTCAAGAGATCTTAGTGTGACCAAGGCCTATCTGGTCGTATAATGTACTATACATGAATATCTTTAGTATAGGCACAAGCGAATTCAGAACTCCATCTTAGTTCGAAATATTCATTATTTAGTAAATTTGTCTTGGAAAGGGTAATAAAATTAGGTTTTATGGTCACGATATGGACCAGTGGTTGTCAAGAGATCTTAGTGTGACCAAGGCCTATCTGGCTGTATAATGTACTATACATAAATATCTTTAGTAGAGGCACAAGCGAATTTAGATCTCCATCTTAGTTCGAAATATTCATTATTTAGCAAATTTGTCTTCGAAAGGGTAATAAAATTAGGTTTTATGGTCATGATATGAACCAGTGGTTGTCAAGAGATTTTAGTGTGACCAAGGCCTATCTGGCTGTATCATGTACTATACATAAATATCTTTGGTAGAGGCACAAGCGAATTTAGATCTCCATCTTAGTTCAAAATATTCATTATTTAGCAAATTTGTCTTCGAAAGGGTAATAAAATTAGGTTTTATGGTCATGATATGAACCAGTGGTTGTCAAGAGATTTTAGTGTGACCAAGGCCTATCTGGCTGTATAATGTACTATACATAAATATCTTTGGTAGAGGCACAAGCGAATTTAGATCTCCATCTTAGTTCGAAATATTCATTATTTAGTAAATTTGTCTTGGAAAGGGTAATAAAATTAGGTTTTATGGTCATGATATGGACCAGTGGTTGTCAAGAGATCTTAGTGTGACCAAGGCCTATCTGGCTGTATAATGTACTATACATAAATATCTTTGGTAGAGGCACAAGCAAATTTAGATCTCCATCTTAGTTCGAAATATTCATTATTTAGCAAATTTGTCTTCGAAAGGGTAATAAAATTAGGTTTTATGGTCATGATATGAACCAGTGGTTGTCAAGAGATTTTAGTGTGACCAAGGCCTATCTGGCTGTATAATGTACTATACATAAATATCTTTGGTAGAGGCACAAGCGAACTTAGATCTCCATCTTATTTCGAAATATTCATTATTTAGTAAATTTGTCTTGGAAAGGGTAATAAAATTAGGTTTTATGGTCATGATATGGACCAGTGGTTGTCAAGAGATTTTAGTGAGACCAAGGCCTATCTGGCCGTGTAATGTACTATACATAAATATCTTTAGTATAGGCACAAGCGAATTTAGATCTCCACCTTAGTTCGAAATATTCATTATTTAGTAAATTTGTCTTGGAAAGGGTAATAAAATTAGGTTTTATGGTCATGATATGGACCAGTGGTTGTCAAGAGATTTTAGTGTGACCAAGGCCTATCTGGCTGTACAATGTACTATACATAAATAGCTTTAGTAGAGGCACAAGCGAATTTAGATCTCCATCTTATTTCGAAATATTCATTATTTAATAAATTTGTCTTAGAAAGGGTAATAAAATTAGGTTTTATGGTCATGATATGGACCAGTGGTTATCAAGAGATTTTAGTGAGACCAAGGCCTATCTGGCCGTATAATGTACTATACATAAATATCTTTAGTATAGGCATTAGCGAATTTAGATCTCCACTTGGTTCGAAATATTCATTATTTAGTAAATTTGTCTTGGAAAGCGTAATAAAATTAGGTTTTATGGTCACGATATGAGCCAGTGGTTGTCAAGAGATCTTAGTGTGACCAAGGCCTATCTGACCGTGTAATGTACTATACATAAATATCTTTAGTATAGGCACAAGCGAATTTAGATCTCCATCTTAGTTCGAAATATTCATTATTTAGCAAATTTGTCTTCGAAAGGGTAATAAAATTAGGTTTTATGGTCATGACATGGACCAGTGGTTGTCAAGAGATCTTAGTGTGACCAAGGCCTATCTGGCTGTATAATGTACTATACATAAATATCTTTAGTATAGGCGCAAGCGAATTTAGAACTCCATCTTAGTTCGAAATATTCATTATTTAGTAAATTTGTCTTAGAAAGGGTAATAAAATTAGGTTTTATGGTCACGATATGAGCCAGTGGTTGTCAAGAGATCTTAGTGTGACCAAGGCCTATCTGGTCGTATAATGTACTATACATAAATATCTTTAGTATAGGCACAAGCGAATTTAGATCTCCACCTTAGTTCGAAATATTCATTATTTAGCAAATTTGTCTTGGAAAGGGTAATAAAATTAGGTTTTATGGTTATGATATGGACCAGTGGTTGTCAAGAGATTTTAGTGTGACCAAGGCCTATCTGGCCGTATAATGTACTATACATAAATATCTTTAGTGTAGGCACAAGCGAATTTAGAACTCCATCTTATTTCGAAATAGTCATTATTTAGTAAATTTGTCTTGGAAAGGGTAATAAAATTAGGTTTTATGGTCATGATATGAACCAGTGGTTGTCAAGAGATTTTAGTGTGACCAAGGCCTATCTGGCTGTATAATGTACTATACATAAATATCTTTGGTAGAGGCACAAGCGAACTTAGATCTCCATCTTATTTCGAAATATTCATTATTTAGTAAATTTGTCTTGGAAAGGGTAATAAAATTAGGTTTTATGGTCATGATATGGACCAGTGGTTGTCAAGAGATTTTAGTGAGACCAAGGCCTATCTGGCCGTGTAATGTACTATACATAAATATCTTTAGTATAGGCACAAGCGAATTTAGATCTCCACCTTAGTTCGAAATATTCATTATTTAGTAAATTTGTCTTGGAAAGGGTAATAAAATTAGGTTTTATGGTCATGATATGGACCAGTGGTTGTCAAGAGATTTTAGTGTGACCAAGGCCTATCTGGCTGTACAATGTACTATACATAAATAGCTTTAGTAGAGGCACAAGCGAATTTAGATCTCCATCTTATTTCGAAATATTCATTATTTAATAAATTTGTCTTAGAAAGGGTAATAAAATTAGGTTTTATGGTCATGATATGGACCAGTGGTTATCAAGAGATTTTAGTGAGACCAAGGCCTATCTGGCCGTATAATGTACTATACATAAATATCTTTAGTATAGGCATTAGCGAATTTAGATCTCCACTTGGTTCGAAATATTCATTATTTAGTAAATTTGTCTTGGAAAGCGTAATAAAATTAGGTTTTATGGTCACGATATGAGCCAGTGGTTGTCAAGAGATCTTAGTGTGACCAAGGCCTATCTGACCGTGTAATGTACTATACATAAATATCTTTAGTATAGGCACAAGCGAATTTAGATCTCCATCTTAGTTCGAAATATTCATTATTTAGCAAATTTGTCTTCGAAAGGGTAATAAAATTAGGTTTTATGGTCATGACATGGACCAGTGGTTGTCAAGAGATCTTAGTGTGACCAAGACCTATCTGGCTGTATAATGTACTATACATAAATATCTTTAGTATAGGCGCAAGCGAATTTAGAACTCCATCTTAGTTCGAAATATTCATTATTTAGTAAATTTGTCTTAGAAAGGGTAATAAAATTAGGTTTTATGGTCACGATATGAGCCAGTGGTTGTCAAGAGATCTTAGTGTGACCAAGGCCTATCTGGTCGTATAATGTACTATACATAAATATCTTTAGTATAGGCACAAGCGAATTTAGATCTCCACCTTAGTTCGAAATATTCATTATTTAGCAAATTTGTCTTGGAAAGGGTAATAAAATTAGGTTTTATGGTTATGATATGGACCAGTGGTTGTCAAGAGATTTTAGTGTGACCAAGGCCTATCTGGCCGTATAATGTACTATACATAAATATCTTTAGTATAGGCACAAGCGAATTTAGAACTCCATCTTATTTCGAAATATTCATTATTTAGTAAATTTGTCTTCGAAAGGGTAATAAAATTAGGTTTTATGGTCATGATATGGACCAGTGGTTGTCAAGAGATTTTAGTGTGACCAAGGCCTATCTGGCTGTTTAATGTACTATACATGAATATCTTTAGTATAGGCACAAGCGAATTTAGATCTCCATCTTAGTTCGAAATATTCATTATTTAGTAAATTTGTCTTAGAAAGGGTAATAAAATTAGGTTTTATGGTCATGATATGGACCATTGGTTGTCAAGAGATTTTAGTGTGACCAAGGCCTATCTGGCTGTATAATGTACTATACATGAATATCTTTAGTATAGGCACAAGCGAATTTAGATCTCCTTCTTAGTTCGAAATATTCATTATTTAGCAAATTTGTCTTCGAAAGGGTAATAAAATTAGGTTTTATGGTCATGATATGGACCAGTGGTTCTCAAGAGATTTTAGTGTGATCAAGGCCTATCTGGCTGTTTAATGTTCTATACATAAATATATTTAGTATAGGCACAAGCGAATTTAGATCTCCATCTTAGTTCGAAATATTCATTATTTAGCAAATTTGTCTTCGAAAGGGTAATAAAATTAGGTTTTATGGTCATGATATGGACCAGTGGTTGTCAAGAGATCTTAGTGTGACCAAGGCCTATCTGGCTGTATAATGTACTATACATAAATATCTTTAGTATAGGCACAAGCGAATTTACATCTCCATCTTAGTTCGAAATATTCATTATTTAGCAAATTTGTCTTCGAAAGGGTAATAAAATTAGGTTTTATGGTCATGATATGAACCAGTGGTTGTCAAGAGATTTTAGTGTGACCAAGGCCTATCTGGCTGTATAATGTACTATACATAAATATCTTTGGTAGAGGCACAAGCGAATTTAGATCTCCATCTTAGTTCGAAATATTCATTATTTAGTAAATTTGTCTTGGAAAGGGTAATAAAATTAGGTTTTATGGTCATGATATGGACCAGTGGTTGTCAAGAGATTTTAGTGTGACCAAGGCCTATCTGGCCGTATAATGTACTATACATAAATAGCTTTAGTAGAGGCACAAGCGAATTTAGATCTCCATCTTATTTCGAAATATTCATTATTTAGTAAATTTGTCTTGGAAAGGGTAATAAAATTAGGTTTTATGGTCATGATATGGACCAGTGGTTGTCAAGAGATTTTAGTGAGACCAAGGCCTATCTGGCCGTATAATGTACTATACATAAATATCTTTAGTATAGGCACAAGCGAATTTAGATCTCCATCTTAGTTCGAAATATTCATTATTTAGTAAATTTGTCTTGGAAAGGTTAATAAAATTAGGTTTTATGGTCATGATATGGACCAGTGGTTGTCAAGAGATTTTAGTGTGACCAAGGCCTATCTGGCTGTACAATGTACTATACATAAATAGCTTTAGTAGAGGCACAAGCGAATTTAGATCTCCATCTTATTTCGAAATATTCATTATTTAGTAAATTTGTCTTGGAAAGGGTAATAAAATTAGGTTTTATGGTCATGATAAGGACCAGTGGTTGTCAAGAGATTTTAGTGAGACCAAGGCCTATCTGGCCGTATAATGTACTATACATAAATATCTTTAGTATAGGCACAAGCGAATTTAGATCTCCACCTTAGTTCGAAATATTCATTATTTAGTAAATTTGTCTAAGAAAGGGTAATAAAATTAGGTTTTATGGTCATGATATGGACCAGTGGTTGTCAAGAGATTTTAGTGAGACCAAGGCCTATCTGGCCGTATAATGTACTATACATAAATATCTTTAGTATAGGCACAAGCGAATTTAGATCTCCACCTTAGTTCGAAATATTCATTATTTAGTAAATTTGTCTAAGAAAGGGTAATAAAATTAGATTTTATGGTCATGATATGGACCAGTGGTTGTCAAGAGATTTTAGTGTGACCAAGGCCTATCTGGCTGTATAATGTACTATACATAAATATCTTTAGTGTAGGCACAAGCGAATTTAGATCTCCATCTTAGTTCGAAATATTCATTATTTAGCAAATTTGTCTTCGAAAGGGTAATAAAATTAGGTTTTATGGTCATGATATGGACCAGTGGTTGTCAAGAGATTTTAGTGTGATCAAGGCCTATCTGGCCGTATAATGTACTATACATAAATATCTTTAGTATAGGCACAAGCGAATTTAGATCTCCATCTTAGTTCGAAATATTCATTATTTAGTAAATTTGTCTTGGAAAGGGTAATAAAATTAGGTTTTATGGTCATGATAAGGACCAGTGGTTGTCAAGAGAATTTAGTGTGACTAAGGCCTATCTGGCTGTATAATGTACTATACATAAATATCTTTAGTATAGGCACAAGCGAATTTAGATCTCCATCTTAGTTCGAAATATTCATTATTTAGCAAATTTGTCTTCGAAAGGGTAATAAAATTAGGTTTTATGGTCATGATATGGACCAGTGGTTGTCAAGATATCTTAGTGTGACCAAGGCCTATCTGGCTGTATAATGTACTATACATAAATATCTTTAGTATAGGCACAAGCGAATTTAGAACTCCATCTTAGTTCGAAATATTCATTATTTAGTAAATTTGTCTTAGAAAGGGTAATAAAATTAGGTTTTATGGTCACGATATGAGCCAGTGGTTGTCAAGAGATCTTAGTGTGACCAAGGCCTATCTGGTCGTATAATGTACTATACATAAATATCTTTAGTATAGGCACAAGCGAATTTAGATCTCCACCTTAGTTCGAAATATTCATTATTTAGTAAATTTGTCTTGGAAAGGGTAATAAAATTAGGATTTATGGTCGTGATATGGACCAGTGGTTGTCAAGAGATTTTAGTGTGATCAAGGCCTATCTGGCTGTCTAATGTACTATACATAAATATCTTTAGTATAGGCACAAGCGAATTTAGATCTCCACCTTAGTTCGAAATATTCATTATTTAGTAAATTTGTCTTGGAAAGGGTAATAAAATTAGGTTTTATGGTTATGATATGGACCAGTGGTTGTCAAGAGATTTTAGTGTGACCAAGGCCTATCTGGCTGTATAATGTACTACACATAAATAGCTTTAGTAGAGGCACAAGCGAATTTAGATCTCCATCTTATTTCGAAATATTCATTATTTAGTAAATTTGTCTTGGAAAGGGTAATAAAATTAGGTTTTATGGTCATGATATGGACCAGTGGTTGTCAAGAGATTTTAGTGAGACCAAGGCCTATCTGGCCGTATAATGTACTATACATAAATATCTTTAGTATAGGCACAAGCGAATTTAGATCTCCATCTTAGTTCGAAATATTCATTATTTAGTAAATTTGTCTTGGAAAGGGTAATAAAATTAGGTTTTATGGTCATGATATGGACCAGTGGTTGTCAAGAGAATTTAGTGTGACTAAGGCCTATCTGGCTGTATAATGTACTATACATAAATATCTTTAGTATAGGCACAAGCGAATTTAGATCTCCATCTTAGTTCGAAATATTCATTATTTAGCAAATTTGTCTTCGAAAGGGTAATAAAATTAGGTTTTATGGTCATGATATGGACCAGTGGTTGTCAAGATATCTTAGTGTGACCAAGGCCTATCTGGCTGTATAATGTACTATACATAAATATCTTTAGTATAGGCACAAGCGAATTTAGAACTCCATCTTAGTTCGAAATATTCATTATTTAGTAAATTTGTCTTAGAAAGGGTAATAAAATTAGGTTTTATGGTCACGATATGAGCCAGTGGTTGTCAAGAGATCTTAGTGTGACCAAGGCCTATCTGGTCGTATAATGTACTATACATAAATATCTTTAGTATAGGCACAAGCGAATTTAGATCTCCACCTTAGTTCGAAATATTCATTATTTAGTAAATTTGTCTTGGAAAGGGTAATAAAATTAGGATTTATGGTCGTGATATGGACCAGTGGTTGTCAAGAGATTTTAGTGTGATCAAGGCCTATCTGGCTGTCTAATGTACTATACATAAATATCTTTAGTATAGGCACAAGCGAATTTAGATCTCCACCTTAGTTCGAAATATTCATTATTTAGTAAATTTGTCTTGGAAAGGGTAATAAAATTAGGTTTTATGGTTATGATATGGACCAGTGGTTGTCAAGAGATTTTAGTGTGACCAAGGCCTATCTGGCTGTATAATGTACTATACATAAATATCTTTGGTAGAGGCACAAGCGAATTTAGATCTCCACCTTAGTTCGAAATATTCATTATTTAGTAAATTTGTCTTGGAAAGGGTAATAAAATTAGGTTTTATGGTTATGATATGGACCAGTGGTTGTCAAGAGATTTTAGTGTGACCAAGGCCTATCTGGCTGTATAATGTACTATACATAAATATCTTTAGTGTAGGCACAAGCGAATTTAGAACTCCATCTTATTTCGAAATAGTCATTATTTAGTAAATTTGTCTTGGAAAGGGTAATAAAATTAGGTTTCATGGTTATGATATGGGCCTATCTGGCCGTATAATGTACTATACATAAATATCTTTAGTGTAGGCACAAGCGAATTTAGAACTCCATCTTATTTCGAAATATTCATTATTTAGTAAATTTGTCTTCGAAAGAGTAATAATATTAGGTTTTATGGTCATGATATGAACCAGTGGTTGTCAAGAGATTTTAGTGTGATCAAGGCCTATCTGGCCGTATAATGTACTATACATAAATATCTTTAGTATAGGCACAAGCGAATTTAGATCTCCATCTTTGTTCGAAATATTCATTATTTAGCAAATTTGTCTTCGAAAGGGTAATAAAATTAGGTTTTATGGTCATGATATGGACCAGTGGTTGCCAAGAGATTTTAGTGTGACCAAGGCCTATCTGGCTGTATAATGTACTATACATAAATATCTTTAGTATAGGCACAAGCGAATTTAGATCACCATCTTAGTTCGAAATATTCATTATTTAGTAAATTTGTCTTGGAAAGGGTAATAAAATTAGGTTTCATGGTTATGATATGGACCAGTGGTTGTCAAGAGATGTTAGTGTGACCAAGGCCTATCTGGCCGTATAATGTACTATACATAAATATCTTTAGTATAGGCACAAGCGAATTTAGATCACCATCTTAGTTCGAAATATTCATTATTTAGCAAATTTGTCTTCGAAAGGGTAATAAAATTAGGTTTTATGGTCATGATATGGACCAGTGGTTGTCAAGAGATCTTAGTGTGACCAAGGCCTATCTGGCTGTATAATGTACTATACATAAATATCTTTAGTATAGGCACAAGCGAATTTAGAACTCCATCTTAGTTCGAAATATTCATTATTTAGTAAATTTGTCTTAGAAAGGGTAATAAAATTAGGTTTTATGGTCACGATATGAGCCAGTGGTTGTCAAGAGATCTTAGTGTGACCAAGGCCTATCTGGTCGTATAATGTACTATAGATATATATCTTTAGTATAGGCACAAGCGAATTTAGATCTCCATCTTAGTTCGAAATATTCATTATTTAGTAAATTTGTCTTGGAAAGGGTAATAAAATTAGGTTTTATGGTTATGATATGGAACAGTGGTTGTCAAGAGATTTTAGTGTGACCAAGGCCTATCTGGCTGTACAATGTACTATACATAAATATCTTTAGTGTAGGCACAAGCGAATTTAGAACTCCATCTTATTTCGAAATAGTCATTATTTAGTAAATTTGTCTTGGAAAGGGTAATAAAATTAGGTTTCATGGTTATGATATGAACCAGGGGTTGTCAAGAGATCTTAGTGTGACCAAGGCCTATCTGGCCGTATAATGTACTATACATAAATATCTTTAGTATAGGCACAAGCGAATTTAGAACTCCATCTTAGTTCGAAATATTCATTATTTAGTAAATTTGTCTTGGAAAGGGTAATAAAATTAGGTTTTATGGTTATGATATGGACCAGTGGTTGTCAAGAGATTTTAGTGTGACCAAGGCCTATCTGGCTGTACAATGTACTATACATAAATATCTTTAGTGTAGGCACAAGCGAATTTAGAACTCCATCTTAGTTCGAAATATTCATTATTTAGTAAATTTGTCTTGGAAAGGGTAATAAAATTAGGTTTCATGGTTATGATATGGGCCAGGGGTTGTCAAGAGATCTTAGTGTGACCAAGGCCTATCTGGCCGTATAATGTACTATACATAAATATCTTTAGTATAGGCACAAGCGAATTTAGATCTCCACCTTAGTTCGAAATATTCATTATTTAGTAAATTTGTCTTGGAAAGGGTAATAAAATTAGGTTTTATGGTCATGATATGGACCAGTGATTGTCAAGAGATTTTAGTGTGATCTAGGCCTATCTGGCTGTATAATGTACTATACATAAATATATTTAGTATAGGCACAAGCGAATTTAGATCTCCATCTTAGTTCGAAATATTCATTATTTAGCAAATTTGTCTTCGAAAGGGTAATAAAATTAGGTTTTATGGTCACGATATGGACCAGTGGTTGTCAAGAGATCTTAGTGTGACCAAGGCCTATCTGGCTGTATAATGTACTATACATAAATATCTTTAGTATAGGCACAAGCGAATTTAGAACTCCATCTTAGTTCGAAATATTCATTATTTAGTAAATTTGTCTTCGAAAGGGTAATAAAATTAGGTTTTATGGTCATGATATGAGCCAGTGGTTGTCAAGAGATCTTAGTGTGACCAAGGCCTATCTGGTCGTATAATGTACTATACATGAATATCTTTAGTATAGGCACAAGCGAATTTAGATCACCATCTTAGTTCGAAATATTCATTATTTAGTAAATTTGTCTTGGAAAGGGTAATAAAATTTGGTTTCATGGTTATGATATGGGCCTATCTGGCCGTATAATGTACTATACATAAATATCTTTAGTATAGGCACAAGCGAATTTAGAACTCCATCTTAGTTCGAAATATTCATTATTTAGTAAATTTGTCTTCGAAAGGGTAATAAAATTAGGTTTTATGGTCATGATATGGACCAGTGGTTGTCAAGAGATTTTAGTGTGATCAAGGCCTATTTGGCCGTTTAATGTACTATACATAAATATATTTAGTATAGGCACAAGCGAATTTAGATCTCCATCTTAGTTCGAAATATTCATTATTTAGCAAATTTGTCTTCGAAAGGGTAATAAAATTAGGTTTTATGGTCATGATATGGACCAGTGGTTGTCAAGAGATCTTAGTGTGACCAAGGCCTATCTGGCTGTATAATGTACTATACATAAATATCTTTAGTATAGACACAAGCGAATTTAGATCTCCATCTTAGTTCGAAATATTCATTATTTAGCAAATTTGTCTTCGAAAGGGTAATAAAATTAGGTTTTATGGTCATGATATGAACCAGTGGTTGTCAAGAGATTTTAGTGTGACCAAGGCCTATCTGGCTGTATAATGTACTATACATAAATATCTTTGGTAGAGGCACAAGCGAATTTAGATCTCCATCTTAGTTCGAAATATCTTCGAAAGGGTAATAAAATTAGGTTTTATGGTCATGATATGGACCAGTGGTTGTCAAGAGATTTTAGTGTGACCAAGGCCTATCTGGCTGTATAATGTACTATACATAAATAGCTTAAGTAGAGGCACAAGCGAATTTAGATCTCCATCTTATTTCGAAATATTCATTATTTAGTAAATTTGTCTTGGAAAGGGTAATAAAATTAGGTTTTATGGTCATGATATGAACCAGTGGTTGTCAAGAGATTTTAGTGTGACCAAGGCCTATCTGGCTGTATAATGTACTATACATAAATATCTTTGGTAGAGGCACAAGCGAATTTAGATCTCCATCTTAGTTCGAAATATTCATTATTTAGTAAATTTGTCTTGGAAAGGGTAATAAAATTAGGTTTTATGGTCATGATATGGACCAGTGGTTGTCAAGAGATCTTAGTGTGACCAAGGCCTATCTGGCTGTATAATGTACTATACATAAATATCTTTAGTATAGGCACAAGCGAATTTAGATCTCCATCTTAGTTCGAAATATTCATTATTTAGCAAATTTGTCTTCGAAAGGGTAATAAAATTAGGTTTTATGGTCATGATATGAACCAGTGGTTGTCAAGAGATTTTAGTGTGACCAAGGCCTATCTGGCTGTATAATGTACTATACATAAATATCTTTGGTAGAGGCACAAGCGAATTTAGATCTCCATCTTAGTTCGAAATATTCATTATTTAGTAAATTTGTCTTGGAAAGGGTAATAAAATTAGGTTTTATGGTCATGATATGGACCAGTGGTTGTCAAGAGATTTTAGTGTGACCAAGGCCTATCTGGCTGTATAATGTACTATACATAAATATCTTTAGTAGAGGCACAAGCGAATTTAGATCTCCATCTTAGTTCGAAATATTCATTATTTAGTAAATTTGTCTTGGAAAGGGTAATAAAATTAGGTTTTACGGTCATGATATGGACCAGTGGTTGTCAAGAGATTTTAGTGTGACTAAGGCCTATCTGGCTGTATAATGTACTATACATAAATATCTTTAGTATAGGCACAAGCGAATTTAGATCTCCATCTTAGTTCGAAATATTCATTATTTAGCAAATTTGTCTTCGAAAGGGTAATAAAATTAGGTTTTATGGTCATGATATGGACCAGTGGTTGTCAAGAGATCTTAGTGTGACCAAGGCCTATCTGGTTGTATAATGTACTATACATAAATATCTTTAGTATAGGCACAAGCGAATTTAGAACTCCATCTTAGTTCGAAATATTCATTATTTAGTAAATTTGTCTTAGAAAGGGTAATAAAATTAGGTTTTATGGTCACGATATGAGCCAGTGGTTGTCAAGAGATCTTAGTGTGACCAAGGCCTATCTGGCTGTATAATGTACTATACATAAATATCTTTAGTATAGGCACAAGCGAATTTAGATCTCCACCTTAGTTCGAAATATTCATTATTTAGTAAATTTGTCTTGGAAAGGGTAATAAAATTAGGTTTTATGGTTATGATATGGACCAGTGGTTGTCAAGAGATTTTAGTGTGACCAAGGCCTATCTGGCTGTATAATGTACTATACATAAATATCTTTAGTGTAGGCACAAGCGAATTTAGAACTCCATCTTATTTCGAAATAGTCATTATTTAGTAAATTTGTCTTGTAAAGGGTAATAAAATTAGGTTTCATGGTTATGATATGGACCAGTGGTAGTCAAGAGATCTTAGTGTGACCAGGGCCTATCTGGCCGTATAATGTACTTTACATAAATATCTTTAGTATAGGCACAAGCGAATTTAGATCTTCATCTTAGTTCGAAATATTCATTATTTAGTAAATTTGTCTTGGAAAGGGTAATAAAATTAGGTTTCATGGTTATGATATGGGCCAGGGGTTGTCAAGAGATCTTAGTGTGACCAAGGCCTATCTGGCCGTATAATGTACTATACATAAATATCTTTAGTATAGGCACAAGCGAATTTAGATCTCCACCTTAGTTCGAAATATTCATTATTTAGTAAATTTGTCTTGGAAAGGGTAATAAAATTAGGTTTCATGGTTATGATATGGACCAGTGGTTGTCAAGAGATCTTAGTGTGACCAAGGCCTATCTGACCGTATAATGTACTATACATAAATATCTTTAGTATAGGCACAAGCGAATTTAGATCACCATCTTAGTTCGAAATATTCATTACTTAGCAAATTTGTCTTGGAAAGGGTAATAAAATTAGGTTTTATGGTTATGATATGGACCAGTGGTTGTCAAGAGATTTTAGTGTGATCAAGGCCTATCTGGCTGTCTAATGTACTATACATAAATATCTTTAGTATAGGCACAAGCGAATTTAGAACTCCATCTTAGTTCGAAATATTCATTATTTAGTAAATTTGTCTTCGAAAGGGTAATAAAATTAGGTTTTATGGTCATGATATGGACCAGTGGTTGTCAAGAGATTTTAGTGTGATCAAGGCCTATCTGGCCGTATAATGTACTATACATAAATATCTTTAGTATAGGCACAAGCGAATTTAGATCTCCATCTTAGTTCGAAATATTCATTATTTAGCAAATTTGTCTTAGAAAGGGTAATAAAATTAGGTTTTATGGTCATGATATGGACCAGTGGTTGCCAAGAGATTTTAGTGTGACCAAGGCCTATCTGGCTGTATAATGTACTATACATAAATATCTTTAGTATAGGCACAAGCAAATTTAAATCACCATCTTAGTTCGAAATATTCATTATTTAGTAAATTTGTCTTGGAAAGGGTAATAAAATTAGGTTTCATGGTTATGATATGGACCAGTGGTTGTCAAGAGATGTTAGTGTGACCAAGGCCTATCTGGCCGTATAATGTACTATACATAAATATCTTTAGTATAGGCACAAGCGAATTTAGATCACCATCTTAGTTCGAAATATTCATTATTTAGCAAATTTGTCTTCGAAAGGGTAATAAAATTAGGTTTTATGGTCATGATATGGACCAGTGGTTGTCAAGAGATCTTAGTGTGACCAAGGCCTATCTGGCTGTATAATGTACTATACATAAATATCTTTAGTATAGGCACAAGCGAATTTAGAACTCCAGCTTAGTTCGAAATATTCATTATTTAGCAAATTTGTGTTCGAAAGGGTAATAAAATTAGGTTTTATGGTCACGATATGAGCAAGTGGTTGTCAAGAGATCTTAGTGTGACCAAGGCCTATCTGGCTGTATAATGTACTATACATAAATATCTTTAGTATAGGCACAAGCAAATTTAAATCACCATCTTAGTTCGAAATATTCATTATTTAGTAAATTTGTCTTGGAAAGGGTAATAAAATTAGGTTTTATGGTCATGATATGGACCAGTGGTTGTCAAGAGATCTTAGTGTGACCAAGGCCTATCTGGCTGTATAATGTACTATACATAAATATCTTTAGTATAGGCACAAGCGAATTTAGATCTCCATCTTAGTTCGAAATATTCATTATTTAGCAAATTTGTCTTCGAAAGGGTAATAAAATTAGGTTTTATGGTCATGATATGAACCAGTGGTTGTCAAGAGATTTTAGTGTGACCAAGGCCTATCTGGCTGTATAATGTACTATACATAAATATCTTTGGTAGAGGCACAAGCGAATTTAGATCTCCATCTTAGTTCGAAATATTCATTATTTAGTAAATTTGTCTTGGAAAGGGTAATAAAATTAGGTTTTATGGTCATGATATGGACCAGTGGTTGTCAAGAGATTTTAGTGTGACCAAGGCCTATCTGGCTGTATAATGTACTATACATAAATAGCTTTAGTAGAGGCACAAGCGAATTTAGATCTCCATCTTAGTTCGAAATATTCATTATTTAGTAAATTTGTCTTGGAAAGGGTAATAAAATTAGGTTTTATGGTCATGATATGGACCAGTGGTTGTCAAGAGATTTTAGTGTGACTAAGGCCTATCTGGCTGTATAATGTACTATACATAAATATCTTTAGTATAGGCACAAGCGAATTTAGATCTCCATCTTAGTTCGAAATATTCATTATTTAGCAAATTTGTCTTCGAAAGGGTAATAAAATTAGGTTTTATGGTCATGATATGGACCAGTGGTTGTCAAGAGATCTTAGTGTGACCAAGGCCTATCTGGCTGTATAATGTACTATACATAAATATCTTTAGTATAGGCACAAGCGAATTTAGAACTCCATCTTAGTTCGAAATATTCATTATTTAGTAAATTTGTCTTAGAAAGGGTAATAAAATTAGGTTTTATGGTCACGATATGAGCCAGTGGTTGTCAAGAGATCTTAGTGTGACCAAGGCCTATCTGGCTGTATAATGTACTATACATAAATATCTTTAGTGTAGGCACAAGCGAATTTAGAACTCCATCTTATTTCGAAATAGTCATTATTTAGTAAATTTGTCTTGTAAAGGGTAATAAAATTAGGTTTCATGGTTATGATATGCACCAGGGGTAGTCAAGAGATCTTAGTGTGACCAGGGCCTATCTGGCCGTATAATGTACTATACATAAATATCTTTAGTATAGGCACAAGCGAATTTAGATCTCCATCTTAGTTCGAAATATTCATTATTTAGTAAATTTGTCTTGGAAAGGGTAATAAAATTAGGTTTCATGGTTATGAAATGGGCCAGGGGTTGTCAAGAGATCTTAGTGTGACCAAGGCCTATCTGGCCGTATAATGTACTATACATAAATATCTTTAGTATAGGCACAAGCGAATTTAGATCTCCACCTTAGTTCGAAATATTCATTATTTAGTAAATTTGTCTTGGAAAGGGTAATAAAATTAGGTTTCATGGTTATGATATGGACCAGTGGTTGTCAAGAGATCTTAGTGTGACCAGGGCCTATCTGGCCGTATAATGTACTATACATAAATATCTTTAGTATAGGCACAAGCGAATTTAGATCTCCATCTTAGTTCGAAATATTCATTATTTAGTAAATTTGTCTTGGAAAGGGTAATAAAATTAGGTTTCATGGTTATGATATGGACCAGTGGTTGTCAAGAGATCTTAGTGTGACCAAGGCCTATCTGACCGTATAATGTACTATACATAAATATCTTTAGTATAGGCACAAGCGAATTTAGATCACCATCTTAGTTCGAAATATGCATTATTTAGCAAATTTGTCTTGGAAAGGGTAATAAAATTAGGTTTTATGGTTATGATATGGACCAGTGGTTGTCAAGAGATTTTAGTGTGATCAAGGCCTATCTGGCTGTATAATGTACTATACATAAATATCTTTAGTATAGGCACAAGCGAATTTAGAACTCCATCTTAGTTCGAAATATTCATTATTTAGTAAATTTGTCTTCGAAAGGGTAATAAAATTAGGATTTATGGTCATGATATGGACCAGTGGTTGTCAAGAGATTTTAGTGTGATCAAGGCCTATCTGGCTGTCTAATGTACTATACATAAATATCTTTAGTATAGGCACAAGCGAATTTAGAACTCCATCTTACTTCGAAATATTCATTATTTAGTAAATTTGTCTTCGAAAGGGTAATAAAATTAGGATTTATGGTTATGATATGGACCAGTGGTTGTCAAGAGATTTTAGTGTGACCAAGGCCTATCTGGCCGTATAATGTACTATACATAAATATCTTTAGTATAGGCACAAGCGAATTTAGAACTCCATCTTATTTCGAAATAGTCATTATTTAGTAAATTTGTCTTGGAAAGGGTAATAAAATTAGGTTTCATGGTTATGATATGGGCCAGGGGTTGTCAAGAGATCTTAGTGTGACCAAGGCCTATCTGGCCGTATAATGTACTATACATAAATATCTTTAGTATAGGCACAAGCGAATTTAGATCTCCACCTTAGTTCGAAATATTCATTATTTAGTAAATTTGTCTTGGAAAGGGTAATAAAATTAGGTTTCATGGTTATGATATGGACCAGTGGTTGTCAAGAGATTTTAGTGTGACCAAGGCCTATCTGGCCGTATAATGTACTATACATAAATATCTTTAGTATAGGCACAAGCGAATTTAGATCTCCATCTTAGTTCGAAATATTCATTATTTAGTAAATTTGTCTTCGAAAGGGTAATAAAATTAGGTTTCATGGTTATGATATGGACCAGTGGTTGTCAAGAGATGTTAGTGTGACCAAGGCCTATCTGGCCGTATAATGTACTATACATAAATATCTTTAGTATAGGCACAAGCGAATTTAGATCTCCATCTTAGTTCGAAATATTCATTATTTAGTAAATTTGTCTTGGAAAGGGTAATAAAATTAGGTTTCATGGTTATGAAATGGGCCAGGGGTTGTCAAGAGATCTTAGTGTGACCAAGGCCTATCTGGCCGTATAATGTACTATACATAAATATCTTTAGTATAGGCACAAGCGAATTTAGATCTCCACCTTAGTTCGAAATATTCATTATTTAGTAAATTTGTCTTGGAAAGGGTAATAAAATTAGGTTTCATGGTTATGATATGGACCAGTGGTTGTCAAGAGATCTTAGTGTGACCAGGGCCTATCTGGCCGTATAATGTACTATACATAAATATCTTTAGTATAGGCACAAGCGAATTTAGATCTCCATCTTAGTTCGAAATATTCATTATTTAGTAAATTTGTCTTGGAAAGGGTAATAAAATTAGGTTTCATGGTTATGATATGGACCAGTGGTTGTCAAGAGATCTTAGTGTGACCAAGGCCTATCTGACCGTATAATGTACTATACATAAATATCTTTAGTATAGGCACAAGCGAATTTAGATCACCATCTTAGTTCGAAATATTCATTATTTAGCAAATTTGTCTTGGAAAGGGTAATAAAATTAGGTTTTATGGTTATGATATGGACCAGTGGTTGTCAAGAGATTTTAGTGTGATCAAGGCCTATCTGGCTGTATAATGTACTATACATAAATATCTTTAGTATAGGCACAAGCGAATTTAGAACTCCATCTTAGTTCGAAATATTCATTATTTAGTAAATTTGTCTTCGAAAGGGTAATAAAATTAGGATTTATGGTCATGATATGGACCAGTGGTTGTCAAGAGATTTTAGTGTGATCAAGGCCTATCTGGCTGTCTAATGTACTATACATAAATATCTTTAGTATAGGCACAAGCGAATTTAGAACTCCACCTTAGTTCGAAATATTCATTATTTAGTAAATTTGTCTTGGAAAGGGTAATAAAATTAGGTTTTATGGTTATGGTATGGACCAGTGGTTGTCAAGAGATTTTAGTGTGACCAAGGCCTATCTGGCTGTATAATGTACTATACAGAAATATCTTTAGTGTAGGCACAAGCGAATTTAGAACTCCATCTTATTTCGAAATAGTCATTATTTAGTAAATTTGTCTTGGAAAGGGTAATAAAATTAGGTTTCATGGTTATGATATGGGCCAGGGGTTGTCAAGAGATCTTAGTGTGACCAAGGCCTATCTGGCCGTATAATTTACTATACATAAATATCTTTAGTATAGGCACAAGCGAATTTAGATCTCCACCTTAGTTCGAAATATTCATTATTTAGTAAATTTGTCTTGGAAAGGGTAATAAAATTAGGTTTCATGGTTATGATATGGACCAGTGGTTGTCAAGAGATTTTAGTGTGACCAAGGCCTATCTGGCCGTATAATGTACTATACATAAATATCTTTAGTATAGGCACAAGCGAATTTAGATCTCCATCTTAGTTCGAAATATTCATTATTTAGTAAATTTGTCTTCGAAAGGGTAATAAAATTAGGTTTCATGGTTATGATATGGACCAGTGGTTGTCAAGAGATTTTAGTGTGACCAAGGCCTATCTGGCCGTATAATGTACTATACATAAATATCTTTAGTATAGGCACAAGCGAATTTAGATCACCATCTTAGTTCGAAATATTCATTATTTAGCAAATTTGTCTTGGAAAGGGTAATAAAATTAGGTTTTATGGTCATGATATGGACCAGTGGTTGTCACGAGATCTTAGTGTGACCAAGGCCTATCTGGTCGTATAATGTACTATACATGAATATCTTTAGTATAGGCACAAGCGAATTTAGAACTCCATCTTAGTTCGAAATATTCATTATTTAGTAAATTTGTCTTGGAAAGGGTAATAAAATTAGGTTTCATGGTTATGATATGGGCCAGGGGTTGTCAAGAGATCTTAGTGTGACCAAGGCCTATCTGGCCGTATAATGTACTATACATAAATATCTTTAGTATAGGCACAAGCGAATTTAGAACTCCATCTTAGTTCGAAATATTCATTATTTAGTAAATTTGTCTTGGAAAGGGTAATAAAATTAGGTTTCATGGTTATGATATGGACCAGTGGTTGTCAAGAGATCTTAGTGTGACCAAGGCCTATCTGGCCGTATAATGTACTATACATAAATATCTTTAGTATAGGCACAAGCGAATTTAGATCTCCATCTTAGTTCGAAATATTCATTATTTAGTAAATTTGTCTTGGAAAGGGTAATAAAATTAGGTTTCATGGTTATGATATGGACCAGTGGTTGTCAAGAGATGTTAGTGTGACCAAGGCCTATCTGGCCGTATAATGTACTATACATAAATATCTTTAGTATAGGCACAAGCGAATTTAGATCTCCATCTTAGTTCGAAATATTCATTATTTAGTAAATTTGTCTTGGAAAGGGTAATAAAATTAGGTTTCATGGTTATGAAATGGGCCAGGGGTTGTCAAGAGATCTTAGTGTGACCAAGGCCTATCTGGCCGTATAATGTACTATACATAAATATCTTTAGTATAGGCACAAGCGAATTTAGATCTCCACCTTAGTTCGAAATATTCATTATTTAGTAAATTTGTCTTGGAAAGGGTAATAAAATTAGGTTTCATGGTTATGATATGGACCAGTGGTTGTCAAGAGATCTTAGTGTGACCAGGGCCTATCTGGCCGTATAATGTACTATACATAAATATCTTTAGTATAGGCACAAGCGAATTTAGATCTCCATCTTAGTTCGAAATATTCATTATTTAGTAAATTTGTCTTGGAAAGGGTAATAAAATTAGGTTTCATGGTTATGATATGGACCAGTGGTTGTCAAGAGATCTTAGTGTGACCAAGGCCTATCTGACCGTATAATGTACTATACATAAATATCTTTAGTATAGGCACAAGCGAATTTAGATCACCATCTTAGTTCGAAATATTCATTATTTAGCAAATTTGTCTTGGAAAGGGTAATAAAATTAGGTTTTATGGTTATGATATGGACCAGTGGTTGTCAAGAGATTTTAGTGTGATCAAGGCCTATCTGGCTGTATAATGTACTATACATAAATATCTTTAGTATAGGCACAAGCGAATTTAGAACTCCATCTTAGTTCGAAATATTCATTATTTAGTAAATTTGTCTTCGAAAGGGTAATAAAATTAGGATTTATGGTCATGATATGGACCAGTGGTTGTCAAGAGATTTTAGTGTGATCAAGGCCTATCTGGCTGTCTAATGTACTATACATAAATATCTTTAGTATAGGCACAAGCGAATTTAGAACTCCACCTTAGTTCGAAATATTCATTATTTAGTAAATTTGTCTTGGAAAGGGTAATAAAATTAGGTTTTATGGTTATGGTATGGACCAGTGGTTGTCAAGAGATTTTAGTGTGACCAAGGCCTATCTGGCTGTATAATGTACTATACAGAAATATCTTTAGTGTAGGCACAAGCGAATTTAGAACTCCATCTTATTTCGAAATAGTCATTATTTAGTAAATTTGTCTTGGAAAGGGTAATAAAATTAGGTTTCATGGTTATGATATGGGCCAGGGGTTGTCAAGAGATCTTAGTGTGACCAAGGCCTATCTGGCCGTATAATGTACTATACATAAATATCTTTAGTATAGGCACAAGCGAATTTAGATCTCCACCTTAGTTCGAAATATTCATTATTTAGTAAATTTGTCTTGGAAAGGGTAATAAAATTAGGTTTCATGGTTATGATATGGACCAGTGGTTGTCAAGAGATTTTAGTGTGACCAAGGCCTATCTGGCCGTATAATGTACTATACATAAATATCTTTAGTATAGGCACAAGCGAATTTAGATCTCCATCTTAGTTCGAAATATTCATTATTTAGTAAATTTGTCTTCGAAAGGGTAATAAAATTAGGTTTCATGGTTATGATATGGACCAGTGGTTGTCAAGAGATGTTAGTGTGACCAAGGCCTATCTGGCCGTATAATGTACTATACATAAATATCTTTAGTATAGGCACAAGCGAATTTAGATCACCATCTTAGTTCGAAATATTCATTATTTAGCAAATTTGTCTTGGAAAGGGTAATAAAATTAGGTTTTATGGTCATGATATGGACCAGTGGTTGTCAAGAGATCTTAGTGTGACCAAGGCCTATCTGGTCGTATAATGTACTATACATGAATATCTTTAGTATAGGCACAAGCGAATTTAGAACTCCATCTTAGTTCGAAATATTCATTATTTAGTAAATTTGTCTTGGAAAGGGTAATAAAATTAGGTTTCATGGTTATGATATGGGCCAGGGGTTGTCAAGAGATCTTAGTGTGACCAAGGCCTATCTGGCCGTATAATGTACTATACATAAATATCTTTAGTATAGGCACAAGCGAATTTAGAACTCCATCTTAGTTCGAAATATTCATTATTTAGTAAATTTGTCTTGGAAAGGGTAATAAAATTAGGTTTCATGGTTATGATATGGACCAGTGGTTGTCAAGAGATCTTAGTGTGACCAAGGCCTATCTGGCCGTATAATGTACTATACATAAATATCTTTAGTATAGGCACAAGCGAATTTAGATCTCCACCTTAGTTCGAAATATTCATTATTTAGTAAATTTGTCTTGGAAAGGGTAATAAAATTAGGTTTCATGGTTATGATATGGACCAGTGGTTGTCAAGAGATCTTAGTGTGACCAAGGCCTATCTGGCCGTATAATGTACTATACATAAATATCTTTAGTATAGGCACAAGCGAATTTAGATCTCAATCTTATTTCGAAATATTCATTATTTAGCAAATTTGTGTTCGAAAGGGTAATAAAATTAGGTTTTATGGTCATGATATGGACCAGGGGTTGTCAAGAGATTTTAGTGTGGCCAAGGCCTATCTGGCTGTATAATGTACTATACATAAACATCTTTAGTATAGGCACAAGCGAATTTAGATCTCCATCTTGTTTCGAAATATTCATTATTTAGTAAATTTGTCTTCGAAAGGGTAATAAAATTAGATTTTATGGTCATGATATGGACCAGGGGTTGTCAAGAGATTTTAGTGTGACCAAGGCCTATCTGGCTGTATAATGTACTATACATAAATATCTTTAGTATAGGCACAAGCGAATTTAGATCTCCATCTTAGTTCGAAATATTCATTATTTAGTAAATTTGTCTTCGAAAGGGTAATAAAATTAAATTTTATGGTCATGATATGGACCAGTGGTTGCCAAGAGATTTTAGTGTGACCAAGGCCTATCTGGCCGTATAATGTACTATACGTAAATATCTTTAGTATAGGCACAAGCGAATTTAGATCACCATCTTAGTTCGAAATATTCATTATTTAGTAAATTTGTCTTCGAAAGGGTAATAAAATTAGGTTTCATGGTTATGATAGGGACCAGTGGTTGTCAAGAGATGTTAGTGTGACCAAGGCCTATCTGGCCGTATAATGTACTATACATAAATATCTTTAGTATAGGCACAAGCGAATTTAGATCACCATCTTAGTTCGAAATATTCATTATTTAGCAAATTTGTCTTGGAAAGGGTAATAAAATTAGGTTTTATGGTCATGATATGGACCAGTGGTTGTCAAGAGATCTTAGTGTGACCAAGGCCTATCTGGTCGTATAATGTACTATACATGAATATCTTTAGTATAGGCACAAGCGAATTTAGATCACCATCTTAGTTCGAAATATTCATTATTTAGTAAATTTGTCTTGGAAAGGGTAATAAAATTTGGTTTTATGGTCACGATATGGACCAGTGGTTGTCAAGAGATCTTAGTGTGACCAAGGCCTATCTGGCTGTATAATGTACTATACATAAATATCTTTGGTAGAGGCACAAGCGAATTTAGATCTCCATCTTAGTTCGAAATATTCATTATTTAGCAAATTTGTCTTCGAAAGGGTAATAAAATTAGGTTTTATGGTCATGATATGAACCAGTGGTTGTCAATAGATTTTAGTGTGACCAAGGCCTATCTGGCTGTATAATGTACTATACATAAATATCTTTGGTAGAGGCACAAGCGAATTTAGATCTCCATCTTAGTTCGAAATATATATTCATTATTTAGTAAATTTGTCTTGGAAAGGGTAATAAAATTAGGTTTTATGGTCATGATATGGACCAGTGGTTGTCAAGGGATCTTAGTGTGACTAAGGCCTATCTGGCTGTATAATGTACTATACATAAACATCTTAAGTATAGGCACAAGCAAATTTAGATCACCATCTTAGTTCGAAATATTCTTTATTTAGCAAATTTGTGTTCGAAAGGGTAATAAAATTAGGTTTTATGGTCATGATATGGACCAGGGGTTGTCAAGAGATTTTAGTGTGACCAAGGCCTATCTGGCTGTACAATGTACTATACATAAATATCTTTAGTATAGGCACAAGCGAATTTAGAACTCCTGCTTAGTTCGAAATATTCATTATTTAGCAAATTTGTGTTCGAAAGGGTAATAAAATTAGGTTTTATGGTCACGATATGAGCCAGTGGTTGTCAAGAGATCTTAGTGTGACCAAGGCCTATCTGGTCGTATAATGTACTATACATAAATAGCTTTAGTAGAGGCACAAGCGAATTTAGATCTCCATCTTATTTCGAAATATTCATTAGTTAGTAAATTTGTCTTGGAAAGGGTAATAAAATTAGGTTTTATGGTCATGATATGAACCAGTGGTTGTCAAGAGATTTTAGTGTGACCAAGGCCTATCTGGCTGTATAATGTACTATACATAAATATCTTTAGTATAGGCACAAGCGAATTTAGATCTCCATCTTAGTTCGAAATATTCATTATTTAGTAAATTTGTCTTGGAAAGGGTAATAAAATTAGGTTTTATGGTTATGATATGGACCAGTGGTTGTCAAGAGATTTTAGTGTGACCAAGGCCTATCTGGCTGTATAATGTACTATACATAAATATCTTTAGTGTAGGCACAAGCGAATTTAGATCTCCACCTTAGTTCGAAATATTCATTATTTAGTAAATTTGTCTTGGAAAGGGTTATAAAATTAGGTTTCGTGGTTATGATATGGACCAGGGGTTGTCAAGAGATCTTAGTGTGACCAAGGCCTATCTGGCTGTATAATGTACTATACATAAATATCTTTGGTAGAGGCACAAGCGAATTTAGATCTCCATCTTAGTTCGAAATATTCATTATTTAGCAAATTTGTCTTCGAAAGGGTAATAAAATTAGGTTTTATGGTCATGATATGAACCAGTGGTTGTCAATAGATTTTAGTGTGACCAAGGCCTATCTGGCTGTATAATGTACTATACATAAATATCTTTGGTAGAGGCACAAGCGAATTTAGATCTCCATCTTAGTTCGAAATATATATTCATTATTTAGTAAATTTGTCTTGGAAAGGGTAATAAAATTAGGTTTTATGGTCATGATATGGACCAGTGGTTGTCAAGGGATCTTAGTGTGACTAAGGCCTATCTGGCTGTATAATGTACTATACATAAACATCTTAAGTATAGGCACAAGCAAATTTAGATCACCATCTTAGTTCGAAATATTCTTTATTTAGCAAATTTGTGTTCGAAAGGGTAATAAAATTAGGTTTTATGGTCATGATATGGACCAGGGGTTGTCAAGAGATTTTAGTGTGACCAAGGCCTATCTGGCTGTACAATGTACTATACATAAATATCTTTAGTATAGGCACAAGCGAATTTAGAACTCCTGCTTAGTTCGAAATATTCATTATTTAGCAAATTTGTGTTCGAAAGGGTAATAAAATTAGGTTTTATGGTCACGATATGAGCCAGTGGTTGTCAAGAGATCTTAGTGTGACCAAGGCCTATCTGGTCGTATAATGTACTATACATAAATAGCTTTAGTAGAGGCACAAGCGAATTTAGATCTCCATCTTATTTCGAAATATTCATTAGTTAGTAAATTTGTCTTGGAAAGGGTAATAAAATTAGGTTTTATGGTCATGATATGAACCAGTGGTTGTCAAGAGATTTTAGTGTGACCAAGGCCTATCTGGCTGTATAATGTACTATACATAAATATCTTTGGTAGAGGCACAAGCGAATTTAGATCTCCATCTTAGTTCGAAATATTCATTATTTAGTAAATTTGTCTTGGAAAGGGTAATAAAATTAGGTTTTATGGTCATGATATGGACCAGTGGTTGTCAAGAGATCTTAGTGTGACCAAGGCCTATCTGGCTGTATAATGTACTATACATAAATATCTTTAGTATAGGCACAAGCGAATTTAGATCTCCATCTTAGTTCGAAATATTCATTATTTAGCAAATTTGTCTTCGAAAGGGTAATAAAATTAGGTTTTATGGTCATGATATGAACCAGTGGTTGTCAAGAGATTTTAGTGTGACCAAGGCCTATCTGGCTGTATAATGTACTATACATAAATATCTTTGGTAGAGGCACAAGCGAATTTAGATCTCCATCTTAGTTCGAAATATTCATTATTTAGTAAATTTGTCTTGGAAAGGGTAATAAAATTAGGTTTTATGGTCATGATATGGACCAGTGGTTGTCAAGAGATTTTAGCGTGACCAAGGCCTATCTGGCTGTATAATGTACTATACATAAATAGCTTTAGTAGAGGCACAAGCGAATTTAGATCTCCATCTTAGTTCGAAATATTCATTATTTAGTAAATTTGTCTTGGAAAGGGTAATAAAATTAGGTTTTATGGTCATGATATGGACCAGTGGTTGTCAAGAGATTTTAGTGTGACTAAGGCCTATCTGGCTGTATAATGTACTATACATAAATATCTTTAGTATAGGCACAAGCGAATTTAGATCTCCATCTTAGTTCGAAATATTCATTATTTAGCAAATTTGTCTTCGAAAGGGTAATAAAATTAGGTTTTATGGTCATGATATGGACCAGTGGTTGTCAAGAGATCTTAGTGTGACCAAGGCCTATCTGGCTGTATAATGTACTATACATAAATATCTTTAGTATAGGCACAAGCGAATTTAGAACTCCATCTTAGTTCGAAATATTCATTATTTAGTGAATTTGTCTTGGAAAGGGTAATAAAATTAGGTTTTATGGTCACGATATGAGCCAGTGGTTGTCAAGAGATCTTAGTGTGACCAAGGCCTATCTGGCTGTATAATGTACTATACATAAATATCTTTAGTATAGGCACAAGCGAATTTAGATCTCCATCTTAGTTCGAAATATTCATTATTTAGTAAATTTGTCTTGGAAAGGGTAATAAAATTAGGTTTTATGGTTATGATATGGACCAGTGGTTGTCAAGAGATTTTAGTGTGACCAAGGCCTATCTGGCTGTATAATGTACTATACATAAATATCTTTAGTGTAGGCACAAGCGAATTTAGATCTCCACCTTAGTTCGAAATATTCATTATTTAGTAAATTTGTCTTGGAAAGGGTTATAAAATTAGGTTTCGTGGTTATGATATGGACCAGGGGTTGTCAAGAGATCTTAGTGTGACCAAGGCCTATCTGGCTGTATAATGTACTATACATAAATATCTTTGGTAGAGGCACAAGCGAATTTAGATCTCCATCTTAGTTCGAAATATTCATTATTTAGCAAATTTGTCTTCGAAAGGGTAATAAAATTAGGTTTTATGGTCATGATATGAACCAGTGGTTGTCAATAGATTTTAGTGTGACCAAGGCCTATCTGGCTGTATAATGTACTATACATAAATATCTTTGGTAGAGGCACAAGCGAATTTAGATCTCCATCTTAGTTCGAAATATATATTCATTATTTAGTAAATTTGTCTTGGAAAGGGTAATAAAATTAGGTTTTATGGTCATGATATGGACCAGTGGTTGTCAAGGGATCTTAGTGTGACTAAGGCCTATCTGGCTGTATAATGTACTATACATAAACATCTTAAGTATAGGCACAAGCAAATTTAGATCACCATCTTAGTTCGAAATATTCTTTATTTAGCAAATTTGTGTTCGAAAGGGTAATAAAATTAGGTTTTATGGTCATGATATGGACCAGGGGTTGTCAAGAGATTTTAGTGTGACCAAGGCCTATCTGGCTGTACAATGTACTATACATAAATATCTTTAGTATAGGCACAAGCGAATTTAGAACTCCTGCTTAGTTCGAAATATTCATTATTTAGCAAATTTGTGTTCGAAAGGGTAATAAAATTAGGTTTTATGGTCACGATATGAGCCAGTGGTTGTCAAGAGATCTTAGTGTGACCAAGGCCTATCTGGTCGTATAATGTACTATACATAAATAGCTTTAGTAGAGGCACAAGCGAATTTAGATCTCCATCTTATTTCGAAATATTCATTAGTTAGTAAATTTGTCTTGGAAAGGGTAATAAAATTAGGTTTTATGGTCATGATATGAACCAGTGGTTGTCAAGAGATTTTAGTGTGACCAAGGCCTATCTGGCTGTATAATGTACTATACATAAATATCTTTGGTAGAGGCACAAGCGAATTTAGATCTCCATCTTAGTTCGAAATATTCATTATTTAGTAAATTTGTCTTGGAAAGGGTAATAAAATTAGGTTTCATGGTTATGATATGGACCAGTGGTTGTCAAGAGATCTTAGTGTGACCAAGGCCTATCTGGCCGTATAATGTACTATACATAAATATCTTTAGTATAGGCACAAGCGAATTTAGAACTCCTGCTTAGTTCGAAATATTCTTTATTTAGCAAATTTGTGTTCGAAATGGTAATAAAATTAGGTTTTATGGTCATGATATGGACCAGGGGTTGTCAAGAGATTTTAGTGTGACCAAGGCCTATCTGGCTGTACAATGTACTATACATAAATATCTTTAGTATAGGCACAAGCGAATTTAGATCTCCATCTTAGTTCGAAATATTCATTATTTAGTAAATTTGTCTTGGAAAGGGTAATAAAATTAGGTTTTATGGTTATGATATGGACCAGTGGTTGTCAAGAGATTTTAGTGTGACCAAGGCCTATCTGGCTGTATAATGTACTATACATAAATATCTTTAGTGTAGGCACAAGCGAATTTAGATCTCCACCTTAGTTCGAAATATTCATTATTTAGTAAATTTGTCTTGGAAAGGGTTATAAAATTAGGTTTCGTGGTTATGATATGGACCAGGGGTTGTCAAGAGATCTTAGTGTGACCAAGGCCTATCTGGCTGTATAATGTACTATACATAAATATCTTTGGTAGAGGCACAAGCGAATTTAGATCTCCATCTTAGTTCGAAATATTCATTATTTAGCAAATTTGTCTTCGAAAGGGTAATAAAATTAGGTTTTATGGTCATGATATGAACCAGTGGTTGTCAATAGATTTTAGTGTGACCAAGGCCTATCTGGCTGTATAATGTACTATACATAAATATCTTTGGTAGAGGCACAAGCGAATTTAGATCTCCATCTTAGTTCGAAATATATATTCATTATTTAGTAAATTTGTCTTGGAAAGGGTAATAAAATTAGGTTTTATGGTCATGATATGGACCAGTGGTTGTCAAGGGATCTTAGTGTGACTAAGGCCTATCTGGCTGTATAATGTACTATACATAAACATCTTAAGTATAGGCACAAGCAAATTTAGATCACCATCTTAGTTCGAAATATTCTTTATTTAGCAAATTTGTGTTCGAAAGGGTAATAAAATTAGGTTTTATGGTCATGATATGGACCAGGGGTTGTCAAGAGATTTTAGTGTGACCAAGGCCTATCTGGCTGTACAATGTACTATACATAAATATCTTTAGTATAGGCACAAGCGAATTTAGAACTCCTGCTTAGTTCGAAATATTCATTATTTAGCAAATTTGTGTTCGAAAGGGTAATAAAATTAGGTTTTATGGTCACGATATGAGCCAGTGGTTGTCAAGAGATCTTAGTGTGACCAAGGCCTATCTGGTCGTATAATGTACTATACATAAATAGCTTTAGTAGAGGCACAAGCGAATTTAGATCTCCATCTTATTTCGAAATATTCATTAGTTAGTAAATTTGTCTTGGAAAGGGTAATAAAATTAGGTTTTATGGTCATGATATGAACCAGTGGTTGTCAAGAGATTTTAGTGTGACCAAGGCCTATCTGGCTGTATAATGTACTATACATAAATATCTTTGGTAGAGGCACAAGCGAATTTAGATCTCCATCTTAGTTCGAAATATTCATTATTTAGTAAATTTGTCTTGGAAAGGGTAATAAAATTAGGTTTTATGGTCATGATATGGACCAGTGGTTGTCAAGAGATCTTAGTGTGACCAAGGCCTATCTGGCTGTATAATGTACTATACATAAATATCTTTAGTATAGGCACAAGCGAATTTAGATCTCCATCTTAGTTCGAAATATTCATTATTTAGCAAATTTGTCTTCGAAAGGGTAATAAAATTAGGTTTTATGGTCATGATATGAACCAGTGGTTGTCAAGAGATTTTAGTGTGACCAAGGCCTATCTGGCTGTATAATGTACTATACATAAATATCTTTGGTAGAGGCACAAGCGAATTTAGATCTCCATCTTAGTTCGAAATATTCATTATTTAGTAAATTTGTCTTGGAAAGGGTAATAAAATTAGGTTTTATGGTCATGATATGGACCAGTGGTTGTCAAGAGATTTTAGCGTGACCAAGGCCTATCTGGCTGTATAATGTACTATACATAAATAGCTTTAGTAGAGGCACAAGCGAATTTAGATCTCCATCTTAGTTCGAAATATTCATTATTTAGTAAATTTGTCTTGGAAAGGGTAATAAAATTAGGTTTTATGGTCATGATATGGACCAGTGGTTGTCAAGAGATTTTAGTGTGACTAAGGCCTATCTGGCTGTATAATGTACTATACATAAATATCTTTAGTATAGGCACAAGCGAATTTAGATCTCCATCTTAGTTCGAAATATTCATTATTTAGCAAATTTGTCTTCGAAAGGGTAATAAAATTAGGTTTTATGGTCATGATATGGACCAGTGGTTGTCAAGAGATCTTAGTGTGACCAAGGCCTATCTGGCTGTATAATGTACTATACATAAATATCTTTAGTATAGGCACAAGCGAATTTAGAACTCCATCTTAGTTCGAAATATTCATTATTTAGTGAATTTGTCTTGGAATAAGGGTAATAAAATTAGGTTTTATGGTCACGATATGAGCCAGTGGTTGTCAAGAGATCTTAGTGTGACCAAGGCCTATCTGGCTGTATAATGTACTATACATAAATATCTTTAGTGTAGACACAAGCGAATTTAGAACTCCATCTTATTTCGAAATAGTCATTATTTAGTAAATTTGTCTTGTAAAGGGTAATAAAATTAGGTTTCATGGTTATGATATGCACCAGGGGTAGTCAAGAGATCTTAGTGTGACCAGGGCCTATCTGGCCGTATAATGTACTATACATGAATATCTTTAGTATAGGCACAAGCGAATTTAGATCTCCATCTTAGTTCGAAATATTCATTATTTAGTAAATTTGTCTTGGAAAGGGTAATAAAATTAGGTTTCATGGTTATGAAATGGGCCAGGGGTTGTCAAGAGATCTTAGTGTGACCAAGGCCTATCTGGCCGTATAATGTACTATACATAAATATCTTTAGTATAGGCACAAGCGAATTTAGATCTCCACCTTAGTTCGAAATATTCATTATTTAGTAAATTTGTCTTGGAAAGGGTAATAAAATTAGGTTTCATGGTTATGATATGGACCAGTGGTTGTCAAGAGATCTTAGTGTGACCAGGGCCTATCTGGCCGTATAATGTACTATACATAAATATCTTTAGTATAGGCACAAGCGAATTTAGATCTCCATCTTAGTTCGAAATATTCATTATTTAGTAAATTTGTCTTGGAAAGGGTAATAAAATTAGGTTTCATGGTTATGATATGGACCAGTGGTTGTCAAGAGATCTTAGTGTGACCAAGGCCTATCTGACCGTATAATGTACTATACATAAATATCTTTAGTATAGGCACAAGCGAATTTAGATCACCATCTTAGTTCGAAATATTCATTATTTAGCAAATTTGTCTTGGAAAGGGTAATAAAATTAGGTTTTATGGTTATGATATGGACCAGTGGTTGTCAAGAGATTTTAGTGTGATCAAGGCCTATCTGGCTGTATAATGTACTATACATAAATATCTTTAGTATAGGCACAAGCGAATTTAGAACTCCATCTTAGTTCGAAATATTCATTATTTAGTAAATTTGTCTTCGAAAGGGTAATAAAATTAGGATTTATGGTCATGATATGGACCAGTGGTTGTCAAGAGATTTTAGTGTGATCAAGGCCTATCTGGCTGTCTAATGTACTATACATAAATATCTTTAGTATAGGCACAAGCGAATTTACAACTCCATCTTACTTCGAAATATTCATTATTTAGTAAATTTGTCTTCGAAAGGGTAATAAAATTAGGATTTATGGTTATGATATGGACCAGTGGTTGTCAAGAGATTTTAGTGTGACCAAGGCCTATCTGGCCGTATAATGTACTATACATAAATATCTTTAGTATAGGCACAAGCGAATTTAGATCTCCATCTTAGTTCGAAATATTCATTATTTAGCAAATTTGTATTCGAAAGGGTAATAAAATTAGGTTTTATGGTCATGATATGGACCAGTGGTTGCCAAGAGATTTTAGTGTAACCAAGGCCTATCTGGCTGTATAATGTACTATACATAAATATCTTTAGTATAGGCACAAGCGAATTTAGATCTCCACCTTAGTTCGAAATATTCATTATTTAGTAAATTTGTCTTGGAAAGGGTAATAAAATTAGGTTTTATGGTTATGGTATGGACCAGTGGTTGTCAAGAGATTTTAGTGTGACCAAGGCCTATCTGGCTGTATAATGTACTATACATAAATATCTTTAGTGTAGGCACAAGCGAATTTAGAACTCCATCTTATTTCGAAATAGTCATTATTTAGTAAATTTGTCTTGGAAAGGGTAATAAAATTAGGTTTCATGGTTATGATATGGGCCAGGGGTTGTCAAGAGATCTTAGTGTGACCAAGGCCTATCTGGCCGTATAATGTACTATACATAAATATCTTTAGTATAGGCACAAGCGAATTTAGATCTCCACCTTAGTTCGAAATATTCATTATTTAGTAAATTTGTCTTGGAAAGGGTAATAAAATTAGGTTTCATGGTTATGATATGGACCAGTGGTTGTCAAGAGATCTTAGTGTGACCAAGGCCTATCTGGCCGTATAATGTACTATACATAAATATCTTTAGTATAGGCACAAGCGAATTTAGATCTCAATCTTATTTCGAAATATTCATTATTTAGCAAATTTGTGTTCGAAAGGGTAATAAAATTAGGTTTTATGGTCATGATATGGACCAGGGGTTGTCAAGAGATTTTAGTGTGACCAAGGCCTATCTGGCTGTATAATGTACTATACATAAACATCTTTAGTATAGGCACAAGCGAATTTAGATCTCCATCTTGTTTCGAAATATTCATTATTTAGTAAATTTGTCTTCGAAAGGGTAATAAAATTAGATTTTATGGTCATGATATGGACCAGGGGTTGTCAAGAGATTTTAGTGTGACCAAGGCCTATCTGGCTGTATAATGTACTATACATAAATATCTTTAGTATAGGCACAAGCGAATTTAGATCTCCATCTTAGTTCGAAATATTCATTATTTAGTAAATTTGTCTTCGAAAGGGTAATAAAATTAGGTTTTATGGTCATGATATGGACCAGTGGTTGCCTAGAGATTTTAGTGTGACCAAGGCCTATCTGGCCGTATGATGTACTATACATAAATATCTTTAGTATAGGCACAAGCGAATTTAGATCTCCATCTTAGTTCGAAATATTCATTATTTAGTAAATTTGTCTTCGAAAGGGTAATAAAATTAGGTTTTATGGTCATGATATGGACCAGTGGTTGTCAAGAGATTTTAGTGTGACCAAGGCCTATCTGGCCGTATAATGTACTATACATAAATATCTTTAGTATAGGCACAAGCGAATTTAGATCACCATCTTAGTTCGAAATATTCATTATTTAGCAAATTTGTCTTGGAAAGGGTAATAAAATTAGGTTTTATGGTCATGATATGGACCAGTGGTTGTCAAGAGATCTTAGTGTGACCAAGGCCTATCTGGTCGTATAATGTACTATACATGAATATCTTTAGTATAGGCACAAGCGAATTTAGAACTCCATCTTAGTTCGAAATATTCATTATTTAGTAAATTTGTCTTGGAAAGGGTAATAAAATTAGGTTTCATGGTTATGATATGGGCCAGGGGTTGTCAAGAGATCTTAGTGTGACCAAGGCCTATCTGGCCGTATAATGTACTATACATAAATATCTTTAGTATAGGCACAAGCGAATTTAGAACTCCATCTTAGTTCGAAATATTCATTATTTAGTAAATTTGTCTTGGAAAGGGTAATAAAATTAGGTTTCATGGTTATGATATGGACCAGTGGTTGTCAAGAGATCTTAGTGTGACCAAGGCCTATCTGGCCGTATAATGTACTATACATAAATATCTTTAGTATAGGCACAAGCGAATTTAGATCTCCACCTTAGTTCGAAATATTCATTATTTAGTAAATTTGTCTTGGAAAGGGTAATAAAATTAGGTTTCATGGTTATGATATGGACCAGTGGTTGTCAAGAGATCTTAGTGTGACCAAGGCCTATCTGGCCGTATAATGTACTATACATAAATATCTTTAGTATAGGCACAAGCGAATTTAGATCTCAATCTTATTTCGAAATATTCATTATTTAGTAAATTTGTGTTCGAAAGGGTAATAAAATTAGGTTTTATGGTCATGATATGGACCAGGGGTTGTCAAGAGATTTTAGTGTGGCCAAGGCCTATCTGGCTGTATAATGTACTATACATAAACATCTTTAGTATAGGCACAAGCGAATTTAGATCTCCATCTTGTTTCGAAATATTCATTATTTAGTAAATTTGTCTTCGAAAGGGTAATAAAATTAGATTTTATGGTCATGATATGGACCAGGGGTTGTCAAGAGATTTTAGTGTGACCAAGGCCTATCTGGCTGTATAATGTACTATACATAAATATCTTTAGTATAGGCACAAGCGAATTTAGATCTCCATCTTAGTTCGAAATATTCATTATTTAGTAAATTTGTCTTCGAAAGGGTAATAAAATTAGATTTTATGGTCATGATATGGACCAGTGGTTGCCAAGAGATTTTAGTGTGACCAAGGCCTATCTGGCCGTATAATGTACTATACATAAATATCTTTAGTATAGGCACAAGCGAATTTAGATCACCATCTTAGTTCGAAATATTCATTATTTAGCAAATTTGTCTTCGAAAGGGTAATAAAATTAGGTTTCATGGTTATGATAGGGACCAGTGGTTGTCAAGAGATGTTAGTGTGACCAAGGCCTATCTGGCCGTATAATGTACTATACATAAATATCTTTAGTATAGGCACAAGCGAATTTAGATCACCATCTTAGTTCGAAATATTCATTATTTAGCAAATTTGTCTTGGAAAGGGTAATAAAATTAGGTTTTATGGTCATGATATGGACCAGTGGTTGTCAAGAGATCTTAGTGTGACCAAGGCCTATCTGGTCGTATAATGTACTATACATGAATATCTTTAGTATAGGCACAAGCGAATTTAGATCACCATCTTAGTTCGAAATATTCATTATTTAGTAAATTTGTCTTGGAAAGGGTAATAAAATTAGGTTTTATGGTCACGATATGGACCAGTGGTTATCAAGAGATTTTAGTGTGACCAAGGCCTATCTGGCTGTATAATGTACTATACATAAATATCTTTGGTAGAGGCACAAGCGAATTTAGATCTCCATCTTAGTTCGAAATATTCATTATTTAGCAAATTTGTCTTCGAAAGGGTAATAAAATTAGGTTTTATGGTCATGATATGAACCAGTGGTTGTCAATAGATTTTAGTGTGACCAAGGCCTATCTGGCTGTATAATGTACTATACATAAATATCTTTGGTAGAGGCACAAGCGAATTTAGATCTCCATCTTAGTTCGAAATATATATTCATTATTTAGTAAATTTGTCTTGGAAAGGGTAATAAAATTAGGTTTTATGGTCATGATATGGACCAGTGGTTGTCAAGGGATCTTAGTGTGACTAAGGCCTATCTGGCTGTATAATGTACTATACATAAACATCTTAAGTATAGGCACAAGCAAATTTAGATCACCATCTTAGTTCGAAATATTCTTTATTTAGCAAATTTGTGTTCGAAAGGGTAATAAAATTAGGTTTTATGGTCATGATATGGACCAGGGGTTGTCAAGAGATTTTAGTGTGACCAAGGCCTATCTGGCTGTACAATGTACTATACATAAATATCTTTAGTATAGGCACAAGCGAATTTAGATCTCCATCTTAGTTCGAAATATTCATTATTTAGTAAATTTGTCTTGGAAAGGGTAATAAAATTAGGTTTTATGGTTATGATATGGACCAGTGGTTGTCAAGAGATTTTAGTGTGACCAAGGCCTATCTGGCCGTATAATGTACTATACATGAATATCTTTAGTATAGGCACAAGCGAATTTAGAACTCCATCTTATTTCGAAATATTCATTATTTAGTAAATTTGTCTTCGAAAGGGTAATAAAATTAGGTTTTATGGTCATGATATGGACCAGTGGTTGTCAAGAGATTTTAGTGTGATCAAAGCCTATCTGGCTGTTTAATGTACTAGACATGAATATCTTTAGTATAGGCACAAGCGAATTTAGATCTCCATCTTAGTTCGAAATATTCATTATTTAGCAAATTTGTCTTCGAAAGGGTAATAAAATTAGGTTTTATGGTCAAGATATGGACCAGTGGTTGTCAAGAGATTTTAGTGTGATCAAGGCCTATCTGGCTGTATAATGTACTATACATGAATATCTTTAGTATAGGCACAAGCGAATTTAGATCTCCTTCTTAGTTTGAAATATTCATTATTTAGCAAATTTGTCTTCGAAAGGGTAATAAAATTAGGTTTTATGGTCATGATATGGACCAGGGGTTGTCAAGAGATTTTAGTGTAATCAAGGCCTATCTGGCTGTTTAATGTACTATACATAAATATATTTAGTATAGGCACAAGCGAATTTAGATCACCATCTTAGTTCGAAATATTCATTATTTAGCAAATTTGTCTTCGAAAGGGTAATAAAATTAGGTTTTATGGTCATGATATGGACCAGTGGTTGTCAAGAGATCTTAGTGTGACCAAGGCCTATCTGGCTGTATAATGTACTATACATAAATATCTTTAGTATAGGCACAAGCGAATTTAGAACTCCATCTTAGTTCGAAATATTCATTATTTAGTAAATTTGTCTTCGTAAGGGTAATAAAATTAGGTTTTATGGTCATGCTATGAGCCAGTGGTTGTCAAGAGATCTTAGTGTGACCAAGGCCTATCTGGTCGTATAATGTACTATACATGAATATCTTTAGTATAGGCACAAGCGAATTTAGATCACCATCTTAGTTCGAAATATTCATTATTTAGTAAATTTGTCTTGGAAAGGGTAATAAAATTAGGTTTTATGGTCACGATATGGACCAGTGGTTATCAAGAGATTTTAGTGTGATCAAGGCCTATCTGGCTGTCTAATGTACTATACATAAATATCTTTAGTATAGGCACAAGCGAATTTAGAACTCCATCTTAGTTCGAAATATTCATTATTTAGTAAATTTGTCTTCGAAAGGGTAATAAAAATAGGATTTATGGTCATGATATGGACCAGTGGTTGTCAAGAGATTTTAGTGTGATCAAGGCCTATCTGGCCGTATAATGTACTATACATAAATATCTTTAGTATAGGCACAAGCGAATTTAGATCTCCATCTTAGTTCGAAATATTCATTATTTAGCAAATTTGTCTTCGAAAGGGTAATAAAATTAGGTTTTATGGTCATGATATGGACCAGTGGTTGCCAAGAGATTTTAGTGTGACCAAGGCCTATCTGGCTGTATAATGTACTATACATAAATATCTTTAGTATAGGCACAAGCGAATTTAGATCACCATCTTAGTTCGAAATATTCATTATTTAGTAAATTTGTCTTGGAAAGGGTAATAAAATTAGGTTTCATGGTTATGATATGGACCAGTGGTTGTCAAGAGATGTTAGTGTGACCAAGGCCTATCTGGCCGTATAATGTACTATACATAAATATCTTTAGTATAGGCACAAGCGAATTTAGATCTCCATCTTGTTTCGAAATATTCATTATTTAGTAAATTTGTCTTCGAAAGGGTAATAAAATTAGATTTTATGGTCAAGATATGGACCAGTGGTTGTCAAGAGATCTTAGTGTGACTAAGGCCTATCTGGCTGTATAATGTACTATACATAAATATCTTTAGTATAGGCACAAGCGAATTTAGAACTCCATCTTAGTTCGAAATATTCATTATTTTGTAAATTTTTCTTCGAAAGGGTAACAAAATTAGGTTTTATGGTCATGATATGAGCCAGTGGTTGTCAAGAGATCTTAGTGTGACCAAGGCCTATCTGGTCGTATAATGTACTATACATGAATATCTTTAGTATAGGCACAAGCGAATTTAGATCACCATCTTAGTTCGAAATATTCATTATTTAGTAAATTTGTCTTGGAAAGGGTAATAAAATTAGGGTTTATGGTTATGATATGGACCAGGGGTTGTCAAGAGATTTTAGTGTGACCAAGGCCTATCTGGCCGTATAATGTACTATACATAAATATCTTTAGTATAGGCACAAGCGAATTTAGATCTCCACCTTAGTTCGAAATATTCATTATTTAATAAATTTGTCTTGGAAAGGGTAATAAAATTAGGTTTTATGGTCATGATATGGACCAGTGGTTGTCAAGAGATTTTAGTGTGACTAAGGCCTATCTGGCTGTATAATGTACTATACATAAATATCTTTAGTATAGGCACAAGCGAATTTAGATCTCCATCTTAGTTCGAAATATTCATTATTTAGTAAATTTGTCTTAGAAAGGGTAATAAAATTAGGTTTTATGGTCACGATATGAGCCAGTTGTTGTCAAGAGATCTTAGTGTGACCAAGGTAGTTTGTAAGCATTCACTTCTTGCAGTATCCTCCGTAACAAATGAGCTTGAGCTCAACATGGAGGGTATTAGCATGGAGTGGATTTGTTTTTTGAAAAAATCTGAGGTTTTTATGCCTAATGGAAGTATTTTTTTGTTGATGTTCATTTATTATGCTTCCATATGTGCTTTTCCTCTACTAAAATTGTTATGTCAATCTATTGATAAATAAATAAATAAATAAATAAATAAATAAAAAAAAGGCCTATCTGGTCGTATAATGTACTATACATAAATATCTTTAGTATAGGCACAAGCGAATTTAGATCTCCATCTTAGTTCGAAATATTCATTATTTAGTAAATTTGTCTTGGAAAGGGTAATAAAATTAGGTTTTATGGTTATGATATGGACCAGTGGTTGTCAAGAGATTTTAGTGTGACCAAGGCCTATCTGGCTGTATAATGTACTATACATAAATATCTTTAGTGTAGGCACAAGCGAATTTAGAACTCCATCCTATTTCGAAATAGTCATTATTTAGTAAGTTTGTCTTGCAAAGGGTAATAAAATTAGGTTTTATGGTTATGATATGAACCAGGGGTTGTCAAGAGAACTTAGTGTGACCAAGGCCTATCTGGCCGTATAATGTACTATACATAAATATCTTTAGTATAGGCACAAGCGAATTTAGAACTCCATCTTAGTTCGAAATATTCATTATTTAGTAAATTTGTCTTGGAAAGGGTAATAAAATTAGGTTTCATGGTTATGATATGGGCCAGGGGTTGTCAAGAGATCTTAGTGTGACCAAGGCCTATCTGGCCGTATAATGTACTATACATAAATATCTTTAGTATAGGCAGAAGCGAATTTAGAACTCCATCTTATTTCGAAATATTCATTATTTAGTAAATTTGTCTTCGAAAGGGTAATAAAATTAGGTTTTATGGTCATGATATGGACCAGTGGTTGTCAAGAGATTTTAGTGTGACCAAGGCCTATCTGGCCGTATAATGTACTATACATAAATATCTTTAGTATAGGCACAAGCGAATTTAGAACTCCATCTTATTTCGAAATATTCATTATTTAGTAAATTTGTCTTGAAAAGGGTAATAAAATTAGGTTTTATGGTCATGATATGGACCAGTGGTTGTCAAGAGATTTTAGTGTGACCAAGGCCTATCTGGTCGTATAATGTACTATACATAAATATCTTTAGTATAGGCACAAGCGAATTTAGATCTCCATCTTAGTTCGAAATATTCATTATTTAGTAAATTTGTCTTCGAAAGGGTAATAAAATTAGGTTTTATGGTTATGATATGGACCAGGGGTTGTCAAGAGATTTTAGTGTGACCAAGGCCTATCTGGCCGTATAATGTACTATACATAAATATCTTTAGTATAGGCACAAGCGAATTTAGATCACCATCTTAGTTCGAAATATTCATTATTTAGTAAATTTGTCTTCGAAAGGGTAATAAGATTAGGTTTTATGGTCATGATATGGACCAGTGGTTGTCAAGAGATTTTAGTGTGACCAAGGCCTATCTGGCTGTATAATGTACTATACATAAATATCTTTAGTATAGGCACAAGCGATTTAGATCTCCATCTTAGTTCGAAATATTCATTATTTAGTAAATTTGTCTTCGAAAGGGTAATAAAATTAGGTTTTATGGTCATGATATGGACCAGTGGTTGTCAAGAGATTTTAGTGCGACCAAGGCCTATCTGGTCGTATAATGTACTATACATAAATATCTTTAGTATAGGCACAAGCGAATTTAGATCTCCATCTTAGTTCGAAATATTCATTATTTAGTAAATTTGTCTTCGAAAGGGTAATAAAATTAGGTTTTATGGTTATGATATGGACCAGTGGTTGTCAAGAGATTTTAATGTGACCAAGGCCTATCTGGCCGTATAATGTACTATACATAAATATCTTTAGTATAGGCACAAGCGAATTTAGAACTCCATCTTAGTTCGAAATATTCATTATTTAGTAAATTTGTCTTCGAAAGGGTAATAAAATTAGGTTTTATGGTCATGATATGGACCAGTGGTTGTCAAGAGATTTTAGTGCGACCAAGGCCTATCTGGTCGTATAATGTACTATACATAAATATCTTTAGTATAGGCACAAGCGAATTTAGATCTCCATCTTAGTTCGAAATATTCATTATTTAGTAAATTTGTCTTCGAAAGGGTAATAAAATTAGGTTTTATGGTTATGATATGGACCAGTGGTTGTCAAGAGATTTTAATGTGACCAAGGCCTATCTGGCCGTATAATGTACTATACATAAATATCTTTAGTATAGGCACAAGCGAATTTAGAACTCCATCTTAGTTCGAAATATTCATTATTTAGTAAATTTGTCTTGGAAAGGGTAATAAAATTAGGTTTCATGGTTATGATATGGACCAGGGGTTGTCAAGAGATCTTAGTGTGACCAAGGCCTATCTGGCCGTATAATGTACTATACATAAATATCTTTAGTATAGGCACAAGCGAATTTAGAACTCCATCTTAGTTCGAAATATTCATTATTTAGTAAATTTGTCTTAGAAAGGGTAATAAAATTAGGTTTTATGGTCATGATATGGACCAGTGGTTGTCAAGATATTTTAGTGTGACCAAGGCCTATCTGGACGTATAATGTACTATACATAAATACCTTTAGTATAGGCACAAGCGAATTTAGATCTCCATCTTATTTGGAAATATTCATTATTTAGTAAATTTGTCTTGGAAAGGGTAATAAAATTAGGTTTTATGGTTATGATATGGACCAGTGGTTGTCAAGAGATTTTAGTGTGACCAAGGCCTATCTGGCTGTATAATGTACTATACATAAATATCTTTAGTGTAGGCACAAGCGAATTTAGAACTCCATCCTATTTCGAAATAGTCATTATTTAGTAAGTTTGTCTTGCAAAGGGTAATAAAATTAGGTTTTATGGTTATGATATGAACCAGGGGTTGTCAAGAGATCTTAGTGTGACCAAGGCCTATCTGGCCGTATAATGTACTATACATAAATATCTTTAGTATAGGCACAAGCGAATTTAGAACTCCATCTTAGTTCGAAATATTCATTATTTAGTAAATTTGTCTTGGAAAGGGTAATAAAATTAGGTTTCATGGTTATGATATGGGCCAGGGGTTGTCAAGAGATCTTAGTGTGACCAAGGGCTATCTGGCCGTATAATGTACTATACATAAATATCTTTAGTATAGGCACAAGCGAATTTAGAACTCCATCTTATTTCGAAATATTCATTATTTAGTAAATTTGTCTTCGAAAGGGTAATAAAATTAGGTTTTATGGTCATGATATGGACCAGTGGTTGTCAAGAGATTTTAGTGTGATCAAGGCCTATCTGGCCGTATAATGTACTATACATAAATATCTTTAGTATAGGCACAAGCGAATTTAGAACTCCATCTTATTTCGAAATATTCATTATTTAGTAAATTTGTCTTGAAAAGGGTAATAAAATTAGGTTTTATGGTCATGATATGGACCAGTGGTTGTCAAGAGATTTTAGTGTGACCAAGGCCTATCTGGTCGTATAATGTACTATACATAAATATCTTTAGTATAGGCACAAGCGAATTTAGATCTCCATCTTAGTTCGAAATATTCATTATTTAGTAAATTTGTCTTCGAAAGGGTAATAAAATTAGGTTTTATGGTTATGATATGGACCAGGGGTTGTCAAGAGATTTTAGTGTGACCAAGGCCTATCTGGCCGTATAATGTACTATACATAAATATCTTTAGTATAGGCACAAGCGAATTTAGATCACCATCTTAGTTCGAAATATTCATTATTTAGTAAATTTGTCTTCGAAAGGGTAATAAGATTAGGTTTTATTAAGGCCTATCTGGCTGTATAATGTACTATACATAAATATCTTTAGTATAGGCACAAGCGATTTAGATCTCCATCTTAGTTCGAAATATTCATTATTTAGTAAATTTGTCTTCGAAAGGGTAATAAAATTAGGTTTTATGGTCATGATATGGACCAGTGGTTGTCAAGAGATTTTAGTGCGACCAAGGCCTATCTGGTCGTATAATGTACTATACATAAATATCTTTAGTATAGGCACAAGCGAATTTAGATCTCCATCTTAGTTCGAAATATTCATTATTTAGTAAATTTGTCTTCGAAAGGGTAATAAAATTAGGTTTTATGGTTATGATATGGACCAGTGGTTGTCAAGAGATTTTAATGTGACCAAGGCCTATCTGGCCGTATAATGTACTATACATAAATATCTTTAGTATAGGCACAAGCGAATTTAGAACTCCATCTTAGTTCGAAATATTCATTATTTAGTAAATTTGTCTTCGAAAGGGTAATAAAATTAGGTTTTATGGTCATGATATGGACCAGTGGTTGTCAAGAGATTTTAGTGCGACCAAGGCCTATCTGGTCGTATAATGTACTATACATAAATATCTTTAGTATAGGCACAAGCGAATTTAGATCTCCATCTTAGTTCGAAATATTCATTATTTAGTAAATTTGTCTTCGAAAGGGTAATAAAATTAGGTTTTATGGTTATGATATGGACCAGTGGTTGTCAAGAGATTTTAATGTGACCAAGGCCTATCTGGCCGTATAATGTACTATACATAAATATCTTTAGTATAGGCACAAGCGAATTTAGAACTCCATCTTAGTTCGAAATATTCATTATTTAGTAAATTTGTCTTGGAAAGGGTAATAAAATTAGGTTTCATGGTTATGATATGGACCAGGGGTTGTCAAGAGATCTTAGTGTGACCAAGGCCTATCTGGCCGTATAATGTACTATACATAAATATCTTTAGTATAGGCACAAGCGAATTTAGAACTCCATCTTAGTTCGAAATATTCATTATTTAGTAAATTTGTCTTAGAAAGGGTAATAAAATTAGGTTTTATGGTCATGATATGGACCAGTGGTTGTCAAGATATTTTAGTGTGACCAAGGCCTATCTGGACGTATAATGTACTATACATAAATACCTTTAGTATAGGCACAAGCGAATTTAGATCTCCATCTTATTTGGAAATATTCATTATTTAGTAAATTTGTCTTGGAAAGGGTAATAAAATTAGGTTTCATGGTTATGATATGGACCAGTGGTTGTCAAGAAATTTTAATGTGACCAAGGCCTATCTGGCCGTATAATGTACTATACATAAATATCTTTAGTATAGGCACAAGCGAATTTAGAACTCCATCTTAGTTCGAAATATTCATTATTTAGTAAATTTGTTTTGGAAAGGGTAATAAAATTAGGTTTCATGGTTATGATATGGACCAGTGGTTGTCAAGAGAATTTAGTGTGACCAAGGCCTATCTGGCCGTATAATGTACTATACATAAATATCTTTAGTATAGGCACAAGCGAATTTAGAACTCCATCTTAGTTCGAAATATTCATTATTTAGTAAATTTGTCTTCGAAAGAGTAATAAAATTAGGTTTTATGGTCATGATATGGACCAGTGGTTGTCAAGAGATTTTAGTGTGATCAAGGCCTAGCTGGCTGTTTAATGTACTATACATAAATATCTTTAGTATAGGCACAAGCGAATTTAGATCACTATCCTATCTTAGTTCGAAATATTCAATATTTAGTAAATTTGTCTTGGAAAGGGTAATGAAATTAGGTTTCATGGTTATGATATGGACCAGGGGTTGTCAAGAGATCTTAGTGTGACCAAGGCCTATCTGGCCGTATAATGTACTATACATAAATATCTTTAGTATAGGCACAAGCGAATTTAGAACTCCATCTTAGTTCGAAATATTCATTATTTAGTAAATTTGTCTTCGAAAGAGTAATAAAATTAGGTTTTATGGTCATGATATGGACCAGTGGTTGTCAAGAGATTTTAGTGTGATCAAGGCCTAGCTGGCTGTTTAATGTACTATACATAAATATCTTTAGTATAGGCACAAGCGAATTTAGATCACTATCCTATCTTAGTTCGAAATATTCAATATTTAGTAAATTTGTCTTGGAAAGGGTAATGAAATTAGGTTTCATGGTTATGATATGGACCAGTGGTTGTCAAGAGATTTTAGTGTGATCAAGGCCTATCTGGCTGTTTAATGTACTATACATGAATATCTTTAGTATAGGCACAAGCGAATTTAGATCTCCATCTTAGTTCGAAATATTCATTATTTAGTAAATTTGTCTTAGAAAGGGTAATAAAATTAGGTTTTATGGTCATGATATGGACCATTGGTTGTCAAGAGATTTTAGTGTGATCAAGGCCTATCTGGCTGTATAATGTACTATACATGAATTTCTTTAGTATAGGCACAAGCGAATTTAGATCTCCTTCTTAGTTCGAAATATTCATTATTTAGCAAATTTGTCTTCGAAAGGGTAATAAAATTAGGTTTTATGGTCATGATATGGGCCAGTGGTTGTCAAGAGATTTTAGTGTGATCAAGGCTTATCTGGCTGTTTAATGTACTATACATAAATATATTTAGTATAGGCACAAGCGAATTTAGATCTCCATCTTAGTTCGAAATATTCATTATTTAGCAAATTTGTCTTCGAAAGGGTAATAAAATTAGGTTTTATGGTCATGATATGGACCAGTGGTTGTCAAGAGATCTTAGTGTGACCAAGGCCTATCTGGCTGTATAATGTACTATACATAAATATCTTTAGTATAGGCACAAGCGAATTTAGAACTTCATCTTAGTTCGAAATATTCATTATTTAGTAAATTTGTCTTCGAAAGGGTAATAAAATTAGGTTTTATGGTCATTATATGAGCCAGTGGTTGTCAAGAGATCTTGGTGTGACCAAGGCCTATCTGGTCGTATAATGTACTATACATGAATATCTTTAGTATAGGCACAAGCGAATTTAGATCACCATCTTAGTTCGAAATATTCATTATTTAGTAAATTTGTCTTGGAAAGGGTAATAAAATTTGGTTTTATGGTCACGATATGGACCAGTGGTTGTCAAGAGATAGTGAGTAGTGTGACCAAGGCCTATCTGGCTGTATAATGTACTATACATAAATATCTTTGGTAGAGGCACAAGCGAATTTAGATCTCCATCTTAGTTCGAAATATTCATTATTTAGCAAATTTGTCTTCGAAAGGGTAATAAAATTAGGTTTTATGGTCATGATATGAACCAGTGGTTGTCAAGAGATCTTAGTGTGACCAAGGCCTATCTGGTCGTATAATGTACTATACATAAATATCTTTAGTATAGGCACAAGCGAATTTAGACCTCCACCTTAGTTCGAAATATTCATTATTTAGTAAATTTGTCTTAGAAAGGGTAATAAAATTAGGTTTTATGGTCACGATATGAGCCAGTGGTTGTCAAGAGATCTTAGTGTGACCAAGGCCTATCTGGTCGTATAATGTACTATACATAAATATCTTTAGTATAGGCACAAGCGAATTTAGACCTCCACCTTAGTTCGAAATATTCATTATTTAGTAAATTTGTCTTGGAAAGGGTAATAAAATTAGGTTTTATGGTTATGATATGGACCAGTGGTTGTCAAGAGATTTTAGTGTGACCAAGGCCTATCTGGCTGTATAATGTACTATACATAAATATCTTTAGTGTAGGCACAAGCGAATTTAGATCTCCACCTTAGTTCGAAATATTCATTATTTAGTAAATTTGTCTTGGAAAGGGTAATAAAATTAGGTTTCATGGTTATGATATGGACCAGGGGTTGTCAAGAAATCTTAGTGTGACCAAGGCCTATCTGGCCGTATAATGTACTATACATAAATATCTTTAGTATAGGCACAAGCGAATTTAGAACTCCATCTTAGTTCGAAATATTCATTATTTAGTAAATTTGTCTTGGAAAGGGTAATAAAATTAGGTTTCATGGTTATGATATGGACCAGGGGTTGTCAAGAGATCTTAGTGTGACCAAGGCCTATCTGGCCGTATAATTTACTATACATAAATATCTTTAGTATAGGCACAAGCGAATTTAGAACTCCATCTTATTTCGAAATATTCATTATTTAGCAAATTTGTCTTCGAAAGGGTAATAAAATTAGGTTTTATGGTCATGATATGGACCAGTGGTTGTCAAGAGATTTTAGTGTGATCAAAGCCTATCTGGCTGTTTAATGTACTATACATGAATATCTTTAGTATAGGCACAAGCGAATTTAGATCAACATCTTAGTTCGAAATATTCATTATTTAGTAAATTTGTCTTCGTAAGGGTAATAAAATTAGGTTTTATGGTCATGATATGAGCCAGTGGTTGTCAAGAGATCTTAGTGTGACCAAGGCCTATCTGGTCGTATAATGTACTATACATGAATATCTTTAGTATAGGCACAAGCGAATTTAGATCACCATCTTAGTTCGAAATATTCATTATTTAGTAAATTTGTCTTGGAAAGGGTAATAAAATTAGGTTTTATGGTCACGATATGGACCAGTGGTTATCAAGAGATTTTAGTGTGATCAAGGCCTATCTGGCTGTCTAATGTACTATACATAAATATCTTTAGTATAGGCACAAGCGAATTTAGAACTCCATCTTAGTTCGAAATATTCATTATTTAGTAAATTTGTCTTCGAAAGGGTAATAAAAATAGGATTTATGGCCATGATATGGACCAGTGGTTGTCAAGAGATTTTAGTGTGATCAAGGCCTATCTGGCCGTATAATGTACTATACATAAATATCTTTAGTATAGGCACAAGCGAATTTAGATCTCCATCTTAGTTCGAAATATTCATTATTTAGTAAATTTGTCTTGGAAAGGGTAATAAAATTAGGTTTCATGGTTATGATATGGACCAGTGGTTGTCAAGAGATGTTAGTGTGACCAAGGCCTATCTGGCCGTATAATGTACTATACATAAATATCTTTAGTATAGGCACAAGCGAATTTAGATCTCCATCTTGTTTCGAAATATTTATTATTTAGTAAATTTGTCTTCGAAAGGGTAATAAAATTAGATTTTATGGTCAAGATATGGACCAGTGGTTGTCAAGAGATGTTAGTGTGACCAAGGCCTATCTGGCTGTATAATGTACTATACATAAATATCTTTAGTATAGGCACAAGCGAATTTAGAACTCCATCTTAGTTCGAAATATTCATTATTTTGTAAATTTGTCTTCGAAAGGGTAACAAAATTAGGTTTTATGGTCATGATATGAGCCAGTGGTTGTCAAGAGATCTTAGTGTGACCAAGGCCTATCTGGTCGTATAATGTACTATACATGAATATCTTTAGTATAGGCACAAGCGAATTTAGATCACCATCTTAGTTCGAAATATTCATTATTTAGTAAATTTGTCTTGGAAAGGGTAATAAAATTAGGTTTTATGGTTATGATATGGACCAGGGGTTGTCAAGAGATTTTAGTGTGACCAAGGCCTATCTGGCCGTATAATGTACTATGCACAAATATCTTTAGTATAGGCACAAGCGAATTTAGATCTCCATCTTAGTTCGAAATATTCATTATTTAGTAAATTTGTCTTGGAAAGGGTAATAAAATTAGGTTTTATGGTCATGATATGGACCAGTGGTTGTCAAGAGATTTTAGTGTGACTAAGGCCTATCTGGCTGTATAATGAACTATACATAAATATCTTTAGTATAGGCACAAGCGAATTTAGATCTCCATCTTAGTTCGAAATATTCATTATTTAGTAAATTTGTCTTGGAAAGGGTAATAAAATTAGGTTTTATGGTCACGATATGAGCCAGTGGTTGTCAAGAGATCTTAGTGTGACCAAGGCCTATCTGGTCGTATAATGTACTATACATAAGTATCTTTAGTATAGGCACAAGCGAATTTAGATCTCCACCTTAGTTCGAAATATTCATTATTTAGTAAATTTGTCTTGGAAAGGGTAATAAAATTAGGTTTTATGGTTATGATATGGACCAGTGGTTGTCAAGAGATTTTAGTGTGACCAAGGCCTATCTGGCTGTATAATGTACTATACATAAATACCTTTAGTGTAGGCACAAGCGAATTTAGAACTCCATCCTATTTCGAAATAGTCATTATTTAGTAAATTTGTCTTGCAAAGGGTAATAAAATTAGGTTTTATGGTCATGATATGGACCAGTGGTTGTCAAGAGATTTTAGTGTGACCAAGGCCTATCTGGCCGTATAATGTACTATACATAAATATATTTAGTATAGGCACAAGCGAATTTAGATCTCCACCTTAGTTCGAAATATTCATTATTTAGTAAATTTGTCTTGGAAAGGGTAATAAAATTAGGTTTCATGGTTATGATATGGACCAGTGGTTGTCAAGAGATCTTAGTGTGACCAAGGCCTATCTGGCCGTATAATGTACTATACATAAATATCTTTAGTATAGGCACAAGCGAATTTAGATCTCAATCTTAGTTCGAAATATTCATTATTTAGTAAATTTGTCTTGGAAAGGGTAATAAAATTAGGTTTTATGGTTATGATATGGACCAGTGGTTATCAAGAGATTTTAGTGTGATCAAGGCCTATCTGGCTGTCTAATGTACTATACATAAATATCTTTAGTATAGGCACAAGCGAATTTAGAACTCCATCTTAGTTCGAAATATTCATTATTTAGTAAATTTGTCTTCGAAAGGGTAATAAAATTAGGATTTATGGTCATGATATGGACCAGTGGTTGTCAAGAGATTTTAGTGTGATCAAGGCCTATCTGGCCGTATAATGTACTATACATAAATATCTTTAGTATAGGCACAAGCGAATTTAGATCTCTATCTTAGTTCGAAATATTCATTATTTAGCAAATTTGTCTTCGAAAGGGTAATAAAATTAGGTTTTATGGTCATGATATGGACCAGTGGTTGCCAAGAGATTTTAGTGTGACCAAGGCCTATCTGGCTGTATAATGTACTATACATAAATATCTTTAGTATAGGCACAAGCGAATTTAGATCACCATCTTAGTTCGAAATATTCATTATTTAGTAAATTTGTCTTGGAAAGGGTAATAAAATTAGGTTTCATGGTTATGATATGGACCAGTGGTTGTCAAGAGATGTTAGTGTGACCAAGGCCTATCTTGCCGTATAATGTACTATACATAAATATCTTTAGTATAGGCACAAGCGAATTTAGATCTCCATCTTAGTTCGAAATATTCATTATTTAGCAAATTTGTCTTGGAATGGGCAATAAAATTAGGGTTTATGGTCATGATATGGACCAGGGGTTGTCAAGAGATTCTAGTGTGACCAAGGCCTATCTGGCCGTATAATGTACTATTCATAAACATCTTTAGTATAGGCACAAGCGAATTTAGATCACCATCTTAGTTCGAAATATTCATTATTTAGTAAATTTGTCTTGGAAAGGGTAATAAAATTAGGTTTCATGGTTATGATATGGACCAGTGGTTGTCAAGAGATGTTAGTGTGACCAAGGCCTATCTGGCTGTATAATGTACTATACATAAATATCTTTAGTATAGGCACAAGCGAATTTAGATCTCCATCTTAGTTCGAAATATTCATTATTTAGTAAATTTGTCTTGGAAAGGGTAATAAAATTAGGTTTCATGGTTATGATATGGACCAGTGGTTGTCAAGAGATCTTAGTGTGACCAAGGCCTATCTGGCTGTATAATGTACTATACATAAATATCTTTAGTATAGGCACAAGCGAATTTAGATCTCCATCTTAGTTCGAAATATTCATTATTTAGTAAATTTGTCTTCGAAAGGGTAATAAAATTAGGTTTTATGGTTATGATATGGACCAGGGGTTGTCAAGAGATCTTAGTGTGACCAAGGCCTATCTGGCCGTATAATGTACTATACATAAATATCTTTAGTATAGGCACAAGCGAATTTAGATCACCATCTTAGTTCGAAATATTCATTATTTAGTAAATTTGTCTTGGAAAGGGTAATAAAATTAGGTTTCATGGTTATGATATGGACCAGTGGTTGTCAAGAGATCTTAGTGTGACCAAGGCCTATCTGGCTGTATAATGTACTATACATGAATATCTTTAGTATAGGCACACGCGAATTTAGATCTCCATCTTGTTTCGAAATATTCATTATTTAGTAAATTTGTCTTCGAAAGGGTAATAAAATTAGATTTTATGGTCAAGATATGGACCAGTGGTTGTCAAGAGATCTTAGTGTGACCAAGGCCTATCTGGCTGTATAGTGTACTATACATAAATATCTTTAGTATAGGCACAAGCGAATTTAGATCTCCATCTTAGTTCGAAATATTCATTATTTAGTAAATTTGTCTTCGAAAGGGTAATAAAATTAGGTTTTATGGTCATGATATGGACCAGTGGTTGTCAAGAGATTTTAGTGTGATCAAGGCCTATCTGGCTGTATAATGTACTATACATAAACATCTTTAGTATAGGCACAAGCGAATTTAGATCTCCATCTTGTTTCGAAATATTCATTATTTAGTAAATTTGTCTTCGAAAGGGTAATAAAATTAGATTTTATGGTCATGATATGGACCAGTGGTTGTCAAGAGATGTTAGTGTGACCAAGGCCTATCTGGCTGTATAATGTACTATACATAAATATCTTTAGTATAGGCACAAGCGAATTTAGATCACCATCTTAGTTCGAAATATTCATTATTTAGTAAATTTGTCTTCGAAAGGGTAATAAAATTAGGTTTTATGGTCATGAAATGGACCAGTGGTTGTCAAGAGATTTTAGTGTGACCTAGGCCTATCTGGCTGGATAATGTACTATACATAAATATCTTTAGTATAGGCACAAGCGAATTTAGAACTCCATCTTAGTTCGAAATATTCATTATTTAGTAAATTTGTCTTCGAAAGGGTAATAAGATTAGGTTTTATGGTCATGATATGGACCAGTGGTTGTCAAGAGATTTTAGTGTGACCAAGGCCTATCTGGCTGAATAATGTACTATACATAAATATCTTTAGTATAGGCACAAGCGAATTTAGAACTCCATCTTAGTTCGAAATATTCATTATTTAGCAAATTTGTCTTCGAATGGGTAATAAAATTAGGTTTTATGGTCATGATATGGACCAGTGGTTGTCAAGAGATTTTAATGTGACCAAGGCCTATCTGGCTGTATAATGTACTATACATAAATATCTTTAGTATAGGCACAAGCGAATTTAGAACTCCATCTTAGTTCGAAATATTCATTATTTAGTAAACTTGTCTTCGAAAGGGTAATAAGATTAGGTTTTATGGTCATGATATTAGCCAGTGGTTGTCAAGAGATCGTAGTGTGACCAAGGCCTATCTGGTCGTATAATGTACTATACATAAATATCTTTAGTATAGGCACAAGCGAATTTAGAACTCCACCTTAGTTCGAAATATTCATTATTTAGTAAATTTGTCTTGGAAAGGGTAATAAAATTAGGTTTTATGGTCATGATATGGACCAGTGGTTGTCAAGAGATTTTAGTGTGACCAAGGCCTATCTGGCTGTATAATGTACTATACATAAATATCTTTAGTATAGGCACAAGCGAATTTAGAACTCCATCTTAGTTCGAAATATTCATTATTTAGTAAATTTGTCTTCGAAAGGGTAATAAAATTAGGTTTTCTGGTCATGATATGGACCAGTGGTTGTCAAGAGATCTTAGTGTGACCAAGGCCTATCTGGCTGTATAATGTACTATACATAAATATCTTTAGTATAGGCACAAGCGAATTTAGATCTCCATCTTAGTTCGAAATATTCATTATTTAGCAAATTTGTCTTGGAAAGGGTAATAAAATTAGGTTTTATGGTCATGATATGGACCAGTGGTTGTCAAGAGATTTTAGTGTGACCAAGGCCTATCTGGCTGTATAATATACTATACATAAATATCTTTAGTATAGGCACAAGCGAATTTAGAACTCCATCTTAGTTCGAAATATTCATTATTTAGTAAATTTGTCTTCGAAAGGGTAATAAGATTAGGTTTTATGGTCATGATATGGACCAGTGGTTGTCAAAAGATGTTAGTGTGATCAAGGCCTATCTGGCTGTATAATGTACTATACATAAATATCTTTAGTATAGGCACAAGCGAATTTAGAACTCCATCTTAGTTCGAAATATTCATTATTTAGCAAATTTGTCTTCGAAAGGGTAATAAAATTAGGTTTTATGGGCATGATATGAGCCAGTGGTTGTCAAGAGATCGTAGTGTGACCAAGGCCTATCTGGTCGTATAATGTACTATACATAAATATCTTTAGTATAGGCACAAGCGAATTTAGAACTCCATCTTAGTTCGAAATATTCATTATTTAGCAAATTTGTCTTGGAATGGGTAATAAAATTAGGTTTTATGGTCATGATATCGACCAGTGGTTGTCAAGAGATTTTAGTGTGACCAAGGCCTATCTGGCCGTATAATGTACTATACATAAATATCTTTAGTATAGACACAAGCGAATTTAGAACTCCATCTTAGTTCGAAATATTTATTATATAGCAAATTTGTCTTGGAAAGGGTAATAAAATTAGGTTTTCTGGTCATGATATGGACCAGTGGTTGTCAAGAGATCTTAGTGTGACCAAGGCCTATCTGGCTGTATAATGTACTATACATAAATATCTTTAGTATAGGCACAAGCGAATTTAGATCTCCATCTTAGTTCGAAATATTCATTATTTAGTAAATTTGTCTTGGAAAGGGTAATAAAATTAGGTTTTATGGTCATGATACGGACCAGTGGTTGTCAAGATATGTTAGTGTGACCAAGGCCTATCTGGCCGTATAATGTACTATACATAAATATCTGTAGTATAGGCACAAGCGAATTTAGAACTCCATCTTAGTTCGAAATATTCATTATGTAGTAAATTTGTCTTCGAAAGGGTAATAAAATTAGGTTTTATGGTCATGATATGGACCAGTGGTTGTCAAGAGATCTTAGTGTGACCAAGGCCTATCTGGCCGTATAATGTACTATACATAAATATCTTTAGTATAGGCACAAGCGAATTTAGATCTCCATCTTAGTTCGAAATATTCATTATTTAGTAAATTTGTCTTGGAAAGAGTAATAAAATTAGGTTTCATGGTTATGATATGGACCAGGGGTTGTCAAGAGATCTTAGTGTGACTAAGGCCTATCTGGCCGTATAATGTACTATTCATAAACATCTTTAGTATAGGCACAAGCGAATTTAGAACTCCATCTTAGTTCGAACTATTCATTATTTAGTAAATTTGTCTTCGAAAGGGTAATAATATTAGGTTTTATGGTCATGATATGGACCAGTGGTTGTCAAGAGATTCTAGTGTGGCCAATGCCTATCTGGCCGTATAATGTTCTATACATAAATATCTTTAGTATAGGCACAAGCGAATTTAGATCACCATCTTAGTACGAAATATTCATTATTTAGCAAATTTGCCTTGGAAAGGGTAATAAAATTAGGTTTTATGGTCATGATATGGACCAGTGGTTGTCAAGAGATCTTAGTGTGACCAAGGCCTATCTGGCCGTATAATGTACTATACATAAATATCTTTAGTATAGGCACAAGCGAATTTAGATCTCCATCTTAGTTCGAAATATTCATTATTTAGTAAATTTGTCTTGGAAAGGGTAATAAAATTAGGTTTCATGGTTATGATATGGACCAGGGGTTGTCAAGAGATCTTAGTGTGACCAAGGCCTATTTGGCCGTATAATGTACTATACATAAATATCTTTAGTATAGACACAAGCGAATTTAGAACTCCATCTTAGTTCGAAATATTCATTATATAGCAAATTTGTCTTGGAAAGGGTAATAAAATTAGGTTTTCTGGTCATGATATGGACCAGTGGTTGTCAAGAGATCTTAGTGTGACCAAGGCCTATCTGGCTGTATAATGTACTATACATAAATATCTTTAGTATAGGCACAAGCGAATTTAGATCTCCATCTTAGTTCGAAATATTCATTATTTAGTAAATTTGTCTTGGAAAGGGTAATAAAATTAGGTTTTATGGTCATGATACGGACCAGTGGTTGTCAAGATATGTTAGTGTGACCAAGGCCTATCTGGCCGTATAATGTACTATACATCAATATCTTTAGTATAGGCACAAGCGAATTTAGATCACCATCTTAGTTCGAAATATTCATTATTTAGTAAATTTGTCTTGGAAAGGGTAATAAAATTAGGTTTCATGGTTATGATATGGACCAGGGGTTGTCAAGAGATCTTAGTGTGACCAAGGCCTATCTGGCCGTATAATGTACTATACATAAATATCTTTAGTATAGGCACAAGCGAATTTAGATCACCATCTTAGTTCGAAATATTCATTATTTAGCTAATTTGTCTTGGAAAGGGTAATAAAATTAGGTTTTATGGCCATGATATGGACCAGTGGTTGTCAAGAGATGTTAGTGTGACCAAGGCCTATCTGGCTGTATAATGTACTATACATAAATATCTTTAGTATAGGCACAAGCGAATTTAGATCTCCATCTTAGTTCGAAATATTCATTATTTAGTAAATTTGTCTTCGAAAGGGTAAAAAAATTAGGTTTTATGGTCATGATATGGACCGGTGGTTGTCAAGAGATGTTAGTGTGATCAAGGCCTATCTGGCTGTATAATGTACTATACATAAATATCTTTAGTATAGGCACAAGCGAATTTAGATCTCCATCTTAGTTCGAAATATTCATTATTTAGTAAATTTGTCTTGGAAAGGGTAATCAAATTAGGTTTTATGGTCATGATATGGACCAGGGGTTGTCAAGAGATCTTAGTGTGACCAAGGCCTATCTGGCCGTATAATGTACTATACATAAATATCTTTAGTATAGGCACAAGCGAATTTAGATCACCATCTTAGTTCGAAATATTCATTATTTAGCAAATTTGTCTTGGAAAGGGTAATAAAATTAGGTTTCATGGTCATGATATGGACCAGTGGTTGTCAAGAGATTCTAGTGTGACCAAGGCCTATCTGGCCGTATAATGTACTATACATAAATATCTTTAGTATAGGCACAAGCGAATTTAGATCACCATCTTAGTACGAGATATTCATTATTTAGTAAATTTGTCTTGGAAAGGGTAATAAAATTAGGTTTTATGGTCATGATATGAACCAGTGGTTGTCAAGAGATTTTAGTGTGATCAAGGCCTATCTGGCTGTATAATGTACTATACATAAACATCTTTAGTATAGGCACAAGCGAATTTAGATCTCCATCTTGTTTCGAAATATTCATTATTTAGTAAATTTGTCTTCGAAAGGGTAATAAAATTAGATTTTATGGTCAAGATATGGACCAGTGGTTGTCAAGAGATGTTAGTGTGACCAAGGCCTATCTGGCTGTATAATGTACTATACATAAATATTTTTAGTATAGGCACAAGCGAATTTAGATCTCCATCTTAGTTCGAAATATTCATTATTTAGTAAATTTGTCTTGGAAAGGGTAATAAAATTAGGTTTTATGGTTATGATATGGACCAGGGGTTGTCAAGAGATTTTACTGTGACCAAGGCCTATCTGGCCGTATAATGTACTATACATAAATATCTTTAGTATAGGCACAAGCGAATTTAGATCTCCATCTTAGTTCGAAATATTCATTATTTAGTAAATTTGTCTTGGAAAGGGTAATAAATTTAGGTTTTATGGTTATGATATGGACCAGTGGTTGTCAAGAGATGTTAGTGTGAGCAAGGCCTATCTGGCCGTATAATGTACTATACATAAATATCTTTAGTATAGGCACAAGCGAATTTAGATCTCCATCTTAGTTCGAAATATTCATTATTTAGTAAATTTGTCTTGGAAAGGGTAATAAAATTAGGTTTTATGGTCATGATATGGACCGGTGGTTGTCAAGAGATGTTAGTGTGACCAAGGCCTATCTGGCTGTATAATGTACTATACATAAATATCTTTAGTATAGACACAAGCGAATTTAGATCTCCATCTTAGTTCGAAATATTCATTATTTAGTAAATTTGTCTTGGAAAGGGTAATAAAATTAGGTTTCATGGTCATGATATGGACCAGTGGTTTTCAAGAGATTTTAGTGTGACCAAGGCCTATCTGGCTGTATAATGTACTATACATAAATATCTTTAGTATAGGCACAAGTGAATTTAGTTCTCCATCTTAGTTCGAAATATTCATTATTTAGTAGATTTGTCTTAGAAAGGGTAACAAAATTAGGTTTTATGGTCATGATATGGACCAGTGGTTGTCAAGAGATGTTAGTGTGGCCAAAGCCTATCTGGCCGCATAATACACTACCCATAAATTTCTACAAATCAGCGCCTCCTCAATTGTATCCGTGATCCTATCTACCTGTTCTATTGTTGAGTATCTTTCTGGGAACCCAAATTGTGTGGTATAAGATTTCTGTTCTCTATAATTTTGAATTTGAATTGTTTTTTGTAAAACACTTGTAAAAAATTTTCCTTAGAGTGACAATATTTATTGATTTTATTATTAGGAAGATCGATTTCGAAAATGTATTTCTTCTTCAGTTCCATTTTTTTAACTAATCCAATACAACTAAACCAATGATTAGTTGTAAAAAAGGAACTGAAGAAGAAATACATTTTCGAAATCGATCTTCCTAATAATAAAATCAATAAATATTGTCACTCTAAGGAAAATTTTTTACAAGTGTTTTACAAAAAACAATTCAAATTCAATTTTATAGGTGACAAAAGTTTGCAGTGGGGCTAAAAAATGGATTTCAACCATTATAGCACAAAATCTATAATTTTGTTTATTCTCTTGAGAAACAGTTTATCGAAAATCTTTCATGTTATTGTTAGCAATGAAATAGGCCTATACGAGGTTTTGTCGCTTAGTGATTTATCATGCCTTGAAACCAGTATTATTTTCGCTGCTTTCCACTGTCTCGGAACATAATTTAGCCTACAGATGGCATTGATTATATGCTGTAGATTCCTTAGAGCTTTTTCGGATAGGGCTTTTTGACTCGTTATCAAGTCGTATCCAGGGGCTTTTTTATCTTTAAGGGTTTTCACTTTTTGCTTGATTTCTTTCAGAGTAACTGGTACCTCGTCTATTTTGCTTATGGGTGTTAAATATTCAATATCCGCTTGTCCAGTTGGTGGTTTGAAGGTATTTTCTAGGTGTTTTGCAAACAGACCAGCTTTTTGCTTTTCGCTGCGACCCCAGATTCCGTCAACTATTTTTATGAGTGGCACTTGGATTTTAGTCCGTTTTAAACCTTTGGTGGCTTTCCACAGAGAATATTCCGTGTCAGGTTTACCTGTCAGATTACTTAGGAAGCTAGCCACTGACTCATTCTTCTTCTTATATCCTTTATTAGTAATTTAAGTTTGTTGCACAAGTTGTTTAGGATTGTTTTGTCTTCAGGGGATCTATAGATCTCTGCCAAGTCTTACGAGCTCTTCGTTTTTCGTTAACCAACTCTCTCACTTCAAATGGGTAGCTGGAAAAAAATTAAAAGCTTTTCAAATTTCTAGACGTTTATTTTTTAATATTTCCAACTCGAAAGTTGGCGGATACGAGAGTTTTTAAGTTTGTCTGCCTTAGTTTCTAAACATTTCTACAACAACATTGTTTATATCGATAAATCGATACTATTTGCAAACTTATAATTTGACAGCGCAAATACAATTTGTGTTTATTTACATGTTTGCCTGAAGATTAGTCTTGATCGACGTTCTAATTCGAGGAGAAATTAGAATGGTAGTTCTTCACTCCAATTAATGGTGTTCGATTTAACAAATATTGATGCTTTAATTGGCGATGCTAACGTTATACCATCCCCTTTGGTCGAGGGTTATCTCCTATAGAATGCCAAATCTCGTAATATACAGATCTATGAAAGCGATCGCTATGGTGGAAACTCTTATATCTGCAAGGGAATTGTTTCTGGTCAGCGCATAAATTTATCGCTTATCGTGAGAAAACAAACCTTTTCGTTTAGCGGAGGTAATGGTTCTACTTGGTCCAAATGTATATGTTCAAACCTGCCAGAAGGAATATTAAACCGTCCGTACTCAGAGTGAATATGTCGGTTAACTTTGGCTTTTGGCAAGGCATGCATGTTTTGGACCAGTACCGCACGTATCTACATTCATTTTAGGCCAAAAATACCTTCGACTATCTAATATGCATAGGTCTTGTTTGACGTCGTAACGCCACTAAAGACGAGGTCTTCCTCTACGATGCACACTGGCTGATTGTTAATGAAACAGTTTATTAGTCATCCGTGGTTGTAGAAACCGTACAACTTAGCCGAGCCATCTAACTCTATTGGATTTGAAGAATCAGATTATATCGCTACCCCCGAGAAGTTGCTTTATCTCGTGGTTCATACGAATCCAATATTCGTTATTCACAACTTTAATTAGACTTACCCCTAAGATAGGGTGAATGACATTGCTTCAGGTCATGGTACAGCTCTCGCTTCCGAAAGCCAGCTTTATAAAGTGCGATCTTGTACGACTGCGATAGATGTTTAGATCGCATTAATTTTTATTGAACGTAGAAAACACAAAGGTCCGGCTGCGATTCGGGGTTTTATTTATGCCTGCATATCATGCAATGATGTTATAATTGAGCCGAGATATTTCAAGTTTTAAACGCTATCAAAATTATGGTCGCCAATTCCGAGATTTGAAATTGAGATGTTTATGGGTGTTGCCAAACCAAGTCTTCTGGCGCAATCGATTATAAATTGCCGGAATCTTATAATTCCAGCCGTAACCTTATCAAGCCTTTACATGATTTTTCAGCCGGAAGTTTGAAATTCCAGCCGAAACCTATAAGCCTGCCGGTACCACACCAGCTACAGCCAAATTAATTATGGCACAAAAATCACAATGAATTGGTGCATGATTTATCATCCGAAATCTTACAATTCCAGCCGAAACATTATAATTGTAACCGGAACCATACTAAAGCCAGACCGGCTGTGGCACGATGTTCTACGATGAACCGTAGCCTATGCTGCCAGACCGGCTATGGTATAAAGGCGCGGTGTATTGAGCATCATTGGGCACTGTCTGATTTTTCGCCCGGAACATTATAAAGCCAGCAGAAGCCATACCATCTACAGCCAAACTAACAATAGCACATCAAACTCTGGCTTTTTAAGGTTTCGGCTGTAAATGTGCGGTTCTGGCTAGAAAATCATGCAGTGAACTATATGTATTACGGTTCAGGCTTACTTTATTTCGGCTGGAATTGTAGGGTTTCGGCTGATAAATCATGTAGTGCACAATCCATCGTGCTGCTTGTGCCATGGTTGGGTTGGTTCCGACTGACATGGTTCCGGCTGGCATGATGGACACAATATTTTGTCTTGTTCGCCTGCAATCCAGATTCGATTACAAATTGTGACCCGATTTCAAAATGCAATTTTTCCATTAACCCGCTTTCCAAAGGCTACCTACCGTTACTTTCTTGCTAAACATAATATTACCATTACCTATAACCATTTTGAACATGATCAGTTTTCGTTGAGCCGCATGCAATGCAAGTCGTATAATATTTCATAGTGTAGTGTTTAAACTGTGGTGAGTGTATTGTGTTTTTGTATGTAGTGTTTTGTGCAGTGCTTTTTTTAATTAATTTAATAAGTCAAACTAATTAATAATGAAACAATTAAAATTTATTGTGTGTGTGTGTGTGTGTGTGTGTGTGTGTGTGTGTGTGTGTGTGTGTGTGTGTGTGTGTGTGTGTGTGTGTGTGTGTGTGTGTGTGTGTGTGTGTGTGTGTGTGTGTGTGTGTTTTATATTAGTGTGTTACTGTGTTTCCGCATGAACAAAATGTTTGCGTTGTATGATTTACCGTACACAAAACCCGATTGACATTGGAGATGCACTGTCTGGTTGTTTTAACCGTTACTCGGTGAATACTTTAACTAGTTTATTTTGTTGTACAGAATTTGAGTACAATGGATTTATTTTATTTTGTGTAATTTTATTTATTATTCAAAACGGTACATTATGGATGGATTCTTAATTCCTGGCCAGATTTTGTATATAGAATAGAGTTAAATTCATTCTGTTCTGTGATACACAATTTTCGATGGAATCACGGTATTTTAGAAGTATCAAATATTATTTCGAAAAATATCATTTCTAAAGTACCGTTGTTCTATCGAAAACATAACGGAACAAAAAATGTGATAGTTACATGTCGGCACAAGAAATTACCTAAGTACGACGAAGTCAACGTATGCGTCTTGTCGATTGTGGTTTTTGTCATTGAGACTAAGGCCTCGTTCAAAAATTAGGTTCTGTTGTTCTCGAACTGTCAGATGATTCATTAGTCGGTGAAGTATATTTTAAAGACTCTCTCCAGGTTTTGTACTCTAGTGGTAGTAAGAAAACATAACAAGTTCAAAAGTTTTATCTAATTGATTTTGTTGATTCCTAGCAAGCCTAGCTGATGCGCTATGCGCCTAGCTGATGTGTTTGTTTTTTTGCGGCTGCCAGCAAATTAAACTTTGTTTTTGCATTACATTTTTTATTTATATATTTTGGGGGTTTTGGGGCTCGAGTATAGTTTGAAGAGTTTATAATTAGATAAGTATCGTTCCTCTATTTCCGTTTATATTGCTGCTATTATTTGGCTTTATTTGTTTTGTTTCAGATTTGATATTTGAATTAACCTGGTTTTTGAAGACGAACTTAATTATTTATTTAAAAAATTGTTCATGTAAGTATTGTTGTTGAAGTGCGCCACGATTCGCGATGTCCACCGAAAGTATTTCTTTGACCTCCATTTTACTTAAATCCATACTTCGGACTAGGTCCTATTTGCTTAATGTGGTTAGTTTAAACGTCCAGAGTCTTATTTTAAATATTGACGAACTTCGTCATACTTTTAATGGGGTCCCAATTGATGTCATGTGCTTATCGGAAACGCTTCTATCGTCCGATATTCCCGATTCCGCGTTGGCCATTAGTGGCTATAATTTGTTCAGGCGTGATAGAGCTAATCCACCTGTTAATTATGGCGGAGTATGCATGTTAACGAGCATATTAAATGTAATGTTGTATCGGTACCCCTCTCAATTTCTCAAAGGCTCGTTTCTGACTTTGAGTTTCTTTTTCTAAATGTATTCGTCAATAAGCGGAAATTCCTTTTTAGTGTGGTTTATAATCCGAGGTTTTCATTTCGGATGATTTCAATTTTGATATTTCTCAAGAGACTTTAGTTTCTCGTAGCTATTTAAATATCTTAAATAGCATTAATTTGTCAGTTTATAACACTGAAGCGGCCACATACTCTTATGCAACCGCAAGTGGTGGTTATTCTCTCATTGATCATATTGTCGCTTCTGCTGATAATTCCATTTGTTTTTTCAATCAATTGTCTCTTGGTACTGGTTCTCATCGCGATCTCCTGGTTTTTTCTGTTAATTATTACTCTCGTCCTAAACCTAAAAGTTTCAACTTTAGGGGTTTTTCGAAATATGATGAATCTCACCTTTCATCAACTTGTGGCTCTATTCGTTGGGACAATATTTTTTCTCTTAGTACTTCTACCGATCAAATTAACTATTTTAACTCCTATATTAATTATGTATTTAATAATTGCGTTCCTCTCACTACTGTTTATTTTAGACCTAGATCCCCCCCTTGGATGACGCAAGAGATTTCGAATGCTATTTCTGTTCGTTTTTCCAAATATCGTCTTTGGAAAATGAGCCCTAATTCTATTTCTTATCTAGCTTATAACCAATCTCGAAATAGAGTGGTAAGTCTAATTCGTATCGCTAAGCAAAATTTTTTCAAAGATAAGCTAGATCCCTTACTTCCCTCTAAGATATTTTGGCGTAACGTTCGCAATTTGGGCCTTGGTAGTTACAAAGGGGGTGCTTCGGTAAATTGCAAAGCTAATGATTTTAACCATTACCTAAGTAATTCTAGTTCCACCCATGATATTTCCAATATTGATTTAGTATCTGTGGAATCCCATTCTGCAATTTGGGAAGTTAAATCGCAATCCACTGGTCTAGATATGGTTAGTTTAAAATTTGTTAAGCGTATTTTTCGTAATGTATCAAGATACTTGTTACATATTTTTAATTTTATTTTAACGACCTCGTTTTATCCCGCTCAGTGGAAGTTGAGTAAAATTATTCCTGTTCCTAAAATTAGCAATCCTTCTGAGCTTTCCCATTTTCGACCTATTAGTATTTTAAATTCTCTGTCCAAGACGTTTGAATTGGTTCTAAAAAAACAACTTTAATCTTATATTGATAGCTTTAATTTGCTTAGTATTTTTCAATCGGGTTTTAGAAGATTCCACGGTACTATCACTGCTTTACTAAATGTTTGTGATGATATTCGTCGTAGTATGAGTAAAAGAGAAATTACTTGCCTTACTTGGTTGGATTTTTCTAAAGCGTTCGATTCAATTAATCACCAAATTTTGTTTAATAAGCTTATTTCGAACTTTAATTTTTCTCTCTCTGCTGCTAAATTAATTTTAGACTATATTTCGGGTCGCTTTCAGGCAGTCGTTTTTGACAATTCGTTTTCTGACTTCTTACCTGTCTCTTCTGGCGTTCCTCAGGGGTCGATTCTTGGTCCTTTACTATTCTAAATGTACATTAATGACGTTGCCTGTTCGATTCGACATTCTTCTTTTCATATTTTTGCTGATGATGTACAAATTTATAGGAGTAGTCGCTTAGATAATGATTCCATTAACTCCAATATTTCTCTTATTAATGAAGATTTGATAAGAATTTATTATTGGTCACTATCTAACCGGCTCGCTCTTAATGCTAATAAATCTCAGTCTATTATAATTTATAAAAAATCTATAGATACTTCCTCCTTTCCTGGAATTTTTCTCGGTGATTCTTTAATTCCATTCTCTAATACAGTTAGAAATTTAAGGTTAATTTTCAATAAAACTCTTACTTGGAGTGATCATTTGATTAAGGTTACCAACACAGTTTTTGGAATGCTTAGTTGTTTGTATAAAGTTGTTGGGTTTTCTGATAGTAATTTTAAAAAGCGTATGTTCCTCTCGCACCTTCTTCTACATTTTCTATTTGGGGATGTTGTTTTGTTTGGTATGCTTCAGGAGAATATGAATGCTCTCCAAAGATGTTTCAATGCTTGTTCTCGTTTTGTTTTTAGTATTAGGAAATATGATCACATTTCTCCCTTTTTGAATTTGAATCTGGGTTGTAATTTAGTTAATTTTTATGAACTTCGCGTTTGTCTTTTTATTTTTAAGCTTCTCAGGACTAAGCAACAACCTCCCTATTTATTTAATAATTTATTGTTCAGTAGGTCTTATTCTTCAAATTTACGTTTACTTCCCCCTATAAACTTGTGTATGTCTCTAAATACTTCGTTTTCGGTTAGAGGTATTTCTCATTGGAATTCTATTCCATTAGATATTAAGAGATCGGCGTCGCTTAGATCTTTTAAAACGAGTTATTTAGCGTGGCGCGCTTGAATGACAATACATTTGTATAATAATATTTTTATATTTATTTATATTGTTTTTGTACGTAGTTTGTAAGTATTCACTTCTTCCAGTATCCTCCGTAACAAATGAGCTTGAGCTCGACATGGAGGGTATTAGCATGGAGTGGATTTGTTTTTTGAAAAAATCTGATGCCTGATAAAATACTTCCAATTTTATTGTTGTTGATGTTCATTTATTATGCTTTCATATGTGCTTTTCCCCTACTAAAATTGTTATGTCAATCTATCAATAAATAAATAAATAAATAAATAATTTAATCAATTTTCTAAAAAATTTCTAAAATATCTAAAAAAATTCTCAAGGCACGGGCGCAGAATCTCTTCGTATCAACAACTTAGCCGACAGACCAATGAATAATAGTTCCCACTCCAGACATATATTTGTTACACAAATTTAATTCATATGACATTCACTGAACTGTATATGTTATTGGAATTAGCACGATCAGCAGGTAACATTTAAACTCGGCAACACTCTATAGTGGTTCAGAACATTCCCGTTAAGAAGTATGCCGAATCTCTTTAAATGTTAATTGGATATTTTGTTCTTACATCTAGCACTGAGTTCTTCTTAGCGTACATCTTTCCTTTTCTTTTAACATCTCTTTTACTATCCAATAAGTTTTATCCATTCTTAGAATACCCATACTTTATCTCTTACATTCCTCTGCAGTAATATATGCCATCTGTTAGCTTCGAAATGAATTAAGTCGTGTACAATTTTCGACTTACAACTAATAAGCTCGTAGCAATGGCGTTCGACAGTATGATTTCTTGTAGCTGTACAATCTTATTCAATAATTCGATTCATCATGGAGAAAGCTCCATTGTGTATTGCTTTGAAACACGAAAGTGAGTTCTCACTTAAGTGATACTGATCTAAATGGATCTAATACAAGTAACAATAATATAATGGAATGATATATGAATTGAATCCGCAATGGAAAAAAAACATTATTAGAAACTGGAAACGGTCCAGCTTAAATCGATAATTTTGAAGAGCCAAACTTCATTTGTTTTTATTTAAATATTGAAACATTGGCCTGTAGAACCACATTATTGAAGTACTTATAATAATGGCCTAGGTCTAACATTACTTTTCGACGTTTTGAACAACCCTGAAGCAAAAAATGCGAAAAGGTTGTATGTCTGGATGCCTATGCGAATGTTATCTCAGAATGGCTTAATAAAAATTGGTTACCAATCATTTTTTTATTAATTCGAAGAATTGAAAATCTGTTGTTACCTATTCGTCAAGGAGGCCGAATATCTGCCGTAAGAAATCACTTAGTAAACCAACCAACACGTATTGTTTTCTTATACCCATACTCGTTTAATGCGTCCTTAAAAAGGGCTTTGAATCAAACAATACATCCACATCAAACAATACATCCATTTGGCGCTGTTGGCAAATTATAAGGATTTTTTATAAATGTTAAACCGCTGGAAGCAGTTAAATTTTGATATCATCTCATGTTTTTGACATGAGTTAGCAATGCAATTTCATCATATGGAAAGGCTAAGATGAATAAAGGCTTTCTTATCAACATTCGTGTTTAGTGAAAAACGTGCTTCAGTGAAAATTGTGTTAAGCGACGAAGATCGTTTTTGGTTAAATGGGTACGTTAATAAGCAAAATTGCCACATTTGGTGTGATGAGCAGCCACATTTGGTGTGGCAATGTAACCCAGGAAAACCACTGCGTTTGGTGCGGTTTATGGACCGGGGAATCAAAGGTTCGTATTTTTTCAAAGACGACGATGGCCACAACGTTACCGTGAACGGCACTAGCTATCATTCCATGATTTCGGAGTTTTTGTTACCCAAAATACATGAACTGAATCGGTCGATATGTGGTTTCAGCAAAATGGTGCCAACTATTATGGGGCTATGTGAAGTCTCTCGTCTGTACCAATAAACCGACAACAATGGCAGAATTCGAAGACAACATTAAACGTGTCATTAGCGAGATACCAGCCGAAATTAACATTTTCATTCAAGCTGTAACTGTGTTGTATATTAACAAATGTCAAATATTTATCGAACTAACATTTTACTAACTATAGACTACCTACATGTCTGTAACCGGGTCAAGTCTATCATAATTAACAACTTTTTATGTCCCTCCATCTTGTTATGTGTAAAAGGGTGTACGGTAGGACTCACGTATCTGAGATCCCTGCTTAGTCTTGGCCATATACATTCTAATCAATCAATCAATCAGTTATTTTTGAGTTTTTTATAATTTTTGTCTTGTTTATAGTACAGTCGTATGTTTACACTTGACTATTGAAATAAAATTATAAAATGCTTGTACACAAATTTTGTTTGCTCAGCGATGTCATAACAACTTTTAAAATCATTTAACAAAGTCAGTTTTTTATTATTTTTACAAGTTTTGTCACAATAATGCAATAATTATGATAAAAGAAAAAGCGAAATTATAAGAAAAGCTTTTTTTCTGTATTATACTTCTACTATTCATCCGTAGGTGGCATAGTGAATTGATATATTTGAATAGAAAAAGCTTTTTCAATACTTGTTCTTATTTATTACGGTTAAATTATCTTTTCATAGATGTCGCTATTAGCAGATTATAATCGTAAATTGATAACACCCATCCCCCGATTTACACGGTAGATTGGTTCTTGGAAGTAAAAACTTAAAAATATAAAATTGCTTTTTTTTGTTTTTTCAAACCGTGGTAAAGCGACATCATGTAAAAAAGCACCGTGTAAATCGGGAGATGGGTGTAAATATTTACAAATCAATCAAAGCACGAAAAATTATTTAGTGATTTCTATAAATATTTTTTTAATTATGAACCATAAATTTGTAAGTTGATTCTGTTGTCGTGTGTCAGTTGAACTTTAATCAAATTTTTTTTGCATTTTGTCAGTATTACAAAACTTTCAAAAATTTCTTGTTTGGGCGTATTTTTCTGTGTAAACTTTGCGTTAGATGGTATTTTGCGTTATGTGTTATTCTCAACATAAGACGCAAAAATGCAGAATCTGTTTTGCTTAGCTTATCATTTAGATGATTTTCTGTATGACCTATTAACTATATGTTTTTTTAGCGCAGGAACATGGAGTTTCATAAGCTACACCTGATTTGTTACCATTAGATAGAGTGTGTTCAAAAATTAATCAACTATATGGATCATCTGTAAGGAGACGATCCATACATTTGAGGATTCCAATAACAAATATGCAAAGAATAATGCATTCCATGCTTCTCCATTTATGTTTAATAAACTTCTTCCACATTTTCCCTAATATGCAAAATATTTTCCAATGACCGACCAGTTCGATTTATTTCTGTACGTCTATGATCACTTGTGGTTCCATTCTGCTCAAGTAGGCGCTATAATTGAGTTATTGCTTCGGGTATACATTGAAACTATTGCGTAACGTTGTTGAAATGTGAATCGATTAATTTTAAAACTTTTTGAGGTAATTAACAAAGATCTGAAAAAAAATTATTGTTGAATTTTCGGTTCAAAATGATTATAGGTAATTGTAATAACATGTTTAGCAAGAAACTAACGGTAGGTTGCCAATGGAAAGCACGGTTATTGGAAAAGTCGTATTTTGAAATTAACATCGCTTGAAAATTCTGAAAAGGTATTTTTACTCCCACTCAATAATGAAATCTCTTTCTCTCTCTCTCTCTCTTTCTCTCTCTCTCTCTCTCTACGTTGTACATCCCATGGAGGGGTTTTGCCACCTTCATTATGGTCTTCCATCCATCATGATCCATCGCTCTCGTCCTCCAGTTTCGAATTCCTACTATGCATAGATCTCATTCGACGTCGTCACAGCGCAGTCTGGGTCTTTCTCTACGACTCACACCGGCTGGTTATTGATGGAACACTTTATTGATCATCCGTTGTTGTGGAGACCTTGCAATGTTATTATTATTATTATTATTATCTTTATTTCACTCAAAATTATAAATGTAAGATTACAAAATACAATAACATACATAGGTAGAAATAAAGTAAAGCCCCTAGGTAAGGAAATACCTGCGTTGGAGCACAATTAAATTAAGCAAGTAATACAAATTAATTCTCATTCTCTAGTATCTATTGCTAAACAAAAGAGAAAAAGTTATTGACAATTATTAAAACATTAATATTGGAACTTTAGAAGCTTAAATAATATTAAAAAAAAAGAAAAATATGCAGATCTGTAGCTAAAAATATTGCTCAAAATCATTTATGTTAGACAGACAAATTCGTAATTCACGTTCGAATTGGTATTTGCGCTCTATTGTGAGAAGTTTTAAATGCTTTGGTAACATATGAAACCAGTAAGGTGCCATAAAGAGATAAGAACGCCTATATTTTTCATTATTACATCGAACAACAGCAAATATGTATGGATTCCTCATGGTATAAGTATGTATTACACGATCATGTAAACTATGTCTGCGAATTACTTTAAACACGTATAAATATCTTAATGGTAGAAGTCTGAGCTTACGGAAAAGTTGAACTGTGCTGGTCCTTACAGAACGGTTATAAATTAATTTAATAATCCGTTTCTGTGCAATATAGAGATCTTCAATATGTGAAAAATAAATCCCACCCCAACTAGAGATGCCATACATAATTATCGATTCAACCAGGGCATGATAGAGTTTTCTTAATGTGGCTTGAGAGCAGAGCGGTTTCAGATTGTAAAATTTATAAACAGCAGCGATAACGCTTTTCCTGACTTTATAAAGATGAGAATCCAAATTTAACTGCGAGTCAACAATTAGGCCTAAGTATTGAGACTCATTCACACCTAGAAGTTGAAAGCACTGTGGAGAGCAGGGATTTCTGTTGCATAAGTAGCTATATGAAACGTCAATGTATTTATGACAATTCCTACGTTAGTCAACCGATGGTAATAGAACCATAGAACCAACCAACTAAGTTTTGATAAATCACTTTGCAATGCAAGTTGAGATTCTGATGAATTGCAATAAAATGGATAGCTCAACGCCAGGTCGTCGGCTAACGGTGTGGTCTGACCCAACAGATCGATATCGAAAATGGAATTAATGTAAATAAGAAATAGCAGAGGTCCAAGCACAGAGCACTGGGGAACACCACAACTCAAGTTACCTAGGTCACTGATAGAGCTTTCCACTTTAACCACTTGACGACGATGTTTACGATAACTACCAAACCAATCTAGTATGACGCCTCTCACCCCTATGAACTTCAATTTCGTAAGCAGAATGCTGTGATAACACTATCGAATGCTTTAGATATATCTAGAAATAAAGCAGTAGACTTTTGATACTTGTTTATAGCCAAATATATATTAGTTAGAAAGTATAACAATGCCTCCCTCCTCAGTAGATTTTCCCGCTGTGAAACCGAATTGTTTCTCGTTTAGAAATTTAATCTTATCGAGATAATTTAGTAGTTTGCGCTTCACCGCATTTTCTCAAAAAGTTTAGAAAAAGTACATAGAAGAGCTATGGGCCTATAGTTATGAAGCTCCAACTCATCTCCTTGGAAATATTCCCCTATCCAGGCTTAAATTAAACAGATATATTCAAAATATCTTACAAATACCAAGAACAATTCAATCACTAAAAAGTTGTCAATCTCATCAATACCTTTGGATGGTTTGTTTTTTAATTTTTTAATTTCGGACATACGTTCAACCATTTGAAAAACCCGTTGTGTATCTTGAGAATTCACGGAGATCGGTGGATAATGTGACATTGTTGAACATTGAGAATGTGCCGGGATGTAACATTTATAAAAAAGTTATTAAATTCATTGGAAATGGCTAACGAACCAGAAACAACCAAATCTGTGTTTAATTTTCTAATGCGCGTTATTGGGCTTTGGCCTAAGTTTTTTCCTAGAATCTCATCAATTAGTTTCCAAGTTTTCTTAGAGTTATTGCCTACTGAGGAAAATTTATTTTTGTAATAATTATTCTTTGTAGCCTTGACACTGCTCTTCACATTATTTCACATTATTTGACAGTTTTAACTGACAATGTGGTCGAACCATTTTACTCAATTGGATTTGATGAATCCGATGATTTCGCTACCTCCGAGAAGTTGCTTTATCTCGTGGTTACAATTACAGGAATTTACAGGTCTCCATATAAGAATAATAAAATATATTTACGTCCATCACCAAATTATTTAAAGGTTTGTGATTATTTTTGATATTAGCTAAAAAAATAAATATTTTTTTTGATTGTCCAATCCGTTGGTAACCTTACACACGAATTATTGAAATAAAATGTATTAAAGTATAATCTACATAATAAGCTTACCTATGTCTTGAAATTAACTATCGTTGATATAAAATAAAATTGTATCTGTGAAGAAGTCTTTTCTGGGCTAGTAGATTCTTATTAACACAATTGAATTTTTTTAAATTATTTATTTATCCAAATCCAATATTTATAAAATTATTTCTGATATTTCAAACATATCAATATCGAACAAGTTAATTTTTTACATCTCCATCAAATAAATTAAAAATACCTGATGTTGAAGGTTCATGGCAGTCATGAAAAAAATCAGCGCATGCGCCCTCATTTACCTCGTCTTTTCCTATTTCCCCCATTGCATTTTCCGTGAGATAGTCGAGCATCTTAATTTCATATCCGTTCCAATAAGTTTTTCCCTGAACTTGAACCATTCCTTGTTGCGTTACTAGATTTTCCATGACCGTAACTCCTCCCGGTTTTTTCTCCCAAATGCCGTCAGATGTTTGATCATCCACTACTGGAATATATTCAGCTACAGTCACTGGGCCGTCTTCCTCATCTTCATTATCCTCTTCAGGAATCGATTCATACAATATACCGAAACATTTAGGACTACGAATCGATGTAGGTTCGGGCCTTAAACCGTTTTTAAAATCGGCACATACAGAATGTTCCATTAAATCCACTAATGTTAATTTTTTAGGGTGCCACATGAAGACAGTTTAAAGAACGGCGCAGGTTTCTGTGAACAAATTAAAAATAAAATAAAATTAGTTTTAAAAACGTTTTCACTAAAATAAAAAATTATAATGTTACATCAATAATAAGTAGATGCTATAGAAGAAATAGAGGCAGGAATTTGTTGTGACCAACACCCCATTTACTTTTACCACGAATGTGATCATATAATACTGTGGGCAAAAAACAGTAAGACTTTGTTCATAATTTTGAAATTCTTTATTTATTTCTCCAAATCTTTTTCGTCCCCCTCAAAATAATCCCCCCCCCCCCCCCCCCGGCCTCAATACACTTGTGCCAACGTTTTTTCCAATCCTCGAAACAGTTGTTAAAGTCAATTTCCGGAATAGCGTCCAATGCGCGTAGCGATTCACGTTTAATGTCTTCAATTGACTCAAAACGGTTTCCCCGGAGTGGTCATTTGAGTTTACTGAACAGCCAGAAGTCACACGGAGCTAGGTTGCGGAAGGAATTCGGAGTTCACCACACCTCGATAACCGAAGAAAACTGTCAACATCACCTTGATTTTTGACTTGCTTTGACGTGGTTTTTTCGGCTTCGGCTCACCTTTGGCACGATATTCGGCCGATTGGTCGTCTGTTTCCGGGTCGTAAGCACAGATCTAAGACTCATCGCCAGTTGTAATAAGTTTCATGACATCCTGGTAGTCGGAAAGCATTGTTTCACAGTCGTCAACGCGACCCTGTTTTTCCAAAAAATTGAGTGATCCAATGGTTTTCACTGATCCCTCCGATATTTCAACGATGCCAGTAAGGTTACTGACTCTTAATGCTCGATTCTCGAGCACCAATTCCTTGATTTTATTAACGTGTTGATCATCAGTTGATGTTGATGGCCGTCCTAGATGTGGTTCGTCGTCAACACGTTCTCGACCCTCTTTGAACAATTTGTACCAATAACAAAAACACTTGCTCACGACATACAATTATCACCAAAGGCCTTTTTACAACATTCTGAACGTTTCGGCACCACAAAATTGATTCCGCACACAAAATGTAATGGAACTTCTTTGTTGAATAATTTCACTCATTGTAAAAATCGCCGAATGCACTTTTTGTACTTCAGAAAGACAAGCGTATACTAAACACTAATGATTATTTTGATATGACATTTGGCACAGATCGACGAATGGTTTTCCGCGCGAAATTTAAATTAAAAAATCTTACTACTTTTTGCCCACAGTAGTATTCGTTCTCGAATATACCACGTTTGATTTCAAAATCGAAAAATTAAACTTACCGATTTAGTAAAATCTGTCTTGTATAATCAAAAATTATTATTCACGCTTAAATTTTGGAAAACTGATATTATTGGAAAATTTATTTAGTTCAGGGTATCAAAACATCTGCAAAAAACGATAAAGCTGCTTTGGATGTTGCCACTTTCGGTGGACCGATTTCTACCAAAAAATCACTGAGATCCTAATTATTTATTGAAAAAGGCTAAATTTAAAGTTTCATCCCGACCAATTAACTCGTCTGGGCTGTACAGGGGACAAATTTTTGCTGAAACTGAAAAAACTGATCTGGAGCGATATTTATGCAAGATTAATTTATAATCGTTTAGTTCTTAGTCGTTAACAACTAAAATAACACCCACGGGCCAAAACGGGAATAATAAACCAAAATCGTTCGGACATAATAATGAGCAGTTCAGTGGATTTACTAAGCGAGCGCACCCAACCGTCGACATCAAACGAACGTAATGCTGCAGTAATGGTGCATTTGCAGATATTGCTACAGGCACAGCAGTCGGAAATAGTATTATTTTAGTTCCGCAAAAAAGGAGCAGCAACACGTTAAGAACGCAACCTAAGGAATCAGGTCTTAAAACCTCGCAGCGATCCTTCACAAATTGATCAACGGATTTGAAATCACCTAAAGGTAATTAAAATACCAACTGTACAGGAGCAATAACCACCAGTGGCCCTATTCTAAAAAGGAATAGGTCCAATAGGACACCAACGTCATGAAACCAACCTAATAAAAAAGACGATTGAAGAGAAGATCCATCTCCAACAAGGGTGTGAAAATCCCTTGCAGATTCAAGCAGATCGCAAGGTGGTTCAACGCAAAACTACAGGGCAACGGGAAAGGCCCCCCTGGAACCATACGTATGCGGAGATTTTAACAAACTTAAGAGCAGATTACTTCTGCAGCTAAAACTGCTGGCAAGAATACACTAATATTGCAAGCCTCTTTGATAGAAATACTATAAGTAATGAAATCTAAGTAAAACCCCCTAAAGGAAGTAGTTTAGGTTCTCACCCATATTAAGGACCTAGAGGTGATTAGAAACAAGTAGGTTTCCTTGGCTGATAGAAAAATTTAATATCAAGAATGTTCTTCAGATGAGTATAATCAAGTCGATGCGGAAATCACTCGGAGAAACTCAGAAAAATTCGTATTGGCGAGTCTGGCAAGTCTACTTCGATGGGTCGAGAGCTTGGACTACGGACACAGATCGCATGTATGTAAAGTTTTATTTGTGGTTTTTTGAATCATTTTAATAGAGCATGGACGCCATTTCAGTTAGACAGCCTTGCTTATCTCAGCAGCTGCTTAGAGCTTAATGCATTTTCCTTGCTTAGCTAAACGAATTCTAAGAGCTTCTATGCTTCTTAGTATCATTTGGAGCACTGTTGAGGAGGATTTTGAGGATTTTGTGTTCTCGTTTTATTTCTTATTCTTTGTAGTTCCTTAGCTATTTCACATTCCCGGTAGTTTTCGGGATGTGGCTTCTTGCAATTAACACATTTTGCAGCAATATCTTTACTAAACGGGCATACTTGGGCTTTATGCTTTCCGGGACATTTCGATCATCAAATCTCTCTTCGGCAATATATCTACGCATGATTAAAACCTTGACATTTTTTCCACTGCGGTATTAGTGGAAGCCCTCTTTTGTTAATTTGTACTCCTTGTTCAGTTTCGATTTTTTCTTTCTTGATTATGTTTACAGCATTTTCTATTTGTTAATCCTTTTGCTTGAGATCCTTAATAATTTCCTTTTTAGCTCACGTTGGGTGAAGACGTCTAGTCATAACTTTGATTGGGCGATCATTCCTATCCTTATAGGTAAACCATTGATGCCCCTCGGAATTAGGCATTGTGCATTAAGCACTATAGGTTTCAAATTATGCACATTAATTTTCCAGACGCCATTGTTTAGGGATACGAGTTTGTACTCGGCTACCATAACCGATTTCATAATCGATTCTAGAGTGCAGCAATTTGATATCTCGACGACATTGGTTGGTGGAGGTGATTTTTCTTTTGGTTTAGCTGGTTGTTGTTCTAGAGCTAGTTGTTTCTTGATGATTAACTGGTTTCTTGAACCCACTTTTGAAGGTGATGGTACAGTTTCTGCCATTTCTGGTGAGTGTTGAGCTTTCTTTTTCTAACTTGGTCTTTTATTCCGGTTCAACACACAATTTGTTTATCTTTCTTATTCTTCTTCATCCGTGTGGAAAAGATTATTGTCTTCATCGATTGCAGGGTTAAATGTCGTCCCAAGTGTTACACGTGTTTTAACTACTCCTTCAAAATTTTAAATTCTACTTTCCATTTAGTTGTAAATTCCTTCACTTCTCTTAATTGTTCAAGGTGTTCGGCGTTTTCATTTTGGTATTGAAACATATTTCCATGAACTTGATAATTTGGATTAGTAGTACAAATGGGTTAAACAACCATTGGCCCACCCCAGAATCCGTTCATCCTACGTCTGAAGAGTGTGGATTTGACAGCATCTCTGCTGCTGTTCCACCTGGAGTTTTACATTCCGTGTTTGTTGTACACATTGCCTGTTCTTGCTATGATATACCACTGGCATTTATTTATCGGTTGCATTTTACTATACTGCCAAAGCAGTTGTTAATGTTAGTAAAAAATATTTATTAAACAATTTTACACAGGTATAGAAGTTATAGATGTTGTATGAATTTATTTTATTATAATTTAAATTTATGGATGCTCAATTACTTGTCTTCGGGTAATTTTGAATTAGAGTTCACAAAGTTACTAAGTGGTTTACCTAGTAATTCCAAAATATTCCAACACATAACATTTCATTCAATTCATTTACATTTTCAACACATTTATATGAAATGAAGAAATCAAAAATACTAATCTAATTTTTAATAAACGCGAATATAAAACGTCTCGAAGGGTGTACTGTAACGTGTACAATTATTTGTCGACAATACACATTAATTTGAAATTATATTTATAAAACACAGAAATTTTTAAAATAGATAATAGCAATTCTCGGGCTTAAATTAAATAAATCGTATATTCATTGCTTCACAATTTTAAAAGTATATTAAGTTTAACGTACTCACTCAACAATTTCAAAATCCAAAATTTGACTTCGAATGCACAATTTGATCAAAATTTTCAAAATTTTCTTGATGAGCAAGACTCGATTTTACAACGTTTTGTCAACTGCAAATCACAACTGATTCTAAATAAAATTGTATAAATTTTTATAATTTTCTAGTCCATCCAGCATTAACCGAATATTCTTTGCACTAGCTATACAGATTCGAACTTTTCCGTGATTGGTTTTTCCATTTCTATAAGAGAAACTGTATGGTACCTTGAAAAGCTAATTAATAACCATTGTACGATCCCATTCGCGGAATTACAACAATTACGTGATCCAAAACAGGATATGATGGTATGAGAAAAAAAAATTATCGACACGCCCTCTTCGGTAGATTTTTATATTAATTTAAATTAGATCCTAAATAGGCGGTATGTCCCAAATATTTATATGCAATCTATTTCTATTTGGTTTGGTATGGACAAAATAACGCGCATCCGCATAACTCAATTTACATTTTGCCCCACCAAAATTTACAAGTTACATCCAAAATTGTAATATAAAGGATATGCACGTCAATAAATATAAAATAAAACGTTGGGTCTTTCCGATTCATGGGCGGAACTTATCACCAAGTCTCGCATTTTGTTATAAATTTGTGACAAAAAATGCAAAACTTGCAAAATATAGAAGCTTAAAATTGTACCAAAATGTTGTATACAGCTTTCTAGGGTTGTTGAACGCCAAAAGAATTGTATTAAACTTTTTGTATTTTTATAGGCGTGGTTTTAAAAATTGATTTTACAAATTCAAATTTTGTCATAGGGAAAATAAACAAAATGAAAAATAAACATAAACAAGAATAATATTTTCTGTTTTGTTTCAACATACGAGTAGCAGTGAAAATATATTTATACATATGACTAAAATATTAATTTGCAAAGAAGTCTACCGAGAAGAACTTGTTTTTATAAAATGTCCCATACATTAAAAACGATTTAGTCACGCATTTTAATTTGTACTCATGGGCAAACTGACTTTTGTGGGCAAAGTCTTTAAGAGCGTTATTTACAAACTTCTCAATTTGTTGTTGAACCTAATCTACCAATTAAATTTCAATGTGTCTACTTCAAAATATTTCTTTATTATTCATCATTTAAACACATCAACTTCACACAGATACAATTACCACTATACATGGGTACGGCTTTTAATTTATTTCACTATGATGCTACATAAAATATGCGCTGCTGTGTTCACTGCTAGTGCCACAACTCAAATTCATTGGTCCCTAATACGAAAATTTATGAACATGGGATCGAACCATTTATGAATTGGTGTAAGTTCACTCAGTCCAAAATACTACCAAAAATGCGTTAAGCTTTTAATTGTTTTCACTATGATGCTACATGAAATATGCCTTGATTTTTGGCGCATATGTTCAACTGAATAACTTCACTCAGTCCAAATTATCACAAAACACGCGTCCAGCTTTTAATTTATTTCACTACTAGATGACACAGTGAACTTCGTACCATGTAAAATTAATTTGATTGTAACTTTGCATAAGCGATTATGAATCCCAATCAACCTTCCAACTCCAATTCATTGAGATCGGCAATAATGGCCGCACTGTGTACGGTTTAAGTTTCGTTTGATTATTAAATGAAACTGGTTCGTAATTCAAATGAATTCAATGTCTTTTATTTACATGGAAAAGAGATGAGGTTAACATTCAATGCAAAGCGCTGTGGTAAACTACGTTTTTCGTTTTGTTTTCTAACATACAGTTGTCCATACGCGTAACACGGAAACTCCTAATTAATCCCGCAAACTCCCAATGACTGGACCTGTGATTTGTGGACGGTCATCGTGAATGCCAGGCGCACGGGAAGTTGAATCCGTTTGAGCAAGTCGAATAGCAAGTCTGTTGGAATTATCGAGATGTGCGAAATCAAAACATCCTCTCCTTTGTATTTTCCCTTGATAATCGTCGCCTCAATGATGTTGTTCATAAGCCTTTTCACAGCCAGTCTCGTGATTGATCGAGGTTGATTGATGTTACGCAACATGATAATGACTGAGCCTACTTTCAATTGCAAATCCGAGCAATTCCGCAGCGAATTCAAGAATTCTGTAAGATAGTTGATTACTTCATCCTGGTTGATAACTGTGTCAACCGATTTAAAGGAAAATAATTGTCCCGGAATAAGATTTTGAAGTTTTGCATTATGTTCGGAAAACACGTTAAATAGGCCGTGCCTTCGATTCAGTCAACTGGCAGAAACGAATGTCAACTACGATTTTCCCATTACCAATGTCCAACAATTGCTTCGAAAACACATCTGCAGTTCGATCTTGTTGCAAAAGCACTCGCATGTTAGTCGTTAATCGGGGGGTCGTCACATGTCTCCACAAATGATGATGATTTCAAACAAGCATAACAGTAATCATAGCATAACAGAATCATGCGGTTCCACCAAAAATATTTTAATTTTCACGACGAAGGCTTTCAACGACCTTCAATGACGTTTTGTGGGCCATCGTGCATTCGTCCAAAACGAACAATTTACGTTCATTACAATTCATAATTTGAGCTCGCTTATGGATAGTTTATTCAATTAGGATTATGAATTATGCATTTGTTTTGTATATATTATGAAAAATATGGGATGCCCTATACATAAACATTGCACAGTAAATGCCTTGATATACATAAATCGTGTAACTTTTTTGGTTAATCTATGAATGTACGTGGATGGTTTATCCAATAATTTTTAACTTACCGTGCAATGCTAAGAATACTTACTCCTTAAATTTGGGCAGCACAAAATATTTTTTATTCGGACTATGTCCGTTTTATTTTAAATTGAACTTAAAACTAAACTTTTGTTACAATATATTTCTTTACAATGTGTTCTATTTTATGAAAATGCTGATTATGGAAAAGATTATGGAAAATTACAAATGATGGAAATGATGGAATGGCACATTTACAATCTCATAACTCTTCCCCCTTCAAAAATCCTCGTCCCGTGGATTAAAATTTCAGCTGGACTGGTTGAATGCCGAGCGGTATAGCTTGTTGATTGGTTGCTTCGTTGGTTTTGAATATGGTTATCTCTTTAACGTTCCTTGATCTTATTATAAAAACTACAATTACTGCAACTATAGTAATTATGATAATACTGTCCGTGACATTATTTATTTGATGGTATGTTGATAACTTTTGGAGTTTTCCTATGTTGTTAACATGTAGGCCATGTAGGTATTCCAAATTAAGCTTTATTCCTCGTTCCGTAATATTTGTTTGCAATACTGGTGGTAGTATTTGAGATGTTCTTGTTTCTTTGTTGGTAAAGATTCATCCTTTTATTTCTATTGATTCGTTTTGGTATTGGACCAGATAATTTCCTTTTAGATGTCTGATTGAATTGTTGCATGTTACTGCACCTTGAAAGTTGTTCAGGAAAATAGTGTTGTCGGTTATGGGTTCTATTGATTCCTTTTCGTTAAATGTAAATTCGCATACTGCATTTAACCCTTTCAGTAGTTGGTTGATGCAATGATTTTCCTTCAATTCTTGTGACTGGCTGAGGACACAAATAATGGTTTCCCTCCTTGTTTGGCATTTATCAATAATCCCGTATATATTGTGTTGGTTGATCAGGATTTCGTTGTATTCCAAATGAATCTGTTTGTTATTGTTTATAGTGGACCTTATTTTGATATGGTGGAACTTTTCTTTGCTTGTTTTCGGGATTGAAATAATGTATAGGTTTGATGAATTTTTCATGATCCTTGTGGGTTCGGCATACTCGATGGCTTCGATTTCGTTGGAGTAGGGTAAGGTTTCGATTTCTATTACTAGAAGTGCAATTTCGTGTTTGTCTAGTAAATTGGTGTTGATTATTCCACCCTTAGCAAGTTGCGCGGCATTTACTATTTCCTTAACCTCTTCTTTAACTATTTGTAATCGGTTGAACATCAACTGTTGAAAAGTTTCATTTGTGTTGCCCTCCAGATGTAGTAGTATTTCATTGTGCTGGTTAAGAAGTTTTTGAATCTTATTTGTTATGGCAGTGTTTATTTTATACTGCTCATTGTTGTTTTCGATGATCCGATGCTGGCTTTTAAGAATCTGGTCCCAATCAGTTGCGTCAGGTGATCCAACGATCCATTTCCAGGCAGAGCCGATTCAGTTGATTGACCTTTTTGCTCTAGGTGGTTGGCCATGAGATGTTGGTCATCTCTCAGCAACTTTTCCGTTTCGTCGATTTGGTATATTAATTGGGATTTCATGCCGCTCGTGGAATCGATTCCCTTCAATTCTAATTTGATATCGTTCAATATGTTTACATAGATGTGCAGGTCAATCTGATGAATAATTTTGAAATTTCCGCTAATTATGTTTCCATTTCCTGGTCTGACATACACTATTGGTGTAGCATACTCGTGTATGCTCAGCGATGTTGTTATCACCCATAGGCAGCAGCTGGAACGATATGTATAACATGAGTTAAGTAGGTGAGTTTTTTATATTGGACTTATGAATCCTTTTCCCGGAAACTGTTGTTATGGTCACTTTGTTATCCTTCGCGACTATTTCCTTTTGAAATTTGGGTTTAGTTTTTTCTTGGATTTGTTTGATAGCAGTATATACTGGTTCTCCCACTACGTATGTTTTCGGCACGTTCTTTTTTAAGTTTTCTCTTTGCAACTTAAGTCTTTGGTTATTTCTAATTCGTTGCATTAAATCCTCAGTTACTTTTTCTTTAAAATGTAACAAATTTTGAAAATTAATCCGTTCCAGTAACAGAGTGTACGGAGTTGTTAGTGGAGTGATAGTGGAGTGAACCCTTTCCAAAGTAAGTTTGGATTCCTAGTGCTCTCAGGTAGTCCGATATGATAGGGCTGACGAAGCTTGCCTCGCTGTCCATTTCCATTATCTTAGGTGTTGTGAAATAATGCAGGGTTTTCATAATTTTGTCCCTCATGTGTACTGATATTCTGTCTTTGAAACGGAATATTTTCACAAATTTTGAAAATTTACATATGCACGTTATAAATTTCTCGCCTTTTATGTCGATCAGGTCGATGTGTAGAATTTCCGCTGGATATGATGGAATTGGTGTTTCTTGAAGTTGCGGTTTATTCGGGTGGCGATCATATTTATTTTGTTTGCATATGTCGCAGTTCTGCGTGTATTTCTTTATTAGGCTGGCCATCTGCGGGAAATAATACTTTTCTAGTATTTGTTCCTTGTTTTCATTTGCATTCCGATGCGCATTCTATGCTCTTCTTGTATAATGCTGAATTTATTGTCTTCATTGCAGATGTCTTCTACTACTCTCTGAGTATTTCTTCTCTCCGTATTTTGTAGTTGCATAGATGTTCTCTGTAGATTTCTTGAAGCAATTGAAGATACGTTTCCGGAATTTTGATACCATTTATAAATGTTGGATGTAGTCTCTCCCTCAGATGTTTGGTGAGTTCTTCCTTTGCCTGATCTTCTGACAAGGAGATATAATGTCTATGATAGTTCTGGTGTGGTTCTTCATAAGCATAAATTCCGTTTCCTTCAGTTACAACTAGTTGATTCCTGAAGACGTTTATAGGTGCATCGCAATGGGGAATGAGCTGCGTTCCATCCTCTTCTGCACTATGTACGGTCTCGTCACTCGATGATGAAAGTGCGTTGATCTCCAATTTCAGCCTTGATAATGCGTCAGCTACTTTATTTGTTATACCGGGTTTGTATACTATTTCATAGTTGTACTCCTCTAGCCTGGCTTTCCACCTTTTCAGCTTACTGTTGTTATTTCTGCTGCTGAGGGCGAAGGTTAGTGGCTGATGATCAGTTAGGATCCTAATTTTATTTGCCCCATAGCGGTAGTTCCTTAAGTTATCAAGGGCCCAAACTATCGATTTTCTTCGGTCTTATTAAGCGATCTAGATATATATGTTATGGGTTGATTCTTGCCCATCTCACCTTGTGAGAGTACAGCTCCGATGCTATGGTTTGACGCATCTGTTGTTAATATAAAGGGTTTGTCGAAGTCCGGAAATATCAGTAGGTCTGCCGATGACAACAGCAGTTTTAAATGTTGGAATGCTTTCAGTTCGACGTCTGTTAAGTTGATGTTTATTTTCTTTGACTGGCTAGCTTTTATTTGTGCATTCTCCCTCCTTGTAAGATTTGTCAAAGGTTTTGCTACCTTTGCGAAGTCTTTGATAAATCGCCTATAGTATGAAGTTAGACCAAGGAAACTTTTCAGTTCCTTAAGATATTCGGGTGGTCTCAGTTTTTGCACAGCCATCACCTTTTTTGGATCCGTTCTTATTCCCTTGTTTGTTACTAAATAGCCAAGGAATTCAGTTTCCTGTTTCAGGAAGACCGTTTTGTCTAGGTTGACTCGAAGGTTTGCTTCCCATAACTTATCTAGAATTTTGTGGATGTTTTTCAAATGTCCTCTCCGTTCTCGCCTCCAAATACGATTATGTCGTCTATGTAGACATAACATATTTTCCCTATATGTTCTTTTAATACATCGTCGATTATCCTCTGAAAAATCGCTGGCGCATTTTTCAGTCCGAATGGTAGTCTTGCAAATTCGTATTTCCCATTCATTGTCGAGAATGCCGTCTTAGGTATATCCTTTTCCGTCATCTTGATGTTATGGAATCCGGATGTAAGGTCTATAGTTGTAAAAAATTTTGAGTTTCCCAGATTTGCGATGGTGTTCGAGATATCTGGTATCGGATAAGTGCCAGATACGGTGACTGCATTCAATCTTTTGTAATCTATTACCATCCGATATTTTTTTACTCCCGATACGTCCATTTTTTCTCCACAATCCAGATGGGTGAGTTATAAGGACTTTTTGATGGCCTTATAATGCCGTCACTGAGCAGTTGTTCTATTTGTTGGTCCACCTCGGCCCTCATGTTAATTGGGTGTGGATACGATTTAGTGTATATGGGTTCGTCGGTAGTTGTTTTGATCTCTGCTCTCACGTTCGTTTCAATGGTTGGTTGGTCTCCAATGGGTCGAAGAGTGGTAGGTACTTGTTGAGCATCATTCTTACTCGTAACTTTGACTTTGTTTCATCATTTAGGTGATCGTTTTTTGTTTCGATGGTGTTTACCTGGATGGAAGTTTTAGCCTTCAAAGGAATCTTGATATCCGGCCTTATGGTGAGGATGTTGTATTTCCGGTCGATCAGCGCTTCTAAATTTTTTAGAGTGTCGTCGCCTATGATCCTGTCGGATGTTTTCAGCCCAGGCAGGATATAGAAGTCCAGTAGAATATCATTGCCGAAGTCTTTAAAAAACTGTGTTGATAATTTTTGTTTGATTCTAATGTATCCCCCTGCTGATCTGATGTTGAATTGCTTGACTACTGGTTTGGCATTTTTGGCGATTTCAGATCTTATAAAAATTTTGTTCGCTCCAGTGTCGGCGAGGAATCTTAGGATCTTGTTATTTTTTGTGCGATACTCTAGGTAAGGCATGCTTGAGAGGCATTCGTTATAAAATTTACCTCGATACTTTCCTCAGCGTCTCCTTCATCCCCTAGATCGCTGTAATTATCCATGTACTCTTCATATTCTTCTTCACCATCCTGCTGCTCTATGTGAAATACCCGTTGTTGTTTATGCTGGTTTGGTCGAGTATCGGGGCTCCTTTCCTTTTTTGGTTTTATATTGATATTATCTGGCCTATTCATATAATTGACTCTCCTTGAGTTGCCCAAATCGTCGATGGACATCGGTACTGGTGGCTTCGGTTGAACTGGCCTTGCTGGTGGTGCTGAATAATCCCGTTGTTGTTGTGAATAGTTCTGTTGTTGTTGATATTGCGGCTGGTACCGTGGTAGTACTGGATAATTATGTTGTTGTTGATATTGTTGTTGGTACTGCTGAAGAGGTTTTTGTTGATACTGCAGGTTATACGCCATGTTTCTCTGTTTACCGATAGTCTTGGCAGTGGCGTTGGCTTAGACACTTGTTGATTTCCACTTACATTTATATGATTTACTGGGACCGTGATTGAATTGTCGAAGTTCCTATTGTGTATTGGTATGCTTCGGAAGGTGAGGTTTTGGATTTCGAGGCACGACGAATACGCTTCTGAGAGATTTGCTGGTCTCTGGATAGTCAGCATTCTTGAAATGTCACCATTTAAGCCTATAGGTTCCTATAGGTATCGATTAGAACCAACATCGTATCTGCACCGTAGTTTTCTGTTTTAACCTTGTTTATTATTAGTGACAGTTGATGATTCACTGTAGCATATAATTCGTCTATGCTTTTTCTCCCTTGAGTTATATTATTCAATTGGTGTTCGAGCGTACTTACGCCACGCTTGTCGGCATAATGTAGCGACAAGCAGCCTTTAATGGCACTCCAATTTTCGTCGAAAATGTTGTATGATAGGAGGGCTGCGTCCACCGCTCCTCTGATTTTTTGCCGAATATGTTGTAGTACAGCCCTATAGACGGGTTTGTCTTTTACAATCTCGTAATCCCTTAAAATACTTTCAACGCTGTAAGTCCATGACACATAGTGTAATGGATTTCCTTCAAAAGTCTGTAATTCTTTTACACAATCCGGATGTCTCCCGATGTCCTTGAGATCCTGTTCCGTTTGTGGTGTCACGAGTGTGTTATTGGTTATCACGTTATTCCCATTTTTATTTTCCAACTGATCGATTCTGTTTTCTAGTTTTTTATTTAGCTCGATCTGCGCGTTGAGAGCTCCCGTTAATTGTCTAATCGCAACTTGAAGATGTTCCATTTTTATATTTATTGATTGTTTATTATTTTAAATTTTGAACTTCCAAATTTTTAATTGTATTTGTTATTTAACGTTACTATTTAATTATTTTGAATTTTCACTTTGTATTTAATTAGTATATTAGATTATATTATTATATTGATTGGTTATTTTATGTTCTATAATTTATTATCCTTATCGTATTATATTTTATTATTATTATAGTTGTATTAAATTGGTTATTTTACTCACAAAATTATTAATTTCCTTTTCCGTTTAATTGAGGAATTAATCCTATATAGTGGTTTTTGGTCTGAGGATTAGAGTTTCCACAGAGTTATTTAGAGTGCACGCCGGCTATTGTACACTGTTGGCTACTTGCTCGGATGTAACGTATTCCTCCTTTTTGGCTGCGAGCGTTGACTCTTGCGGGCCGCCTACTCTCAGTTCACTAAAAAATTTAAACCAATATATATGAAATTCCATGGGAAGACCTTCATCCCAGCTAAGCTTAAGTGACCATAACCTTTGTAGTAACTTCCCGACGACTACTATTGGGGCTACTAATTCAAGAGGATCAAAGATTTTAGCAACTTGTGATATGATGATTCTTTTCGTAAGACTAGAGGTACTCGCAGAACCGAAGTTGACATTGATACGAAATGATCTTGGACAGGGAGCCAGTAGAGACCTAACGTTTTTATGCTTGTCTTATCATCGATTAGATAACGACCTTCCTTATCTTCAACTGGAATATCGGTAAGAAGCTCTAGACTATTGGAGCACCATTTAGGCAAGGGCAATATAGCACTTTGTAAGATCGATGTGATGTCTGATTTTAAACTGACTGCTTCTTCCAACGTGTCAGAACCAGTTAGCAAATCGTCGACATAGAAGTCATTTGGAATAGTTTTGCTTGCTTCTGACTGACTACATTGAAAGTCAGGGCAAGTTGAAGTAGGCAACGTGTTGCTAAGGATGAAGCTGATTTAGTACCAAAGTTACCGTCGTTAACTTGAATGTTTGAAGCTGATCGGAAGGGTCGTTCCACCAAAAAATGTATTGGAATTTTTGATTAGTTGACTCGAGACGAATTTGCCGATACATTTTACATATATCAGCACTAAACGCATACATATGAGCGCGAAAACGAAGTAGCACGGCGAATAATTCGTTCTGCACTACAGGCCCGTTCGTCAATAAATCATTCAGTGAATAACCACTGGACGATTTTGCTGAACCGTCGAAAACGACTCTTAGCTTAGTTGTAGTTGAATCGGGTTTAACTACCGAGTGATGGGGTAAATAATAATTTAAAGATTCGATATTTTTAACCAATTTCATATGATTCAGTGTCTCGTACTCTGACATGAATGATTTGTATGCATTCTTAAATTCTGGATTATTATTGAAACGTTTTTCCATCATCAGAAACCTTTTCCTTGCCCAAAATGAAGAATCACCCAACAATGACGGACTTTTAGAGAACGGAAGTCTTACTGTAAATTTACCATCTGTATCCTGACTGAAATTCTCTCGAAAGTAATTATCGCAGTCCGAGCTAAATAATAAAGAATCATCCGTGTGGCATTCCTCAACGTTCCAGAACCGTTCCAATAATTCATCTACCTGATTTGATTCAGAGGCAACTAGATGGCAATTACTATGTTGCTGTAAAGAAACTGAAGTTTTACCTGCTACTACCCAACCTAATACCGTATTCTGAAGAACAGGCAAATCTTCACCAATTTGTATTTGCCCAATAAATTGCAATTTAAAGAAAATATCCGCTCCGAGAAGTAAATCTACTTCATGTGGCTCATAGAATGATGGATCAGCTAATTTGATATTTGCGGGAATTGACCATCTAGACGGGTCAATTCGAAGTGACGGTTGTCTATCAGAAATTTTATTCAATAAGTGCACTTCAATTTTGGCAGAAAACTGGTTTATTCGCGAACGGATAGTAATTGTCGAACTTTTCGACGAAGAAGTAGAACCACAAGCAATACCTTTGATATTGACCAACGACTTATGAGTTTTAACTCCTAAAACCTTTATCAACGACTCTGCGTGATAAAACTCAGTTGCGAACCTGAATCGAGTAATGCACGTGCTGTAATTGACCGACCATCCTTATCAATAATTTCAACAAGTGCTGTAGCAATGAAAACAAATTTTGTAATGGATGTCACAACCAATGTTATTAAGTTTGGATTGCTCGGAGAAGTAGTTATACTGATCAAGGCTGATGTGAATCATCAGTTGATTTGAGATGGGATCGTGACGATTGATAATTGCTGAAGCAGAACTATTCGGCTGCAATAAAGTGAGATGTTTTGTCTTACAAACTCGACATACATTAGTAGTATTACATTGTTCAACTAAATGTGATGACCTCAAACAATTTGTACACAATTTTAGCTCGGTTCCACTTTTTTTCGTTCATCAACCGACATTGCAATATATTTATAACATCGAATAATAGAATGACCGAATTTGTTATAAATGACGCAATTAAATCCCGATTGTACTGAAAATGCTTTTCGTTTAAATGGTTTCGATTGATATTGTTGAACTTTTGAATCTTTTACACTGTTTGATGTAGATGGCAGCTCCGATTTATGTCCAGTTATTTTGTGACTTCGAACTTGAATAAACTTTGAAATGTCATCGAATGATGGAAGCACATTCGGTAAAGACGCTTCTTTCCATTGAGCCTTTGTATGTGAATCGAACTTAGAAGTAATCAAGTACACTAGAAAATCGTCCCAATACTGTACTGGACGAGCTAAAGTTTTTAGAGAACGAACGTGAGAATTGATTCATCCAACAAGTTCAACAATTTTTGGGAAGTTGCCTTATCAATCGGTTTAATAGCAAACAACGCTTTTATATGTGCTTCAACAATTTGATTGGGTTTATCGAAACGCTCAACCAATAAACGTCGAGCTTCAACATAATTCGCCGCTAGAAAATCTAATTTTTCGAAACATTTGGCCGCGAAACCTTTAACTGAATTTTTCAAATATTGAAATCTAGTTAAATCGTTTAATTTGGGGTTGTTATGCACATGGTTATCGAAAGCTTCGATAAATCCCTTCATGAATCCAGCATGATTTCTGGAAATTTCGGAATACATAAGAGCTCCTCCGTAGTGTTAGCAACCGGAATTCCCTTCTTCTTTGCGAGATCTGATATTCTATCTTCTAATGCTGGTCGCAATCCATAATATAATCGATCTACTTTGGTTCGGGCCTTCGAATCTAACTGTGTTTCGTCTAAAAATTCGTATTGGCTTTGATTTTTCTTAAAATTCTCATAATTGAGAATTAAATCATTAAGTCGAAGCTGAACCTCAGTCCTGGGTGCAGTTTCCAATTTAGTTTCAACAAAGTCGGATAATTCAGAAAGAAACTCATCGAAATTTGCCTTACACTGTTTGCACCGTTTTAATTGGGTTTCATTCGCCATAATGAAACAGGAAACAACTCAAAACAACTAACACAACCACGAGGTATAACTAACACTTGAATCGTTACACAATGAGACCGTTATCTGACTAATCACGCAATTTCGAAATCACTTAAATAATGTGCGAGTATATTAATTGCACAACAAACGTCCGCTGTGTTCTCTGGATTAAAATACACTCGTTGCCCGTTTTTCAGAAACACTGTCAAATATACAGCTCTAGGGTGTCTTTCGTGAATCGCAAAGTAAAAGATGCGCCAAATCGCCACGCTGTTGCGCTCACCTAGCGACCCATCCGGTACTGAGATACGTCGTCGTTTGCATTTGTTACACCGAAAACAGCCACATCGCTACCTTTGTTCACTTATTGGCGTATGTACTTGATCAACTTGACGGAATTATCGTATTCCACAATACCAGCGAATATGGCACAATCCAACGATTGTCCTCATCTACATCTTGCCCTTTGACCTTCATAACCGTAGACCACCCCATTGTCCGCAACTGATTGCCTACGATAGTTGTTAAAAACTCCGCAAGCTCCATGGATAATATTCTTAGTCACCACTACATGCAATTTCGGATCAACAGCTTCATCCGGATCGACTTACCAAGTAGTACAATTTAACAATCAATCAGCGCATAAACATCATATAGGTAAATGGAGCGCTCATTTTTCTTTTTAAATTGATGCACCTAACTCAATGTTATTCATATTGAAGGCTAGGGAAAAATTGTTTTGTTTCCCCTACAAATAAAATTAGCCCTCTCTCAGTTCAAGTCCTGAATGTATATAGTTACGGTCCCATGATATCGTCAACCGAGACTGCTTCAATCTGTTTCCCATGGAAAGCGCTGATCGTTCAAAATATTATATTCAATGGAATGCAATCACCTGCACATCAACGTGATCGAGGTGTCACACATTGTATAACATCATACGATGCAAATGCTGAGTGGTTTGATTTGTAGCTTTAGTTTTAGAAAAAGTAAAATAGAATAGTTAGTTGTTAATTGGATTTAAGCGATGTAACATTAAAACTAAAAATTGTAACAAAATAAATTAAATAAATGTGTTTTTTTTTCGATTCAATAATGCAACAACTCATAGTTATATGTTAGCTTAACGGATGTCGCCAGAAATTAACTGTTTAAATACGAGTATGTAACTTTTGTTATTTACTCTAAATGCTTTTCCAAGTGTATGTCATCATTAGACATAAATGCATATTTTTAATTTCGGATACTTTTTTCGACGGAATCGATTTCATCCGATCTGATTTATTGAACGAACCAACCGTGTTTTATGATGAACTCCATAAGAGATTTTAATTATTGTTTAAAAACTCGGGCGGTGATGTCATGTCTGTCAACTGGTGTTTTGCTGGGTAGCAGTTCCTGCATGATTTCGATCCATTGAGGGTTACAGGTGCATGTTATGAATAGGTCAGGGCGGCCATATTGTCTCACACGAGTGCAAGATCGCATCGCGAAGATGAATTGCATGCAACATGAATGCATTCTTCAGATTATAGCTGCTTTTGGGGCACACAAATATATGTCAGTCGTTTAGTTTTCTCCTCTGCCAAAAGATCAATGGATATTGTAGCGCCTCGTAGGTCCTGTGCGTTTCGGACACGCGATCTAATGTATCGTTCCGATAATCAAGCACGACATATCTAGATTGCAAATTTTCTCCGACAATAACAACAGCCACTTCGTCGATTGGCGGCAAATTGAATATTCTTGTGTGCTTACTCGCCGGCGTTTTGTCAGCTCTGATGGCGATGTTTTGGCTGTCACATGGCATCCGATCCAACGCAGTTTTGAACAACTTGATCAGCGATTGCAATTCTCCGACGTTCTGATAGAACGGCTAATGATGCGGAAAAGTAATGTAATTACCTTGAAAGTTGGAAACGAAATTGTCTCGTAAAATATGCGTTGAGCCAAACGACGTCATTCGGAAGCAACTGTTGTATTCTTGGATGTTGGCCAGGAAATGGGTAGAATCACTTCCAGTTCCAGAAACCAGTGAGCGTAATGGCTCTGGTGGCGGGACCAATTGTGACAATTTCACTTTCCGACCTGATTGTTCGCAAAATGTAATTAAATTCGCTTTAACCAAATCTGTTCAATGTTTTTGACGCAAAAACAATTTTAAATCTATTAGATTTCACAAATTCTCGGTGAAATTTTTGAGCACAACCGCACGGTGTGAATAATCGAATCAGAAATATGTAATGCATAGTACAGCTGTTAAACAATAGGTTCGGAAGCGACTATATCAATTAATGCTTATTGTTGTAACAATTCATCTGAATTGCTTGCACCTGATCTAAAATTTTGGTTGATCTCCCCGGCATAAAAAAATTTGATTTAATCAGCTAACCGTAAATCATATCATCTTACTCGTGTTAAATGTTTTGTATAGCGGAAGGGTAGTTTGCGCGGGAAAGAAAGATCATAAAAATGTGTATTTTGTTTTTGGCGAAGATCCGTTTGTTTTGATAAACATTAAGTTTTGAGAACTCGAGTAAAGTGTTTGTGCTCTTTAATAAATATTAGCAATAATTTAAAATGTAGTTACAAAAAGTGAACATTTTGAATTAACAAAGTTGGCCCAATTAGGTAAAATTTAAAAACAAAAAAAAATAGTTGTAATAGTGAGTGCAATGAATATGTTCAAAGTTTCACAAGAATAATACTGTGGGCAAAAAATAGTAAGACTTTGTTCAAAACTTTAAAATTCTTTATTTATTTCTCCAAATCTATTTCGTCCCCCACAAAGTAATCCCCCCCGGCCTCAATACACTTGTACCAACGTTTTTACAATCCTCGAAACAATTGGCTCAAAACGGTTTCCCCGAGCGGTCGTTTGAGTTTGCTGAACAGCCCGAAGCCACACGGAGCTAAATCAGGCGAATACGGTGGTTGCGGAACGATATTGGTGGAATTTTGCGTGAAAAATTCACGTAAAACCAATGCAGTATGAGAAGGTGCATTATCGTGTTGCAAAAACTAAGAGTTCTCGACCCATAATTCCGGCCTCTTTTTACGAATAGCTTCGCGCAAACTACGCATAACACACAAATAGTATTACTTGTTGACAGTTTGGCTGGCCGGAAGGAATTCGAAGTGCACCACACCTCGATAATCGAAGAAAATTGTCAACATCATCGATATTCGGCCGAATGATCGACTGTTTCCGGTTCGTAAGCATAGATCCAAGGAAAGCATTGTTTCACAAACGTCAACGCGACCCTGTTTTTCCAAAAAATTGAGTGATCCAATCTTTTCCAATTCGTTTTTGCACAGCAAAATATGTCTAGCAGGATGTCTGACTTGTTAAGAATTCACCCGATGTCCTTGAGTCAGTAGTCGCAAAAGCTGTGCTCAGGCATTTTGCTGGATGTTTTTTTAATGATTGATACGTCGTTTCCTGGACGATAAGTCGTTTGTTACATTGTGGACATACAATTCGCATTGGTCGGTGTTACATATGCCGAAGCACTGAGAGACGTGGTTAATAAATCAGTCAAACATTACAAGATAATCTCATGAAACTAACAAAATTTGATGAGAGACTACAAAAATTGGAAGATAGCGCATTGGGAGCTAAAAATAAATCCACACACGCATGAACAGTACAATGAAAATCATATCATGGAATGCTAATAAATGGTTTGCTCCGGCATCAACAAAAACTAGAAACAGTCCTCGATATTGAGAATACAGATGTGTGTATTATTTCGGAAACTCATTTTACTAAGCAATCCTATATAACATTTAAAGGCTTTTGCCTATATCACACTAATTATCCAGATAATTCAGCCAAAGTAGGAAGTGCAGTCATCATAAAAAAATATTCAACATTATGAAGAAGCAAAGTATGAAAAAGAAGAAATTCAGGCAACACTGGTTTATATAAAAATCAAAATTTGTCATATGTCTTCTCTGCCACAACAGGATTATATTGTCCAACAAGACATTGTACTAAAAACAAACAATACTCAGAGTTCTTCAAGCGTCTGGGAAAAAGGTTCATAATAGGTGGTGACTTCAATGCGAAGAATACCCACTGGAGTTCTAGATTAACTACATCTAAAGGAAAATAATTACGGATTGTCATTAAAAAAATTGGATGTCAATCCATTTCAACAGGAAAACCAACATATTGGCCAACGGACCCATGAAAAATTCCTGACCTGATCAATTTTTTTATAACCAAAAATATTTCTAATAATTTTATGAAAGTCGAAGAAAGATATGAGCTCAGATCATTCTCCGAGAGTTCTAACCCAAGCGAGTATATCATCCAAAAAAGAAATAAGCCAGTACTAACCAACACACGAACATTCAAAGTACACCTTGATCAAAGAATACTTTTGAAAGTTCCTTTAAACATTATGGATCAACTGGACAAAGAAGTAGAAAAGTTCGTTACGGATATTCAACAATCACCATGGGGAAGTACTCGAGAAATCAAATGAAAGCTAAAAGGAAATAACTATCCAATAGAAATTAAAAATCTCCTTGGGAATAAACGAAAATCCAGAAAAAAATGGCACCAAACTAGAGCTCCAAATGACAAAAAAAATACTAAACAATCGTACTCAACAATTAATCAGAGAAAATCAAAAACTATAAAATGAGTCAGTTAATTTCTTTATACTTAAGTAAGTTGACGAATGACAGTAATACGGATTATTTGCTCTAAAGCAACTAAAACTATGAAAAGGCCAATAATGCCGATTCATCCTATCAGGAAAATGGATGAACATGGGCAAAGAAAAGCAAAGAAAAAGCTGAAAGATTTGCTAATCATTTTGAAAATATATTTCAACCTCATGAATGTCAATTACGAGAAAAATTGAATGAAAATATAATACAAATTCTCGAAGATGTAACTCCTATACATCGCCTGCTGAAGCAACAAACGAAATTAAAAACAATTTAAACTTAAAGAAAACACCAGGGTTTGATCCGATTACCGGAGAAATCATAAAGGTACGGTAAAGTTAACTAGTATCAAAAACGCCGCATTCAGGTTAAAATATGTGCCAAAACATTGAAAAGTGGTTGATGTTTTCATGATTCCCAAACCAGGAAAACCACCATATCTAATAATGTCATATAGGCCTATATCGTTGCTGCCAATAATGTCTAAACTCTTTGAATAGTTACTATTAAAAAGACTCAAACTAATAATTGCAAAAAAACCTAATTCCGAATCACCAATTTGGTTTTCGCAGTGAGCACTCAACTATTGATCAAGTGTATAGAATAACCAATATCATTGAGAAGACTTTAGAAGAGAAAAAAGTTCGTTCCGCAGTATTCCTTGATGTAGCGCAAACTTAAATTAATCCTACCTAAACAGTACAACTTAATACTGAAATCGTATATATAACGGAAAAATATTTCAGGCTTAAGCAAAAAAGATGAATATTCTGAGCTTAAGGAAATAAGAGCAGGAGTTCCACAAGGAATAGTACTTGGGCCACTTCTGTATTTACTATACACCCGAGATGTAACCAAAATGAAGTGCTAAGAAACATCGTCAACACACCATGGTTTGTCAGAAATAGCGATATCCACAAAGATCTCGGCATAGAATCCATCAAAACCGAAATTATGAAATTTGCTAGAAGTCATAAACAACGGCTACTTCACCATGTCAACATAGAGGCCATCCAGATACTGGATAATATGGATTTAGTTAGAAAGCTCAAAAGAGTAAAGCCTTTTGTGTAGACTAAAATGAGCTAAAATCGCGATCAAATAATAAATCAAATAATAAATATCAACGCTAAGGAGTACATCGATGGATCAACCCTTATTAGTCTTCGACTAGATTGTAATTAAAAAAGGAAATATTCAAGAAGAGTTATGCATTCTGTAACGAACGAGTTCATTAAAATACTGATTTATTTGACTACCGTGAGAATGCACTAACAAAAAATAATTATTCAATTCAAACCATAATCTCTCACGGATACATCGAAGTTGCATTTCTAATAATCTAAATACTACATCATCTCAACGCAATAACCAATTTGGTACATCGTATTATAAGCAGCGTAATCATACCTTGTATCTGTGTATAAGTACGATTGATGACGTGCACATCTCCAGAATAATTAAATATGCTATACACACACAGTTCCATTTGATCATTGTTATTATAATTGCAATTTCTCCAATCAGTCATGTACATGTATTTTCTACTTAATATTGATGTATGCAATGCATCCATATCAGGTATAGTGCCTGCTCATTAAATTTAATCTCATGGAAAGTTGTCCAGTACAATTGTTAACAAACACTTTCTCAATTATCGATCAAATCAGTTTATCGTGAGCTGCTTAAGTGTGATGATGTTTAGTTAAATATAAAAACAGTTTCGTTCTGTTAAAATTAACTTAATACCTAGCTATTAAATCTGGATACACGAAGGCCGTTTATTTTGGATTTATTTGTGTTTCCATATAACACAGCAGGTAATTGCTAAGTTTATCATACATATTAATGGAAAATCTAATTTGCTTTTATTTTCCGTATATAGTTTTCTTAAATAAATGATTGCTAAGTAGTGCAACTAAATCGCATTCTCTTTCACTTTCAGATCCTCCGTTGGGGGTAATTTAAAAGAAAGACCAACTGTTTTGTATGGTGACGACTGCTTTGGTAGCATGCTGGAAAAAAATACAGTACATAGTATTGTATGGATGTTTGTTCGCGTCATCTTCTGTAAAATCTGTGTTATAGTAGTTAATTTAGTTAATTAAGTGTCACAAATTTCTTAAAATTTTTTAATTCTTGAGATCAATTTCATAGTTTAGTTTATAATGTTTTCCTAGTTATTTTCATTATTTTAAAATAGATGTTTAAATATTTGTCAGTATAGAAAGTGAATTATTATTAAGGTGATAACAGAGATAATTTAGTGACGTGAAACTTACTTACGAAATAGGAAACCAATATATGTTTACGCGGGGAAGCGCTTCATCGTGACAGTTGTAAATGGTAAGTCGTTTTATATTACTAATCGTTTAGCTTTAGCTTTAACGTTTCTAAAATCTAAGAGTCTATGTTTCCATCAAAAAATGTTTTCCGACGAACAAAAAAATTTCTGAAAAAAAAGAATTCTAAAAGTTAAAATTTGAAATATTTTTTAACTAAAAGAATGCTATCAGCTTTTTAATTTAATTAGTACTTGAAAATAAAAATGGTTATTTCTCAAGATATTGAAAATTCTTTTATACAAGGTGCTGTGTTGAAAGAGGCAGGTGTCCACTGTTGGTGCCCCAATTCAAATTCATTGGCCTCCCACACGACCAATGCTACATAAAATATGCCCTGATTTCTAGCACAGGTGTTTACTGTTAGTGCCACAACATGGGGCACATGGGAACCAGCCATTTACGAATTGGTCTAACTTCACCCAGTTTTAATTACCATTAACCATTGGTCAAGCTTTTAATTTGTTTCACTATGATGCTACATTAAATATGCCACGTGCTCAATACATTACGCATTCTAACTTCATCCAGTTCTAATTACCACTAAACATGAGTTCAGCTTTTAATTTATTTCACTATGATGCTAAATAAAATATGCCCTGATTTTTGGCACAGGTGTCCACTGTTAGTGGCACAACTCAAATTCATTGGCTCCTACTATGAAAAATAATAAACATGGGATCCAGCCATTTACGAATTGGTGTAATTTCACCCAGTCCACATTACCTTTCAACATTCGAATTATGTGAATCAATTTTAATTAATAATCTAAATTTTTTCGGCGAAATAAGGTCAATATCATCAGAATTTTGTACTAACACCTGCTACAAAATATTTCGTTGATGCAAATTTTTTTGGCCGAAACTTTCCACATGCCACAATCAACTATTTTGTAGTCAATATTTAGTCTATATCAATTGCATGGCTGCTTATATGCCGGTCTTCTTCAATTTTCTGCATGATTTCATCGACTTTTCCAGTGGTTGGTCGACCAGAGCGAGGTGCATCTTTGACTTCCATATTTCCAGAATAAAAGCGCTTGAACCATTTCTTTGCTGCTGATTTTGATAAAGCACCTTTTCCATAAACAGCACAAATTTTTTCGCAAGCCTGAACAGCGTTTTTACCTTTGTCGTAATAAAATTGTAAAATATATCGATTTTTTTCATTATTTATCTCCATGTTTAAAATGTTGTAACTTTTTAATCACTTCACCGATTTTAATGTTTTGTATGTTAAAGTACAAGATGCCACCTGTCAAACACACAGAATTTCCCGATATGATCACAGGTTACTGAGATATATAAATGTAAAGCCATCTCCCGGGAAAAAGGCCACGAACTTTTTCCCCTACCTATTATATTCATTCGTGATGACTTTGATACAAAATCGTTCCGTCTAACTCTCTCTTTGGTGTTCTCCTCTTTTAAGCACCACTTTTGGTGAGTTTGATTAATCTTAACCGCAAATTCTGAAATGGATCGTTGCTATATTTTTTGTACAGTCCCTCGTACCAAGCTATTCAAGACTTCAAACCTTGTTAATTGCATTCCACGTTGAATCATTGGATAAAGATTGCTAGTATAATTTTTGAGTATACGTTTTTCCTAGTGTGATAGCACTTAGAACTATAGCACTTCAATTATTTGGGTTAGAGTTATTTCTAGTGCTCTTAACCTGCACCGACCAAATTAGCCCGCCCCAATGAAACCTGTACTATAATTTGTTACACATTTATTACAATTTATTACAACAAATCCCGATTTTATTACAGTTACCGTTTTCGAGGAACGAGCGGTCGGTTTAGCTTACAATTAAACCTGCACCGCCAAAATTGTAACTTTTGATGTAGCTATGATATCGGGATGATTCTTGAACCAGAATTTATTACAAATTAATTACATTGAATAAGTTAGTTCAAGACCACCCCTCTACCAACCTAAGGGTAAATTTCACCCCAAAACGATTATATATTTCAAAAACGTCAATTTATCCAAATTTAATAAATTTTTTTACACCAGACTGCCACAAGATTTTAGGAAAAATGTTGCTAGAAGTCTTGTCGAGAGTAGTTAAGCCCTATCCAGATGTGTAATAAATTATTTTTGTGTCACAATACGCGGAAATGGCTCCCAACGGTAGAGGCCTCGAATAGGTACTTTAAAGGTCGATTTTACGACCTTTAATAATTTATTACACCAGACCGCCACCAGATATAGGTTCTAATGTTACTCTGTGGTCGTTGTTAAGGGAAGGTCAACCTTATACAGGTGTGTAATAACTTATTTTTGAGTCAGGTTACACGGAATTTCCTCCGAACGTCAAAGGTTTGAAATTTTTAATTTAAAGGTCGATTTTACCAACTTCAATAATTTATTACACCAGACCGCTACCAGATATTGAGTCAAATGTTACTCCTTGGACATCGTAGTGGGCAGTTCTACCTTATCCAGTTGTGTAATAAATTATTTTTGTGTCAGGATACGCGGAATTCGCTCCCAACGGTAGAGGCCTCAAATAGGTAATTTAAGGGTCGATTTTACGACCTTTAATAATTTATTACACCAGACCGCCATCAGATATTGAGTCAAATGTTACTCCTTGGATACCGTAGTGGGCAAGTCAACCTTATCCAGTTGTGTAATAAATTATTTTTGTGTCAGGATACGCGGAATTCGCTCCCAATGGTAGAGGCCTCAAATAGGTAATTTAAGAGTCGATTTTACCACCTTTAATAATTTATTACACCAGACCGCCACCAGATATTGAGTCAAATGTTACTCCTTGGACATCGTAGTGGGCAGTTCAACCTTATCCAGTTGTGTAATAAATTATTTTTGTGTCAGGATACGCGGAATTCGCTCCCAATGGTAGAGGCCTCGAATAGGTAATTTAAGGGTCGATTTTACCACCTTTAATAATTTATTACACCAGACCGCCACCAGATATTTAGTCAAATAGTACTCCTTGGGCATTGTGGTGGGTAGGTCAACCTTATCCATTTGTGTAATAAAATATTTTTTTGTCAGGATACGCGGAATTCGCTCCCAACGGTAGAGGCCTCGAATAGGTAATTTAAGGGTCGATTTTACGACCTTTAATAATTTATTACACCAGACCGCCACCAGATATAGGTTCTAATGTTACTCTGTGGTCGTTGTTAAGGGAAGGTCAACCTTATACAGGTGTGTAATAACTTATTTTTGAGTCAGGTTACACGGAATTCGCTCCGAACGGTAAAGGTTTGAAATTTTTAATTTAAAGGTCGATTTTACCAAATTCAATAATTTATTACACCAGACCGCCACCAGATATTTAGTCAAATGTTACTCCTTGGACATCGTGGTGGGCAATTCTATCTTATCCAATTGTGTAATAAATTGTTTTTGAGTCAGGATACGCGGGATTGGCTCCCAATGGTAGAGGCTTCAAATAGGTAATTTAAGGGTCGATTTTACCACCTTTAATAATTTATTACACCAGACCGCCACCAGATATGGGGGTCTTATGTTACTCTGTGGTCGTTGTTAAGGGTAGGTCAACCTTATACAGGTGTGTAATAAATTATTTTTGTGTCACGATACGCGGAATTCGCTCCCAACGGTAGAGGCCTCGAATAGGTAATTTAAGAGTCGATTTTACCACCTTTAATAATTTATTACACCAGACCGCCACCAGATATTGAGTCAAATGTTACTCCTTGGACATCGTAGTGGGCAAGTCAACCTTATCCAATTGTGTAATAAAATATTTTTGAGTCACGATACGCGGAATTGGCTCCCAATTGTAGAGGCTTCAAATAGGTAATTTAAGGGTCGATTTTACCACCTTTAATAATTTATTACACCAGACCGCCACCAGATATTGAGTCAAATAATACTCCTTGGGCATTGTGGTGGGTAGGTCAACCTTATCCATTTGTGTAATAAAATATTTTTTTGTCAGGATACGCGGAATTCCCTCCCAACGGTAGAGGCCTCGAATAGGTAATTTAAGGGTCGATTTTACCACCTTTAATAATTTATTACACCAGACCGCCACCATATATAGGGTCTAACGTTACTCTGCGGTCGTTGTAAAGGGTAGGTCAACCTTATACAGGTATGTAATAAATTATTTTTGAGTCAGGTTACACGTAATTTGGTCCGAACGGTAAAGGTTTGAAATTTTTAATTTATAGGTCGATTTTACTACAATTAATAATTTATTACACCAGACCGCCACCAGATATTGAGTCAAATGTTACTCCTTGGACATCGTAGTGGGCAAGTCAACCTTATCCAGTTGTGTAATAAATTATTTTTGTGTCAGGATACGCGGAATTCGCTCCCAATGGTAGAGGCTTCAAATAGGTAATTTAAGGGTCGATTTTACCACCTTTAATAATTTATTACACCAGACCGCCACCAGATATTGAGTCAAATGTTACTTCTTGGGCATTGTGGTGGGCAAGTCAACCTTATCCAGTTGTGTAATAAAATATTTTTGTGTCAGGATACGCGGAATTCGCTCCCAACGGTAGAGGCTTCAAATAGGTAATTTAAGGGTCGATTTTACCACCTTTAATAATTTATTACACCAGACCGCCACCAGATATTGAGTCAAATGTTACTCCTTGGACATCGTAGTGGGCAGTTCTACCTTATCCAGTTGTGTAATAAATTATTTTTGTGTCAGGATACGCGGAATTCGCTCCCAATGGTAGAGGCCTCGAATAGGTAATTTAAGGGTCGATTTTACCATCTTTAATAATTTATTACACCAGACCGCCACCAGATATGGGGTCTAACGTTACTCTGCGGTCGTTGTAAAGGGTAGGTCAACCTTATACAGGTGTGTAATAAATTATTTTTGTGTCAGGTTACACGTAATTTGGTCCGAACGGTAAAGGTTTGAAATTTTTAATTTATAGGTCGATTTTACTACCATTAATAATTTATTACACCAGACCGCCACCAGATATTGAGTCAAATGTTACTCCTTGGACATCGTAGTGGGCAAGTCAACCTTATCCAGTTGTGTAATAAATTATTTTTGTGTCAGGATACGCGGAATTCGCTCCCAATGGTAGAGGCATCGAATAGGTAATTTAAGAGTCGATTTTACCAACTTTAATAATTTATTACACCAGACCGCCACCAGATATGGGGACTAATGTTACTCTGTGGTCGTTGCTAAGGGTAGGTCAACCTTATACAGGTGTGTAATAAATTAATTTTGTGTCAGGTTACACGGAATTCGCTCCGAACGGTAAAGGTTTGTAATTTTTAAACTAAAGGTCGATTTTACCAAATTCAATAATTTATTACACCAGACCGCCACCAGATATTGAGTCAAATGTTACTCCTTGAACATCGTAGTGAGCAGTTCAACCTTATCCAGTTGTGTAATAAATTATTTTTGTGTCAGGATACGCGGAATTCGCTCCCAATGGTAGAGGCCTCGAATAGGTAATTTAAGAGTCGATTTTACCACCTTTAATAATTTATTACACCAGACCGCCACCAGATATTGAGTCAAATAGTACTCCTTGGGCATTGTGGTGGGTAGGTCAACCTTATACAGGTGTGTAATAAATTATTTTTGAGTCAGGTTACACGGAATTCGCTCCGAACGGTAAAGGTTTGAAATTTTTAATTTAAAGGTCGATTGGCAAGGAAGGAAGCAAACTCTTTTTCTTGGTCTACTTCCAGGCGAAAAACATATCATTTTAAATTAATCGCTTCGTTTAATTGGCAGATAGAATTCGCCTTTAGATTTAAAAAATGGTTCAAAGAAATTAAGCATAATGAATATTCACAAATAAATATGAATTTCTAATAACAGTGTGCAGTGCTATATGTGCATTTGGATTACAACCTTAACCTTCTGACACTACACTGTTAAATTTTGTTTTTCTATGTGATTGGAAAAAATCCCAAAAAAACTAAAAGTTTTAAAAGTATAAAATTGAGACTCTACCTTACCCGGTAAAAAATTAAAAATCTATATTGGTATTTAAACACTGTAGCATGTATCTAACATCTAAAATAGTGTTAATCTTGGATGTCGGAATATATCACATTTTTTATTTATTAGATACAACTTTAATTTTGTCGTTTATTAAGTAGAGCACTTTTTTGAACCATAGTTATTACCCATATATTTTGAAGCTAATTCCGTAATCTCACACAAAAATAATTCATTACACACCTGTATAAGGTTGACCTACGCTTTACAACGACCACAGAGTAATATTATAACCCATATCTGGTGGCGGTCTGGTGTAATAAATTATTGAATTTGGTAAAATCGACCCTTAAATTACCTATTTGAGGCCTCTACCATTGGGAGCGAATTACGCGTATCCTGACACAAAAATAATTTATTACACTACTGGATAAGGTTGACTTGCCCACTACGATATCCAAGGAGTAACATTTGACTCAATATCTGGTGGCGGTCTGGTGTAATAAATTATTGAAGTTGGTAAAATCGACCTTTAAATTAAAAATTTCAAACCTTTGACGTTCGGAGGAAATTCCGTGTAACCTGACTCAAAAATAAGTTATTACACACCTGTATAAGGTTGACCTTCCCTTAACAACGACCACAGAGTAACATTAGAACCTATATCTGGTGGCGGTCTGGTGTAATAAATTATTAAAGGTCGTAAAATCGACCTTTAAAGTACCTATTCGAGGCCTCTACCGTTGGGAGCCATTTCCGCGTATTGTGACACAAAAATAATTTATTACACATCTGGATAGGGCTTAACTACTCTCGACAAGACTTCTAGCAACATTTTTCCTAAAATCTTGTGGCAGTCTGGTGTAAAAAAATTTATTAAATTTGGATAAATTGACGTTTTTGAAATATATAATCGTTTTGGGGTGAAATTTACCCTTAGGTTGGTAGAGGGGTGGTCTTGAACTAACTTATTCAATGTAATTAATTTGTAATAAATTCTGGTTCAAGAATCATCCCGATATCATAGCTACATCAAAAGTTACAATTTTGGCGGTGCAGGTTTAATTGTAAGCTAAACCGACCGCTCGTTCCTCGAAAACGGTAACTGTAATAAAATCGGGATTTGTTGTAATAAATTGTAATAAATGTGTAACAAATTATAGTACAGGTTTCATTGGGGCGGGCTAATTTGGTCGGTGCAGGTTAAGAGCACTGTTATTTCTTAACCAATTCGTTAATTTCGCCAACCTATGAATCGCAGACAATCTGGTCAATGAACTTACCAGCAAGCAGTATGTTACACTGTTTTATTTCAGAAATGAATGGTATCCACAATTTATTTTTAAATATTGCTGACATCCATTACAAATTTTCATTGTCGTCGACCTTGAAAATTAACAATTAAAATGACTGTGGATTGTAAGTAAGAGGTTCGTCCAAGTTTGTTTTGCCTCTTTTTAAAGAAAATACCAGTTTCATATATATTAAATACTTCATTGGTGTCGTAGTCCCGTTCTCGAAAATTTTAGCCAGCTCCACAGAATACTCTCTCGCTATGCATTTTCGGAGCACTACTTCATGATTGATCTAGAAATACATGCCTCTCTAAAAATTGTATAACCAGCCGTTACTTGTAGTGAATTTAATTTTCTTGCATGGTTGTCCAGACGTTCATGGTTCTATTATTTTGATTTTTTAATACATTTTGAACGCTTTTTGTTTGGTAGCGTTACCATCTACTACTGGTATCCGTTTTAGTGGTTATCCTCAACCCAAGTTGTTAGTGCCGTGTCTTGTGAATCCTAAGAGTATCAGAAAGCAGTTTAGAACCTCAAGCGATTGATTACCGCATTTTTTTTATTTCTTCATATTTTTTATTGTTCGAAAGCTCGTCTCATCGTCTCAAATTAAAAGAGTTTTCAACTGGCGATGAACTCTGGCAAGACGATCTTATATGTTTGTGTGGGTTTCTAAGGATCTTCTCTTCTGTATTTTCTTAATTGCAAAATGATTTGTTATTTCTCGTATAATGTTTAACCCTGAAATAAATGTTGTAATAAGTCTAGTCAATCCATTTTAAACAACAACAATCAACATAATTAAACTGTCATATTAATTGCTCTCTCTCGCGCTCTCTCTCTCTAGCTATCACATCCCATGATGGGATTTTGCTGCCGTTACCCTACAATTTCGTCATCCTATTATATGCAGGCCTGTAACACTGTTTTCATCATTCGTAGTTATGCAGATCTTACATTTAATGTATAAAATGATATCGCGCTCTCCGAGAAGTCAGTTGATCTCATGGTTGAAACGAATCCGATATTCGTTTTCCGCACCTTTAATTGAACCAAAGATGGAACGAATGACCTTATTTTCAGACGTCGATAACGTTCTACAGTAGTTTCGCTTCCGAAAATCAGCAAAGTAGTTCTTTATGAAAACGCACGACAGCGACATATCAAAATGATCTTGACTGGGTGTAGAAGTCGATGTCCGGCAGCAATCCGCGCTTTTATGTCTGCGTGCATATAATTTAAAAAAGGTATCACTGACCTCCCCCCCTCCCCCCTCCCCCCCTCCCCCCCACTAGCCAATTCCATAGTGATGCTCTTGGGTGTTGATATGAGTATTGTTTTAATGTAGTTCACCTTCAAACCAAGTCTTCTCGCGTAGTGATGGAGCGGTTTGAAGTTGTTTTTGATATCGTCAGGTCTTCAGCCAAGATACTCGTTATCATCTGCATATCCAAGAATTTAGTTCAACTAATTAAATATGCAGCGCGAAGTTCGGATGCGGCTTTTTCTTACTGCGTACTCGAGCGCTAAATTGAACAGCACAGGCGCGTGCGCATCACCCTGTTGAAAACCAGGTGTTATTAATCTGATACAGTTTGTTCCCATAATATACATAGACCCGGACGTTGTTATTTTATACATATAATAACATTCCCTGCGTATATCTAGGCATATGAACGCGATTCAGAGGTTCTCGCTGTTAATACTGCCATACGCCTGCTGAAAGTTTATTTATAGTTCATACATGCTTATACTCGTATGACACTCTCAACATTTTTCCATAATCTGTTGGGATGAAAACCACACTGATAGTCGCCGACGTTTTCGGCGAGAGGATTGAGTCTGAAATACAGCATTACTAAAACTTTGTAAGCAGTGTTCAATAAAGCTGTGCATCGATAGTTTTCAAACGGTCAACTTTCTTGTGAAGCGGAATTATGAGTAGTCGAAACTATCCGGAAAATTTAGAAAGTGCAGTTCGTGCAAATACTATTGATAAGAGGCAGTCTGTTTTTGAATACTCGAATTGTGGGAAGTGTTTCCTACGGCAATCACTAGTGCAGCATCTAATAGCAAATGGACTTGATCCACAGAATGCAGTTGCAAAATCAGCAGGAAGAAGTATGAGACGCCTGTGAATGCGTCCCTCCAAATAGAATATAACCATTGTTAAACTGGACGAAATTTAGTAAATTTAGTAAAATTGAGCAAATTTGAATATTGGGAATATAAATTAATTCGATCCATTTTCAAAAAGTGGCTCTGACTATAATAAATTTTTTATAGTGACAGCTGATTTCCATTGTTTAAGTCAGATTAGACACCTGCCGTTTGTATTGCTTTGAGTTTCAAACAAAACGTGTTTTTTGCGGTGTTGAATTTGTCTAACAGCATTTGCGGGAAGTGCTATTTTTTTGTTTTAATTGGAAAAAAGTCCAGCTGAAGCACAAAACATGTAGAGAATGGTTTCGACGCTTCAAAAATGATGATTTCAGTGTTGAAGATATGCGTCGCTTGCATAGCCAAACAAATTCGTAGATGATAAATTAGAGGCATTGCTCGATCAAGATCCGAGTCAAACGCAAGAGGAGCTTGCCGGTACATTAGGGGTGACCCAACAAACAATTGATTCGAAAGCAAGGCAATTAGGCCCCTTATAAATTGAAACCAAGAGACGAGGAAAGGCGATTTCTTTCTTGCGAGCAGCTGCTTCAAAGGCAAACAAGAAAGGATTTTTTACATCGGATATTGACTAGTGACGAGAAGTGCATCTTTTACGATAACACCAAGAGAAAAAAATACTACGCTTTGCCCTTCCAATCGTTGCCATCGACCTCAACATCAACACCAAAAACGAGCATTCATGGTTCGAAGGTTATGTGTATCTGGTGGGACCAAAGTGGCGTTGTGTACTACGAGCTGCTACAACCTGGTGATCACATTGCGGGCAAGCGATACAAACTACAATTTATTCGTTTTAGCCGTGCATTACGAGAAAAACGACGGGAATATGAGGAAAGGAACGGTAAAGTTATTATTCTGCATGACAATGCTTGCCGCACGTTGCAAAGGTGGTAAATAAATATTTGGAAACGCTCAAGTGGAATATTTTGCCGGACAAATCGTATTCTCCGAACATTGTTCTTTCTGATTACTGGTTGTTCCGACGGATGCAACACGATTTGGCAAGTCACCGGTTCACTTCTTTAGAAGAAATTGAAAATATGCTTGAAACTTGGATCGCCTCAAAAGATGAAACGTTTTTCCAAAATGTTATTCGAAAAATTCATTTTTAAAACTAAACAAACGGACCGAATTAGTTTGTACTCCCAATATAAATACAAAAAAATGTTAAAACAAAAAACCGAACAGTTATTTAAAAAATAGGCCATTTTGATACAAAAATTGTCAACTGGAATATGTGGAAATGCGAATGGTTCGAACTGAACTCTTCCAAGCCTTTGTCGGACATGAATTTAATGTTTTAATGTAGTAAAATCCTTAACGAACTTTCTAAAATAATTTAAAACCATCGTATGGGTCCAAACGAAGTACTAAAGGTTTTAGTTGTCCTGTCTCAAGCATTTGTCGGACATGAATTAAATTTTTTATTCTAGTCCAATCCTTAGTAAACTCCCGGCGCAAATTTCAAAGCAATTGTATTGCTGGTCAGGTGGTTCTTCTAAAGGTCTGAGCCGGCCATTTGCAAGCATTTGCCAAACATGAATTTAAGGCAAATTTCAAAACAATCGTATCAGTCAGGCGGTAGTACTAATGGTACGAGCTGGCCTCGTCCAAGTGTTTGTCTGACACGAATTAAATTTTTTTCTGTAGTAGAATCCTACACGAACTTTTCAGACTTTCCTTTCAAAAAGAGTACTAATCATTATAACTGGCCACATTCAAGTATTTGTCGGCAATAAAATTAAATTTTTATTGTAGTAGACTCCTTATTGAACTTGCGACTCAAATTTCAAAACAATCGTATGGGTCATGTGGTTTTTCTTTTATGGTTGAAGCCATCCTCTTCCAAGCATTTGGCGGGCATGAATTTAGTTTTTTATTGCAATATATAGAACCCTTAATATACTTTTTAGACAAATTTCAAAGCATACGTATGAGGCAAACGGTAATACTTATGGTTCGAGCTGGTCTCTTTCACAATTGACTTTTACATTACCTAACTTATTATTTAACTATTTTTTTAACAGATTCATTAAATCTGCATATTCACAAAACCCGTTGAATATAGAATGGCGGTGCGTTCTTTTTCTGCTTTGGTACTATTTGATGGTTACTCTTTCTGGATTCGACGTTCTAGATAATTAAATTTAGCTAATAATAATAAAGTTTTTTTTCCGGAAATTGACCATTAATATACAACTTAATTAATTAAAAGTAAATTATTTTTAGGATGCTTATTGCTGGAAATGTATACCATAACAATCAAAAATAATTGTGCTGACTTGTGCTAACTGCCTTACATTATATTTTTAACTACCAATTTACAAACTATTAATTAGTTAGGTGTCTGAAACCGGGCCAATTCGGTCATATTTAACATGCCTATCCTATCCTTCCATCCCTTTAAATGTGTTAAGGGTGTACGGTGGGCCCGGTAGTCTGGCTGGCTGGAAATTGACTGATCGTACATTTCAATCAATCAATCAATTCTATAAAACTAACAAGTTATTACCTTACTATTAACTACATAGGCTTCTGAAACCGGGTCAATTCCATCGTAACTAACCAAGCACAGGTTGGGCAGCATCCCTCCATCGCACACTACAATCATCAATCAATTCCAATCAGCGCGATCCTGGCTTGCAAATTTTATGAATAAAACAGATTCGATTTTTATGCATTTTGATTAATTTATTATGACAAACATTTAATAATAGAATATAAGTTTTTTAAACACTAATTTAATTTATTTGAACACCAACGTTTCGAAATGTTATCCATTTCATTCTACGATAAAAAGAAGAGAAATCAACTACAAAACAAACGGATTGATTTCTCTTCTTTTTATTGTAAACCTTGACAATGAAATGGATAACATTTCGAAACGTTGGTGTTCAAATAAATTAAACGTTTTTACAAATATGTTCTATTGAGGCGTATGGAGAACTGGGTTCAACGCCAAGAATTTACCAATTTATATCATAAATTAAAAAAACCAAGAAAATTGTACATTTTTTAAACACTGTGCACAATTCAATCTAATTTTTAGGTTAGGTTTCATAAATTCAATAATTTTAACATATATAAGGGTAAGATGCTTTTACAATTATTCAAATAACTTTATATATTAATTTAGTGACTAATAATTTTTGCCATTTTAATTAAGAAAAATGAGATATTCAGTACATTTTTTTAACTTTTTCTTATTCTTAGCGAAGGTTGGTTAAATTTCTTAAGTACAAAATAAGTTTCCATGGATAATAACACTGAAATTGCCATTTATTGCATTCACATTTTATTAATGGCCTGGTGCGATGGATGAATTTTTCATGATATGATCTTATCAGATCGAAATTGGATATTATTTCTGTTACAAAAATTCATCGAAAACTTAGCTTCAAACATAATCAAAATGGGGGATACTTTAAAATAGGGCATTATATAATTGGTCGGTGATTCTAATAAACTGCGTTAAAAAAATCGAAACGAAAATACTTTCGGAAAAATACCCAGATAATATAAGCAAAAAATAATTTTGCTTCTAATTGAAGGAAATTTTGTCTTCCTTTTGATATTGGAATCAATACGTTTCTCGCAAAACTTCAATAAATCGACAAGGAGTTGTCGTACAGAAATGTCCATAGCATCGTTTTCAAGGTTTTTGAATTCTCTATAAAACGGCTAATTTGGATTTGGGAATGAAATTTCGAGCAAGTTCGTCTACAGTCTCAAACAGCAGTATATTTTTTTTAGACAATTTTTATTTTACTCGAAAAGGTTATAAAAAACAAAATAAAGTAAAACAGATTCTAGAATCGAAAAGAGGACAAAATTTCCTTTAATTAGAAGCAAAATTATCTGTTTTTGCGCAGTGCATATTTCGTGTTATCTGAAAACACAACTAAATGGCCTTAGAGCCCACTTAAGTTACACAATAAGCGAAAATAACATCCATTTGACACGTTTCTGCAATGCTGATAAAAACGATGATCAATAATTCTGGTCCAACCCCACTTTTATCCACGTTTTGAAGGTCCCAATAATGCAAAAAAAAATTGTTCGTGCGGCTGGATGTTTGTACCGATGGTATCTCAAGAACGGCTCGTGCAATTCAATATTTTTTTCACAAATCTTCTTTTATTTTAAATTCGGAGAATTGAAAAGCTTTTGGTGTTTCTACCTCCAGGGACTGGGGTACTTGCTATAGAAAATCATTCAATACCACGATATTGCTTTACATTATTCTCATATACTCGAGTAGCATATCGTTTGAAAGGTGTTAGATTATGCAACAATTTTGAATAAAAATTTAATTTTGATCCTCGAATTTCGAGTAGAAGGTTCACATAATAAATTACATTGAAGTTATATATTATGAATAAAGAAACGCTTGACAATGAATACATAAAATTTACATATGCACGTAAACAACCAACATAAATAATTTAATATAAAAGAAACGAACGGCCAGGACCCACATGTATAATTAATACTGGGTTTTCTATATTAATCCATATTCAACTTTTGATTATTTTCCCCCAGATTCTCATCATTGCTACTGTCAGTTGCACATATATCTATTTCTTCTACGATGGTTACGTTGTCGTCGCCGTTTTCATCGTCTTCTGTATTTATCACGTCTGCTTCAATTGCTGAGATGTCTACATCTATCTCATTATTTGCTGAATATTGTTCTGGTTTCTCAACCATCTCATGTCCATACTGTACCTCTGTGTTTCGATAAGCTAAACCATCTACTGCACTGCTTTCGTCAAACAGCAATTCATCAATATCATACATACATGACAAGTCCAATGGTGCAGATGCTGGTAATGAAGAAACCAGGAGCTCGATAGCATTTGTGTCAGCGTGCACATAGTAATAATAGTTTGGTAAATTTTTGTGATCATCACTCGATGACGACATTGTGGTACAGTGTCAAGAAAGTTAATGTTCGGTGTTTTTTTTTCTGTAATTATATGAAGCACAAATATAAACTTAACATTAGATTGACTGGAAAATAATTTAAAATGGCGCCCTGGAACCAAATTATCAAATAATACAGTTAATTAAATGACATAATTAAAGACTAACATTATTTCATTATATGTACGTGCATGACTGTGTGAATAGAGGAGTTTACATAAGCACGTTGTAACGTAATATAATCTAAATTCTTCTATCAACACTATGTACTAGAATTAATTGTTTTCAAAACCATCCCTGAAGTAACCTATCATCATTACTTGATTTATTCAACCCTTGTCGATTTATCTGCAACATAGTCACTACGAATCAATTCTGGGATTTACATTCATTCTCCATTACATTTTTCTGTTAAAATTCATTTCACAAATATACGCGATGTTAAATCTAATTTTAACCCTGTAATTTCCTACCTTGTGGTAAATAAACTGGCTGTTCACCTGCTTGGATGTCAGACTTTAATTGCTGCAGGTACTCACGCATTGACAGTCTGGTTTCACATCGAGGACTTATTTTATTTATCAAAGATGATATCCATTATAATATTCCTAAATTTATCCCTACTACTTCTAACGCCGGTTTTAATAAGTCTCGTTTGTTACCTTTATTATAGTCCAAATTTTTCAGATTCCGACATATATTACTAGGACGATATATTGTCGAGCTCCATAGATACGATTTATCAGTTCCCTCCTGCTGCTGAGGTTATTATTATGGGTGAATTTAATGTCTACGATAACACCCAGTTAAGATTTTCAAAAGGTGGAAATCGCGTTGGCTGCAGTTTCCAAAATTCTAAGGGAACTAACCCAAACAAAGCAATTCGACCTAACGGTATTCAAGCATTGCTAAAACTCTCTCGCTAGACCACTTCGCAAACTATTTCGCCTATCAATGAAGATATGATATGTGTCTTGTGTCATTACAGACAAAATATTATTTTTAATGACATTTAAAATACTTCTCCGCAATTTTTAACCATAGGGTACTTGTGTAAAGATACACAACCCTTACAAGAATGAGAACTTCCTTAAGTTTTTTCTTGGCAGCCGGGTTTCATACTGATCAAAAGTTGGTCTACTCAACAGATTGCAACAACCAAACTGCAAAAATTCAACTCTTGCTTTTGTAGCTATGGTACAACACAAGAACTTATCGATTTGGCGAATTTTATCACCAAATCAAAAACTTCTGGAGATTCTCACTATGTGAGAAAATCAAAATTTCTATGTATTAATTAATTAATTATTTAAATTCGCCTGTATCAATTAATTTATTTAAGATTTTTTCGGTTTCTCAGACAAAATATTATTTATAATGACATTTACAATGTTTACGACTTTTCTAGTCATAGAATACAAAAAGGGCATTTACTCATAATATATCTACCACAAAAAGTAATAAAGTTCACTCTTCGGGACCCCCCAAATTTGAACCCCAGAGTACTTGTGTAAGGGTTGTGTATACAAGTAGTACTCTGGTGTTAAAAATTGGGGAGGAGTGAATTTTTCTACTTTTTGTGGTAGATATATTGTGAGTAAATGGCCTCTTTGTTTTGTATGACTAGAAAAGTCGTAAACATTGTAAATGACATTAAAAATAATATTTTGTTTGAAAAGCAGAAAAAATCTTAAATAAATTAATTAATACAGGCGAACTTAAAAGCTTGTTAATTTTTAAATTAAGTTAGTAACAACATCAGATAATATATTTTTTATCAAGTTTTCAAACAGAAAATTAAATTTTTTTTGTATAGCTATTTTATTATTTTAGGAGAACACCGACAAAGAAAATCAGGAAGAACTGTCGGGTGATCGCCATCATATAGCCCTCAATATGTTTACTTTGTAAAATAAAGGGAAACTCACATTGTTATTGCTTGATTTTAATGTGTTCTGTCATCTTAATAGTTTCAACAAGTGGCAACAACGCTGGGAAGCTCAGTAAGGCTAATCATCAGGGATTTTCGCAAAAAATTGAAAAAAATTTATTGTTGAATTTCCGGTTGAAATTTTTATAGGCCGAAATTATTTTCGGTTGAAATTATTAAAATCCGGTCACATTTTGTAATCGAACCTGGCCTAGATTGCTAGCAAATAAAACGACATTACATCACCAACTCAAAATAATTGAAACATACGGAATCTGTGACAATAAACTTTATCCGTTCAAAATCAGTAAGGCTAAAATCAAAATCAATTAATCTACGGTAGGTTTAGCCCCAACATACCCTAATATAGTAATCTTGCATTTAAAATTTTAATTTGTTTGATAAGTTACTTGAAACGCTGTAGCACTTTAATATATTTTTGAAAAATGTAATAGTTTCATTAGACTTTTTAACTTCATCCATACGCAACTTAAAAGAAAATTTTTCTTTTTCTTAGTAAATTAAAAATTAATAAAGCCACAAGGGAGCAAATATAAAACGGATTAATGCCATTTGAACAATATACAAATTACGTATTCCAAACTTATTTTTTTTCATGGAGTTTTCTGAACTAAAATTAGCTACATCCTAACACAGTGATGACAAAATTCAACAAACCTGTTCCTGTAACAATTCGATATTTTCTCAGAATTAAGTAAAAAATTACACCGTAACGGACTAGTATTCCAAACCAGTAATAATTTTATAATTTTTTTTGTTTAAGTGTTAGATATATTTTCAGTTGAATTCTATAACAAAATTGATTTTATAAAAGATTTTAGTTTTTATCTTTCCCGCTTATTGATCTTGGTTCATCATTCTTATGAGTCAACTGTAATTATTTAATGACACAATATAATATTTTAATTCCTACAGAAATGCCAACAGAAAAAAATTCGAAAATTGTCGTTAAATAAGACGTTTCTAAATAAAATTAAATCTTCTAGACGATTTACGTCTAACAATTAGGAAGCAGAAATTTAAATAAATATTTTTTTTCACAACCAACAGTTTGTATAACTGTTTGAGAAAAATCTAAAGCACTAATTTTATTAGCACTTACAGCAAATTTGGACTCGCCAAAAACCAACCCCAAACGATTTATACAATTATTACTTCTTCATTTCTATTTGTATTACGGCCACAATTTATTATTATTAAGTTAAAGACACCAAATTTATATAAATATCAATTTACCCGCAATTTGTCACGTTGCCAATTTTGGCAAAAATAAATTAAAACTCACTGTATATTAATGTAAAAACTTTGGTTCACAATAAAATCTCGCTTCGGAAAAAAAAAATAAAATATTATTTCTTCTTTTTAACGAAATAAGTAAGTTTAACGTCTGATGTTCAGACTACTACTATACAAAAATCTCTAATGCAGTTTCAATAAATACCTTTCTGATTTTTTTGTTTTAACTGCGTTAACATTATTGGTTGTTTTGGAAAAAGGTTTACGACGCAATTTCCTTTAAAACATCAAAAAATAACCGTACGTCTATTTCATATATGTATATTTACTTTGCATTTGCATCGTGTCAAAAATTTGATTATATTTATTCTGAATAATTTTAATAATCTCTAAAAAAAATATTTTGTTGGATACGTTACGCTTTTCGTACATAATAAACCCTTTCCTGAAGTATAAATTAAACATCTTTAATTAGTTATACGTAAGCTGCGCAGAAAATACATCATTTTGTAACATTCCGCACTTCCACACTTTGATTCTTTCGCCGTGATTCTTACCTCGTTTCCTTCCCCTTCACCAACAATCTAACAACAGTTTGTAGATGAAGGGGCAGGAAACGAGGAAATAATCACGACGAAAGAATCAAAGTGTGGAACGGCGGTTGGGAGTGATTTCACATGCATATTACGCCCGTACATACATGAAAATGTGTTACTGCTAGTCAATTTAACATAAAATTAAATCGAAATACAATTTATTTTGATTTGAATGAATGTTTTTGGTTGGCTCTTGTACTCTGACTTCTCTACTCTAATAAGTGATTATTGGTAGAGTTTAGTAAATTCTATTTAATTGAATATGTTGAAAAGCAATGTCATGCAGCAAACATAAAATTATTCCATCTGATTATATTATAATTACATTACATTAAATTTATTTTGTTATTAAATTTTATTAATTTCAATTCATTTATAAATTTTAATTAAACGTCACAAATCTATTATTTTGTTTGTAAACCACAATTAATTTTTGAAGTAACTGTTGGCTCCGCCTTTTTAGCATCCCATATAAAGGTTTAGTCAAGAATGATGATTGAAATCGTTTGGTCATGATTAGTCACTAGATTTACCATTTGGTCATTTACGATTAAACGGTAAATAAATAATGCAAAATTGCAAGAAAATCAAATCGTTTTTATCAAATTTTGTTAGGTAATCGGTAAGTAAGAATCATGATCCATTTTGGTTCTTCAATTTGACAAAACAAACGATCGGAAGATGGACGATGAAAAGTTGGCCAACACTAATAATTTTATAACTCCAACGATCTGAGTCGTTTAATCAACTGTCATTGAGGATTGGTCACTAGTTATTTTCATTTGGTCATCTCTACTTCTCTCAAATTCGATAAAAATCCATCTTCCTCGCACAATTCGATGTTTTCGAGTTTGGAGAGCAGACCAATAATAATAATTTAATAAATAGAAGGATTGGAATCGATTGGTCGACTATCGTAGAAAATTGGTCACTAGCGTTTTCGTTTGGTCATCATTACTTACTCGCTCTCCATAGCAAACTAAAAAAGACGCGCTCTGTAATTCTCGCGCCCCGAGTTTGATTCCTGGTGGTGTCAAAAATTACTACTGGGCGTTTTTAATGTCTTTCATTGTACATTGTCTATATACCTCAAGTCATAATTTTTGGTTTTTCTCCATGAATATGGAGAATATGCGATATATTCACGACTGTCAAGTATGAACTGTCAATACTAATATTCGCCTAAATGGCGCCAAAACAAAGTAGTATACCTTCCCGGCGGACACCCGTTATATACATATATATATATATATATATATATATATATATATATATATATATATATATATATATATATATATATATATATATATATATATATATATATATATATATATATATATATATATATATATATATATATATATATATATATATATTCCAATCATGACACTTTAAATGGTCAATATTTAGAAATTTTCAAATTTTTTGCCTAGAAAGATGACCAATACTAATAATTTTACAAATACAATAATCAGAATCGTTTGGTCGACTGTCGTTGAGGATTGGTCACGGCGGGTCTTGACAAATAACCAATACGAACAATTTTATAAATCCCACAGTCGGTATCGACCGAAAGCATGACCAAACGAAAACAATTAGTGAATCATCCTAACCGACAGTCAATAAACCGATTCCAAGCGGTGGATATATAAAATTATTAGTGTTGGTCAACTTTCCAGACCCGAACACTTCGAATTGTGCGGAATTGAAGAATTTTTAATGAATTTTCGCAATAAATCACTACGTAGGGATGACTAAAGGAAAACAACTAGTGACTAATCCTCAATGACAGTCGACCCGATCACTTCGAATCGTGTGAAAAGATGAGTTTTTAACAAATTTTAGAAATAAATCGATTCGTAGAAATGACCAATCGAAAATAACAAAGATTCCGATCGCTGGATTTGTGATAATCCTAGGATTATATTAATCTAAACAACGTTTTGCTTTTAATGTTTGCCAAGAGATGTTTGCCAACAAATTAAATTGATTTTATCTTATATCTTCTGCCTTAGATACAATTCTTTGCAAAATGATATATTTTTATACAAATGGTATATTTCAATTGGATTTGTCACCTGATTTTCTTTAATTAATATATTTTATACAATTTTGATTTTATTTTTCCGTAATAAAAAATTACCAAACATAGTTGACCTTTTTCGAGCAGTAGGGTGTGACGAGGATTTCCAAAAGGAGTTCGTACGTTTAGAAATTCCAACTGAAAATTGAGTACATTGTTTTTGGTCACCGGAAACGGCTCTATCGGCACTGTTTCGGCACACATATTTCTTGAAGTGTAACAAATAGCTCGATTTGATGCAGCATTCACTAATGTCTGATCGATTTGTATGTGAAGCTGGCCCGAAAAACCAGCCCGAAAAACGCCTATTCATTTTTGGACTGTTTCTTCGCTAATTTCAATAGCATTCAGAAAACTATCATAATTGTATGGAAAACGCATATCTAATCCCGAAATAATTTTTTCATCTATGTATCTACGAAATTTTTATTAATTAATATGAGAAAGCTAATATTATCTCGAAATGTTACTAAATTGGTAATGCCAAATTGTACAGATAATAATTGTAATATATAAAAAAATTGTGTTACATTGTAAATCCTGGCAGAAAATCGTTATAGTTGCATATATCGATGACATATCAGCACGATTACAAGGACCATATAAACATCCATCGGGAATTTTGACCTAAAAGTTAACATCCTTTGTGTCCAAAATAAACGCAGTCCATTTCGAAATATTCAATATAGGAGCCTTATCTTTATCCACGTGTTACGATGGTTGCATTGAACTTTTCCATTTTATATGAAAAATCGGTTAAATTAAAAATTTTATTGCTGGAATGCAGGAGATATCATCCTCGAGATGATTTGCTCAAAGTTAAGTCCGTCCATTTTCGATATGATGCCAATAGTTGAGTCTGATCGGTGAATATAAAGGTTTGATCTAGAGTAAAATCCCACAATCCAATGAAAATGGTACTGGAATTTTTTACAAATTTGTTACACAGTTAGAAAATTTTTTCAAGCCCCGTTATTCTGCAGTTCGTGTGTGGGCTGGCATTAGACAAAGCTACACCACACTTTTCGTATTTTTGTTAATATTTATTGTATCGGGCTGGGGGTGGTACTGGAATTTTTACGCTGAGTACCCTAGGCTGAAGGGTATTAGATTAAATGACCTGAAGTTTGGTCAAGAACGAGTGGAGCACAAAATTCTTTAATGGGCTATTTGAATAGGCCATAATGAGCCTAAAATTATTTGTTTGCTAATATATCAAATTTTTCGTTCAAATTTCGGTTTCGGTTAGATTTTCGATTTGAGTTTTGCTAGCTTTAAATTAAATGGCCTAAAGTTCGGTCAAAAACGAGTGGAGGCCAAAATTTTTAATGGGGCACTTGATTAAGCCATAATGAGCCTAAAATTATTTGTTTTGTCAATTGATCTTGTTTTGCGTTGTAATTTCGGTTTTGATCTGATTTTCGATTTTGGTTCTGCTAGCTTTAGATTAAATGACCTGAAGTTTGGTCAAGAACGAGTGGAGTCAGCATTTTTTAATGGTGCATTTGATTAGGCCATAATGAGTCTAAGATTATTTGTATGTCAATTTATCTTGTTTTGAGTTCTTATTTCGGTTTTGGTCCGATTTTAGATTTGGGTTCCGCTAGGCTTAGATCAAATGGCTTGAAGTTTTGTCAAGAACGTGTAGAGCCCAAAATTATTTAATGGGGCATTTGATTAGGTCATAATGAGCCTGAAAGTATTTGTTTGCCAATAGATCAAATTTTTTGTTCTAATTTTGGTTTTGGTTCAATTCTGGATTTTGGTTCTGTTAGTTTTTCGATTAAATGACCTGAAAAGTTTGGTCAAGAACGAGTGGAGCCCAAACTTTGTTAATGAGGCATTAGATTAGGCCGTAATGAGCCTAAAATTATTTGTATGTCAGTGAATCGTGTTTTTCGTTCTAATCTGATTTTTCGTACGATTTTCGATTTGGCTTCTGCTAGCTTTAAAGTGTTAAAGCCTTTAAAGATTTTTCTAGAACGAGCCGAATAAAAAAATTTAGTAGGGCATTTAATTAGACTAAAATTAACCTCTAATTTTCCAATTGTTTTTAAATTATGTTTTGATATGGGTTCTGCCAACTTTTTCTAAAGCTGGCAGAATCCTCATTTTAGTTGGAAGGGATAGAGCTTAAATTTTTTTAATAGAGCATTTAAATAGCCTATTATTAGCCTTCAATTATCCATACTATCTTGTAATGTTCTGTTGTATGGTGTTGTGCGGAGCGGTTTGGGGATTGGGTATTTTAAAGTTCAACTTCATTGTTTCTTCTTGCATTTTATTAACATTTTTATTAGTTATTACATTGATGATTCACATTTATTGTACAAAACTTAAATTTAAACACGACATAATTTTTGATGATTAATTACTAATTACATTTACTTAAAATGACTGATTATGAATTTCTAAAGTCACTGTTTATGACTATATATAATTACGGCTTATGACTATCCATAATAATTGTTTATGACTATATCTTAAAACTAAAATATGTTTAATTATATTTCCAGCTTTAACCCAAAAAACTCGTTTAATTTAAGTAGCGTGAAATTTTTTGAACCAGTTTCATTATATATTTGTTTCTTAATTAAAATGCTATTATTGTCCACTTCTACAACGGTAGTTTTTATATTTTCCAGCTTTGCAAGCGCTAAAATCTCCACACCACTCGATCTTGACTGTCCCTACCTGAGTTTTGCCTTGTCGTCATCATCAATCAGTTCAAATAATTCTTTTTCAATTACTATCATTGAAGTAAAGTCGGTAATAATTTTAAAACATAACCACGTCTTAATTGGTTCTGTATCACCTCGTATTTTTTAGAACAGTCGAAAAGAGAACTAAATTTTATTTCGGGCCAAAACCAGTTGCTTTCCTCAGTGGTAAAATAGTTGTTAGCTTCGTCTAAACAACCTTCAATGGAGGATGTGATTTATCTATTGAAAATGAATCCTGTGGTCCGATACCGCAAGTAATAAAAGCATTTATTATACGTTCTGGGTTAATTGATACCGTCCAATTGGTAACCCATTCGGAAACCGTTTCGTAGTTAGGCACTTTTGTATTTCCAGCCTTCTATTGCATATGTGTATCATTTATCGCTTTCGCTATATACTCATCATAAGATGTATTATATGAAGCTTGGAATGACCGATTTATTCGGCCGGATCTTATCCGACCGGAGATTCGGCGATATAATTTCTATTTTTGTTTTTCTATAGTTTTTTGTTTTTAATCAGTAAATGAGATCCATACGAATCTATGATTAGTAAGACCGGTTCTCTTAAAAGACTTGTTTGCGCTCTTTTCAAAATTACATTTTTGATGTAACGTTCAAGCACGTCTACACTCCACATTCCAGTTACATTTACATCAACCAGGCATTTATTATTTATTTTTGGTATTTTTTTTATTTTTGAAAATAGCAGGTGGGGTTTAAAGATTTTACCGTCTGCTGAAATTGCGAATGTCGCGGTAAAACGTTTATGCGAAGTGCTGGCTTTCCGCATTAAAATGTTGCGGGCTCCCTTTTCTGTTATTGTACTTTTAGCGGCTGATTCGAAATGCCGGGGAACTTGGTCCATGTTTATAATGTTGCCAGGTTTGATGCGTTTAATATCAATTAATTCCTGTAAACTACTTAAAAATTGTCTGATTAGTTCATTGGCATTGTTAGGAAGAGATCGTGAAGATGTTTTACACTTACTGACCAGATTAAAACGTGCCTTGAATCTCACACACCATCCCGTCGATGCTTTTAAAATTTTATAATTTTTATCAGGAAACTGACTAACTGACTCCAATCTAATTTGTTTACATTTAACTAATTCTAAAGTTCTGGAAAAAATTCCTTCCAAGTTATGTTTTCTATTATTAGAAACTTTTATTTTTTTATAAACTTGGGAATTATCCCAAGTGTTTCTTTATTTATTTAAAATATAACAAAATTATTAAAGTGGATAAGTTAGATGTTGATAGTTTTAAGTTGAACAATGAATTAAATTTATTATTACAAAAAATGTGGTTGATGGATTTCATGACGGTGTCATATTTTGTAGGTGTATCATGCACATTTTGCTAACGTGTGCTGCTGTCCACGTTTTGCTGATCCATACATCCGGTTTATTTATAATGTAGCACCGCTGTTGTTGGTGTCCAATGATGTAGTAGCAATACGTAACTTCTGCCCTCCCCCATCTAATCGCCGGGAAATTCTCTTTAATGTTGATGGTTCTATAATGCATTCAAGCAGCTATTTTTTAGTTTTATACTACCCACGAATTGTTGTTGGTGTTAAGTTGTATTTGGCCGCAAAAGCATGAAACCCGTAACCAGACGTATTCGGCTTGTATTGGTTGATTATATCCAATTTAAATTTGAGATTGTACGATTTTCGTATTTGCGACATCTAAAATAATTTAATTAATTAGCACTGCAAAAATAATTTTTGTAAATCACTAGAAATTAATTAACAATTACTTACATTTTATAGAAATAAATTGTGAGTTGCGAGCGCGGTATGTTTCCATTAGGCAGTATGATACATTCTGAGGTTAGGTTAACTATTTTTTATTTTGCTTATTTAGTTGACAGTAATATTTTGGTATTTAAAAAATTTCGTATTAAAAATATTCCATTAATTATCAAAATTATCAAAATTACTTTACAGCGATAAATGTAAATGTATTGAGATTTATCAAAGATTTTTTTATTGTTTGTATAGTTTTTCTGTTGCATACAGAAGATTTTTTTCAGTAGACAACATAGAAATAGTTTATTCACCCAGCGAACCGTCCATTTCATAACCTGTTAAATTTTCCTATTAAGTACTATATATTATAAACATATTATGAAACAAAGAAATATTTTTCAGGACAGAAATGCATTGCAACCGAAATCCGAAAATGCTTGTCAAATTTTCATGGCAGATTGCCTAGACGTTGTATTTAAATAAAACGCCGGATAGGCGCTCTATTTGTCTATAACGCCTAAGCGCTTTTTTCGGGAGAAGACGGTAGTCTCGCCTCGAATGCAATAACATCTTGCATTTGACGTTCAGATTCTCGTTTTTCTGCTCCAAGCAGAATACCAACTTTCGTCATGTAATCGAGCTTTGCACTCAATACTTTCTCGTGAGCTGTTTTGTTCAAATAATGTTGTCGCATATAGGTAGAGTTAAACCGGGCTTACCAAAGGTTCTACATGAAATTTACCATCAGGTATAGGATTATATTTAATCCATTGATTACTAGAATTTAACAAGGGTTCTTGTTAAAAAATATGCACGCAAAATAATTCTAGACACTTATGTGTAACAGGCATATGCATAAAAATCTTGGGACGGTTCAATGCTCCGATCAATCGAACGACAATTTTCAGGCAATTTTCCGTTACGCAAATTTTATTTTTATCCGAAAAAAAATTGATCACCGCAGGTTGTAGCGGTTCCCTAAATAAATATACAACAATGTTTAGACACGCACTTTACACATTAATAAATTTAAAGTGATCATAATACTCGTGATGTATGGTGGTGCAAATGCATGCCTGGACTCGATTGTGTTTCATTTAATTGTATTGATCCAATGGTACTGGTGTCCTCTTCTGCAAATTTGGCCGGCTTATACCGGGTCGCAATAGACTAAACTTTAAAGAATAATGAATAAACTATGGGAGAATTTTTATTTTTCATAGCTCGTGACAGTCAAACATTCTTTGATATACACCTTATAAACAAATTGTATTTCGTATACAATCTTATGTGGCATACAGCAAATATAAACAAAATCTCTTATTCTTATCTTACTCTCGTATTATATGTATATCTATAGAAGCAAAATCTGTACACTCATCTAATGTTTTGTTTGAATTGTATGAATTTTTCTATGTCTCAATAAATTTTCATTGACAAATTTATAAAAAAAATTCTTTCGTTTTTTTTCAGTCTCGCCATGTAAGTATATTATGGAACAATAATTCTGCATATCAACCAATGAATAGAAAATAAGAAAACTTTATTGATAGATGTTGTATATTTAAAAAAGAAACACAATAAACATACTGAAAATACGGTTGTTAAGCAGGTAATTATGGTCTCTATGGAATGGACTGATAAATCTGTCTAACGATGATTGAGTTCGTTGTACAATACATTCTTTGTTAACTATTAATACAACTGAAATTATTTTATCCAGTTTCATTATTATTCACATTTGATGCGAATCAACTTTTAAAAAGTAGATATTTAAATTTCCTTCCAAAAATAAAAAATTTTCCGCTATTTTATGATTAATGATACATATGTCTGTTCATTCATGTACAAAAAATAATAACCAATTTATTTTTTAGTTATTTTCCAAAAAAACAAGCTTTGACTACACCACATCGCAAACAGAACAATGATGATTTTGATACCATCATCCACTTTCTCCATATCCCACCCAACCAATTAAAATTATTTTGTTTTTTATTTTTTACAACACACGAATATGTTTACCTGAATTCAACCAATCTAGAAGGATATATGCATACTCCAAATTGCTTACATTTCCATGCCCTCGGATACAATGTTATTGTTAAAAAACAATACGTGTGTGATATGTTTTGCGATTTGCTCATACTTAACATTGATGAGAAACAACTCTCACTCTACATAAATAGTGTGAGTATATGTCACATTATATATAGACACTAATAGAATCTTTGAAAAAAGTGTGTAGACAGTTCCATTATTAATGTGGACGAGTGGTTTTTCTCGTGCAAAGGATTTATGTGTGACAGAGTGTTTGGGTACAACGGTGGAGCAGCTAAGTCAAAAAACACTCAAAAGAATAGTCGAAGGAGGTCAACAAATGTATGAAGAATTTGTTCGATGGTGTATCGGGACTTAGTTGGATCTGTGCACAGTGCATGCACAGAAGGATTGATTTATTTTACTCGGCAAGAAATGCCATCAATAACTAGCCGTTCTATTACTCGTTCACAAAGCAAATCCATTTCACGGGATACGCCACCTATTCAACCTGTCTAAGACGTTATTGTTCGGAATGACAAACAAATAAATATTATAGATGACAAAGTACCCAGTACAAGAAACATATTAGAACTATTTCCTACAACAAAACAAAAAAGTGTATGTTTACGAACGGGTTTTACGGTCTTGTTTATATTGTTTAAATAAAAATCATAGATTACATCTTTATAACCTCGACATGTTTCGGCGTTAATGTGCCATTTTCTAGGGGTTTATTTCTACAAAAATAATGATTCATTTTAACAAAGCAAAGTGGTCACACATATGATAACATAAATAGTTAATTACAATTTTTTTACACTTACTGTAGTCATAAATAAAATTAAAGCAAAATTAAAAATGAAATTTGCGAAAAATGCTCACAAATAAATACATAATTCGCCATTCATTAAAGAGTAAACAAACACTAAATAGACTAAAAAACGTATATACCTTCCGATCTGTTGTTGATCGGGTGTCAAAAACACAACGTTAATTTAGTTAAAACATTCGTAGTCGTTCGTTGTGTGTGTGTTTATTGTGCGCGTTCGTGTGCGTATGCCGTTTTTTTATTGTTTGCGTGGTTGAAATCATTAACCAACGCATTAAAGGCCGTCGCGATATGATCTGTGTCTTGTTTGATGTTCATTGAATTTTCACTTATGATGTGTACGGCCTCCGTGGTTAACCTACGACCAAGAAGATTAGATTTGGCGAAAACTTCTGCAGAATTGAAATCAGGTTTTTGTCCGTCTTTTAGACAATGCTCAACTAGGGCTGTTTTTGGCGATGAATATTCATTGGCTTTTTCCAAATCACGTTTATGATTTAATTGTTTTTCCAGATACTGTTTTGTTTGTCCGACATAGGATAGTTGACAAGTTGAACCATCATTCAAAGTCCTCGTCTGGTTTGTCGAAGATATTATCTAATATACAGCTAAATCACAGAAAGAAATGATGATTTATAACAAGAAAATTTGATTCAATTTAAATCACACATGATTTCGATTATTCGTCATTAATATTTTGGTCTTGATTTAAAATATAAGACTTTAAAAGCAAAACCTTGCTATTTCATTATAAAATCCTATTTCATTATAAAATTTTTGTTCTTGCGTTAAAATCTTGAAAAAACGTTTCAAAAAATTAGATGTTTGTTGTAAACATGAAGTAATTTTGGCAACATACTAATGTGTCTAAAAAAGAGCGCATCAAGTTTTGTTTTGGGAAAAATCTACCTACATTTGGTTTAAAGCAAGTAAGCGGTGTTTGAATAAAAAACTGTTTGGCTTATTATGCTTGTTATGTTTGGTTATTTGACGTATTTTAAGCACAATCAGATAAGGATTTTCTGATTTAATTAAACAGTTTGTTTTGTACTTGGTACCCCTATATTGTATTGTATCTGCTAGAGTAACTTCATTCAAACTTAATTTCATCCCTTGTATTAATTCAATATAAGGCGAATTAATACGGACATTTGCACTTCTGTTACTATATTTTATCACTGATATTGCTTTCATTGATCAACGGGTTCATTATAAATCTTATAGAACACTTTTTGGAAATTGACCATGATAAATTTCTTCTGGAGGTTATTGCATTTGTATAATACTTCAGTTCTCGATGCTTCGATTTAAAGCGCATACACCACATTGGTTTCAAAGGTCCCGAGTTTATTATTACTGTAGGATAATGTAATAAATTATGGTGCTTAGGTTTAAGGTGCTCATTAAAAATGTCTAAATACATTTTATTATGCTTTGTAATTTGTTCTTTCAGGCAATGTATATCATAATTTGAAAATGTATCTTTAAAAATTAACTCAACTAAATCTTGTAATGCCTGTATATATTTTAATAAGGGATCTGATGTTGATATGAAATCCCCAATATAAAATAAAATATTCTCTAATAAACAAAGGGCTTCTGTAGCTGAAACGTGAAGTTTTTTTTGTTTTATATGATCAGTTTTTATGGCTCCGGGTCGGTTAGCTAATTGAGTTTCACCATACTCAAAATTCTTAATGCGAGAGTTCAGCTCCTCAAGTGAAAAGTAATACTTTTCAATTATAAAGGAGTAAAGACAATTTGATATGCCAAATTTGATTACACCTTCCATCACGTCATGCATTATATCCACCGAATAGTTTTCCGTAACATGAAAGGTTTGAATCTGGTTTAAAATACAACTACGTTTAATACCGGTTAGCTGAAACGTATCCGAATCGATAGTTAAAATTTACTCATCATAATTCGTTTTTGATCGTGCCAGATTAGAATTATTTATATAGCACGATTTTGTATCCTCTTTTGTCATGGTGCAAAGCGTACAAAAAAGTTGTGGCTAAAAGATTGAGAAAATCCAGGAATGGAATTTAATCCTAAATTGTCTCCAATTACTATTCCCAACACAAAATGAACCTTTATAACACCTTCTTCTGTTTGTATGTATATATCTTCTGTTTCTAGTCATTTCAGCTCATCGACTAGAGGGTTACCAGTATGAGCAAAGTGACAATTAATTCTATTAAAAAAAACGAATTAAAATTTGACATTCATTGTTACTTTTAATGATTTCAAAGAAAAAATGTTTTCGTTTTAAGAATTAGAAGTTTGATTTTTCTTTTAACTCTAAACAATTTGTGATAAGTCGCAAAATATATTTCGTATTAAGATACTGTACTATTTGTTATAAATTTACTAAAACAATTTTCAGTAGAAATTTATTTGTTTGACGTAATTGATTCGATTTTTATTTTAACAGAAGTTGTTTGTATACAATCCTCAAATTATTTTCCGTTCCAAAATTTTCGATTTCAATATAAAATATTACAAAATTTTAACTTAAACGAAATTTTGTTATAATGGAAATCATTTATTTGTACAGGAACAAGTTTAATTTATTTTAAGCACTTTTTAAAAACTTTGGGACGAAATTTGTCACATTTTGATACTAAATAATTATTTTTTTCTGTGATGAAGTTGGCCCAAAATTCTATCCCAAAAAAAAATGGTTTTTTCAACGCCAATTTTTACTCTGTAACTTTTAACTTTTGGTACTGGTCCGCGATGCCATTACATTTTTCTAATGGTTCTGGTCCTAATCTATACCATTGCGTCGGGGCAAATACCAAAACTTAAAACTTACAGAGTAAAAATTGACTAGTATTTATTTAGCTTAATTGGGCCATATATGGCCACGAGAGCCTTGTTAGAATCGCAAGCCCCGACGCAATGGTATAGATTAGGACCAGGGCTAATCAAAAAATGTTATGGCATCATTGAAGTTTTATTGGATTATTTATGACCACGTTGTCCATGTTAGGGTGCTCAAATATGGTGTTGTGGAACATTATTGTATCACTACCAATGGAAGACTTGATGGCGTCGTTAGTTTATGCCTGAACTTTGAAGTTACACAAATGAATATGTTAATTTTTAAATTAATTATAATCTGTTTTATTTTGTGTTCCTCAGTTTTTGATTACTCTTTATTAGTTTGTCTTTAATTTGAATTTGAATTAAATTTTTTTAATTTGGTTTATTATTTAACCTTTCATAATGAATTTTTGGGTTGAGAGTATTAGATATAACTGGCGAGACAGTTTTAACTTTTGTTATAGTAAATTTTAGGCTGACTATGAGAAACTATCACGATAGTAATATTTTTTTGGGCTGAGTTCTTATAAAATGTCGTGATAATTTTTTGGGCTGATACTCGTAATATTATAGAAACCATCATTTTAGTGTTGCCATCGCATTTTTTGGGTTCAAATTTGGGCCAACTTCACATACATCTTATATATATACTAAAGAAGTTACTTGATGCTGATCCAAATAACGTGAGTAATTCATTCGTTTTCGAAGAAAAGATATGCAGCAACGGATGCAAAACCATGTGTAGGAGTAGGAAGCGTAGATGTGTAGGAATGTAACCCACTTGTTCTAAAAGATATGGTACCAGGTACTTAGGAAAATACATTTTTAAGTTACTCTACACAGTTTTTGTAGGTCGGGTTTTCTGAAGTTTTGAGGGCTTTTTATCGAATTATTATATGTCCCATTTTCATCTACAGCTGGTTGTTGATGGATCGCAGAATATGGAAACTATCGTGACATAGCTTATTGAACACTGTCTACAAAGTGATGACTAATGTTGTACTTACCAGACTACCACTTTCCGGAAACATTTTCAGTATGGCTTTCTTTCTAACCGATCAATTATTGAACACCGAGGTTGATTGTGAAAATATGTTGGAATATAGACTTTCAGCAAACATTTGATAGTATCAACCGCGAAAACCTCTGGGCCGGGCTCCTATGCCTAGAAATAATAGATAAACTTATTTCTCTGAGTAAATTAACAATGTCTGGGCCTATACGTAGAATCGTAATAATAAGGGAAATGTATCAAATACATTTGAAATAACATCTGTCAGGCAAAATTCTTGGATATGCAAGACGTAACGATATCAGGAACAGCTTAATACCATCCGACCTCTAACTACTGTAGAATCCATAACTTTGCGCAAATTAAAATTTAGGAAAACGAATATAGGATTCGTGTAAATTATGAGATAAAGCGGATTGAGATCATCCGATTTATTAAATCTAACAAAATTTGATGGCTAGACCTCGTCAGAAGTTATTTTAACAACAAATGATAAAAAAGAGTAGCTCTTCTTGCTTCCACATAGCGACGATGAAAAAGATAGATAAATTGATTGTACGCGCATGACGTAAACACTAGGTGTCTTTCCATTTTTCATTCCACTAATAGCTGCTTCTACTCTTCTACTGCGTACCGCCACTGAGTGTTGAGAGAAGGTTCTTTATTATTTCTGCGCTGGTTTAAATAATCAGTGACTGCTGATTGGTAACCCTGTAATGACACATTTATGTTTGTCTTTTGGACGGTGTTATATGTTCAGTATGTCTTATATGTTTGTCTTTGAATGTAGATGACAAACACGAGAACGCTATCCATATCACCATCTCTGTAAGATCTAATGTAGGCTGACGGAAGGGAAAGGAAAGGTAGGAAATTTCTTAGGAATTATGTCTTGATCGATTTGGATTTCCATTCTTCTATCATTTAATCTGCACTTCACTCTGTGAATTGTCTTCGAGGAAATAGCGTACTTGTTATACAACTAAATTTTGCATTATTGTCAGTTCGGTGAAGCGTTGGCCATTGTTGTTACTAATGTAACTGGCTATAATGTATAACCTAGATGTATCAAGTATTTTCTTTCAACATATTAAAATGCACAAAACCAAGTGGAGGTCGAATGATGGAAGAATGGAAAACCAATTTGATGAAGTTATGATCTCAAACAGATACTCTATCAACATTACTGACTGTTTGACTGTTGAAACCGATCGCTGGAATATCAATATACTAAACTTGAAAACTGGAGAGAGAGAACGGAATGATTGGCTCGACGATTTATCGAAAAAGAAAGTTGCGTGAAAAATGGTTAGAGCAAAACACTAGGAGCATTCAGATAATCTACTCGAAGAAATGTATTGAAAACATCAACTTCCAAGCAGAAAACGGAAACTCATGGGACTGCTTCGAAAAAACAAAGCCACTATAACCATCAAAGGTACGAATGAAAGTTAAGAAGTAGCGTAGCTGATGTTCTCTGAGGATGGCAATATTACTTTCAAACCCTTCTAAATATGAATAATGTTGTGCCTCTTATTCGAGCTATTGCTCGAACATTCGAAGTGGTATTTCACCCGTATCCTACAGTACAGGAAGTAGACGCGATATTAGTAGATTAAAAAATGGAAAAGCACTTGGAATTGACGGGATGTCCAATAAATTATTAAATCAGGAAGGAGCTATTCTTGCATCTAATATTTGCGAACTTATCGTTGCGAATCCTCCCCCTTGTCGAAAACATTATTGACGACTACCAATATAGTTGTATCCAAACCGAACAACTACTGCCTATTGTTTCACCTTGTGAATGATCTTAAAAAATTGTTCGGAGTACAACTTAACCATTCATTAACTCTGTGTAGACTTTCAACAAACATATGACACCATTATCTGCGAAAACCTCTAGGACACGTTTATATGTCTCGGATTCTCAGAAAAGCTTGCATCTCTTTGTAATCTACCAACATCTGGCTCGCTGTGTAGAATTGTAGTGGAAGGAACTGTGTTTGATCTTTTCAAAAAAACATCAGGTGTGCGACAAGAAGATATGCTCGCACCTGTGTAGTTTAGTCTGGCGCTCGAGCACGTGGTGTACAAAACCTGTATTGAATCTTGCGCTGTATATTCAATAAGACAGGCCAAATTCTTGGATATGCAGACGATATCGTGCTTTTTGGCCGGCGACCTAATGATATCAAGAACAATTTAATACCGCTTATCCTCCACATAAAACATCTGGGGTTTAAAACAAACAGGAACTAAACTATATGTTAATCAACACCAATTAGCATCCATACGGTAAATCTCGAAACAGTCGACCATAACTTAGACCGCATAGCAGCCGAACATCGGGTCTTATACGCACAGTCATGTTTTTTGCGACCATAATAGCTTTAGCGTTAGTGTATGCTCGCACTTTACAAAGTACTTATACGACCTGTTCTATCTTGTGGAAGCGAAAGTTGAACTTTGGCCACTAAAGATTATGGATTATTACCTTCCTTTGAAAGGAAGATCATTCAATCAATTTACCACGAATATCAAATTCGAAAGCAAACGCCTCCTTTGAGACTTTGACATTATCGGTTTCATTAAATCCAATCGATTAAGATTGCTAGGCTACGTTGACCGATCAGTATCACAACGAATGATAAGAAAAGTCTTCCATAATCAGTAGGCGAACGGGGAGAGCAGAAGAATACCGGTTTTCATAAACCTTCAGTTTATGTTTAAAAGATAATTTTTAAAGCTTTAGATCACATTAATTTCATTAAATAAAATATTCTAGAGTAAACATATCAAATTTAATAAAACTATTATCATTAAAAAAATATTTTAATTATACAACAAAATAATAAAATTTTATAAAACGGTTATGTATTCAAATATCTTTAATCCTCTCTAGACCTACCCAAATCTATTTTCCGCAAGTCGTTCCTCCGTTTATTAATATCGGAAAACTCGGAAAACCCGAATTTTTATCTAATATTCCCGGTTATCTGTTCAAATATCTTTAGTCCTAACTTCCAGGAGCCCTATTTTTTAAAAAATATGTATGATTTCCGTTCACATAAGCCTAAACCTACACAAATCCATCTCCCGCTAGTGGTTCCGCCGTTTATTGATATCAAAAAACTCGGAAAACCTGAAATAATATTTAGTAACCCCGGTTATGTGTTCAAACATGCTTAATCCTAACTACCAGGAGCCCTACTTTCTGGAAAATGTGTATGATTATCCATTTGCATTGGCTTAGACGTACTCAAATCTATTTTCCGTTAATGGTTCCGCCGTTTAGTAATGTCGGAAAACTCGGAAAACCCGAATTTATATTTATTAACCCCCGTTATGTGTTCAAACATCTTTAATCCTAACTACAAGAGGCCCTAGCTTTTGGAAAATGTGTATGATTATCCGTTCACACAGGCCTAGATCTACTCAAATCTATTTTCCGCTAGTCGTTCCGCCGTTTATTAATATCAGAAAACTCGGAAAACCCGAATTAATATTTAATAACCACGGTTATGTGTTCAAACATGCTTAATCCTAACTACCAGGAGCCCTACTTTCTGGAAAATGTGTATGATTATCTATTTGCATGGGCTTAGACGTACTCAAATCTATTTTTCGTTAGTGGTTCCGCCGTTTAGTAATGTCGGAAAACTCGTAAAACCCATATTTATATTTAATATTCCCGGTAATGTCTTCAAACATCCTTAATCCTAACTACCAGAAACCCTACTTTTTGAGAAACATAAATGATTTTCCATTAACACAGGCCTAGATCTGCCGCCGTTTAAGAGTATTGGAAAACTCGGAAAACCCGAATTAATATTTAATAACCCCGGTTATGTGTTCAAATACCTTTAATCCTAACTACCAGGAACCCTACTTTTTCTAAAATGAGTAAATCAGATAAAATAAATTTTCCGCTAGTGGCTCCGCCGTTTAGTTATATCGGAAAACTCGGAAAACCCGAATTTATATTTATTAACCCCGGTTATGTGTTCAAACATGCTTAATCCTAACTACCAGGAGCCCTACTTTTGGAAAATGTGTATGAGTATCCATTTGCATATGCTTAGACGTACTCAAATCTATTTTTCGTTAATGGTTCCGCCGTTTAGTAATGTCGGAAAACTCGTAAAACCCATATTTATATTTAATATTCCCGGTAATGTCTTCAAACATCCTTAATCCTAACTACCAGAAACCCTACTTTTTGAGAAACATAAATGATTTTCCATTAACACAGGCCTAGATCTGCCGCCGTTTAAGAGTATCGGAAAACTCGGAAAACCCGAATTAATATTTAATAACCCCGGTTATGTGTTCAAATACCTTTAATCCTAACTACCAGGAACCCTACTTTTTCTAAAATGAGTAAATCAGATAAAATAAATTTTCCGCTAGTGGCTCCGCCGTTTAGTTATATCGGAAAACTCGGAAAACCCGAATTTATATTTATTAACCCCGGTTATGTGTTCAAACATGCTTAATCCTAACTACCAGGAGCCCTACTTTTGGAAAATGTGTATGAGTATCCATTTGCATATGCTTAGACGTACTCAAATCTATTTTTCGTTAATGGTTCCGCCGTTTAGTAATGTCGGAAAAATCGTAAAACCCATATTTATATTTAATATTCCCGGTAATGTCTTCAAACATCCTTAATCCTAACTACCAGAAACCCTACTTTTTGAGAAACATAAATGATTTTCCGTTAACACAGGCGTAGATCTACCGCCGTTTAATAGTATCGGAAAACTCGGAAAACCCGAATTTATGTTTATTAACCTTGATTATGTGCTCAAACATCTTTAATCCTAACTACCAGAGGCCCTAGCTTTTCGAGAATGTGAATGATTATCCGTTCACACAGGCCTAGATCTACACAAATCTATTGTCCGCTAGTCGTTCCGGCGTTTAATAATATCGGAAAACTCGGAAAATCTGAATTTATATTTAATAACCCCAGTTATGTGTTCAAATATCCTTAATCCTAACTACCAGAGGCCCTACTTTTTGAAAAATATTTATGATTTTCCGTTCACAAAGGCCTAGACCTACTCAAATCTATTTCCCGATAGTGGTTCCGCCGTTTATTAATATCGTTAAACTCGGAAAAATCGAATTACTATTTAATAACCTCAGTTATATGTTCAAATTTCTTTTATCCTACTTCGAGGGGCCCTAATTTTTGGAAAATGTTTAAATCAAATTAAATTTATTTTCCGCTAGTGGTTCCGCCGTTTCGTAATATCGGAAAACAAGGAGAATCTGTTTTTATAATTTATTTTCTTAATCCTAACTATCAGGGACCCTACTTTATGGAAAATGTCTATGATTATCCATTCACACAGGCAAAGACCTACTGAAATCTATTTTCCGCTAGTGGTTCCGCCGTTTAGTAATATCGGAAACCTGGGGAAAATCGAATTTATATTTAATAACCCTGGTTATGTTTTCAAACATCCTTAATCTTAACTACTGTAACGGAATTTTCTCGAACTCCGTTGCTAACCTATCCCAGTAAATAGATAAGTTCCTTACAGAATCTTATCAGCATGACCTTGATGATAAATCATCACCTATATCCAAATAAAGTAAACGTCATGTATAATTCCCACATTTCGTTTTGTGTTGTACAGATTAAGTTTCAATTATTTAATTCATGTTAGAATTATTAATAGTAACCTACATTTGTATAAGCATAAATCTACTGTAGTAATTCCATAAACCTTGAAGATATCATTTTCATTAATTTCCATATTTGTCCCAAACTGAATTACTCATTTTTCATCTGTGTCACTCAATAGTATGTATAGTAAACATACGAGTATATGCAACATGTGAACAGACATAAGTATTTAATTTTTCTTGTTGTTTTTACGTGCTTTGCGTAACCCAATTCTCTTTTCCGTATGCATATTAAGTGCAAGTAAATCCCTCGTATGTAGCTTGGGTAACCTGCTACATAATAAACGGAAAAATGAAAAGTTGCAATTGCGGTTGCACCAATTTCTATGTAAAAATGTATACCAACTCGGTTGTACTTTTTGCTGACGCCGAAAGAATATGGTTAGTTGACTGTGAGAATATTTCAATTTAACTTTTTCTTGTCCCCCCATTCCTCTCACCCAGTCAATTAATTTGGTACAAACTGGAAAACAGGCAGTTAATTTTGGGTGAACTATCCGTATAGTAGCTCAGGCTCGGCGGATAGCCCGCTAAGTTAGGAAATTAATTTTTTTTTTTAAATAAATTAAGTTTGGTTTTTTTGTTTAAAGTAAAATTCAAGTTTTTTTATTTTGAGTAATGCGAGGCGGGGCTATAAAAATAAATTTGGGAAGTATATTATTCAACATGCTAACATGTCGGCCCAGATAACAGGACGGAAGGTACCACGGGACGGAACTGTTGTTGCTTAAGCACTCCTTTCCTTCTGCCAGAACCGCTCTGGAACCTAAAAATACTTATTAACACATCCATAGTCCTGGGAGCATTACTCTTTTTTGTTTGTAGTTAAGATGATAGTTTAAAACTATCATTATACAACCACGGTTGATTGAACCCGCATAATGAGTTGACAACTGCATCACTACTTCGGGGTCCGATACCCCCTTTTTTCTTCCTTTCCCATTTTTTTTTTGTTTTTCGATGCGGTTATCAAGGCCGTTACTTGTGCATCCCCATCCTCACGACCAAGCACTAACCTCTTCCGGCTGAGCTACAGGTTAATGCCGCAGGGGGATCTAATGCAGGTAAAGGCAAATTTTCTATGAAACTGGGTTAGCTGTAGGCTTAGGTAGAGTAGAATTGTCGTAAGCAAGCAGCAGAGAGTGGCAGTAGATTGATATTTTTGATGTAATGATTCTTTAAGTGGTTTTTAATTAGGCTGTTTTAGAGTTTCATGTAAAACATTACTTCCATGATCGAATTTTTATAGCTGGACTCTGCAGACAACACCTTGTAAAATGTCGAAGATGTAGATGAAAAATTCATCCAGTTACTATGTGAGAATTTCAAGGGATCACCTGTAATCCAATGGGAAGATAACACTCTTTCATATTGAGGTGGCATATTGAATGGAATATATTTAAAACCATAATCCAATACCGAAAAAAGCTTGTTGCCATTGTGCTTAACATCCAAAGTAATTAAAGGCTCATATTTTCGTCGTTGCAAGTAACATACTAAAGTTTCTAAATCGTAGATTAGACCACTGCAATCAGTTTTAGAATAACTTATTTACCTCCAATTTTATAAACCTTTGTAACTGCATTGAAGGATTTAATGTAGAATTTATGCAGTTTAAGTTCGTTTCGCGACATAGGTTTTTTAAGATTCCAATTTTTCTTCAAAGACAACTTATTACTAGGTGCGCAACTAAATATTCGGTTTTTTTTATTGATAAATTAAAAATGGAAAATTATAGCAATATAAAAAATGGTTTATTCAAAGTATTGTCCTTCGCTATCTACACATTTTGGCCATCACTGTAGTAATACTTGAATACCACGACGAAAAAAAGACGCGGCTTTGGACCGAAACCATTCTTCCAGCTAATTTTACACTTCTTAGAAACTGGCCAAATGTAGCCCTGCCAAGCCATGCGCCATCGACCGGAACAAGTGATAATCCAAGAGGGCCAAATCTGGCGAATAAGGCGAGTGCGGTAGCAGATCCCATCTAAATGATTTGATGGTGACCTGGTGCTCGATTATGGCCATTTTTCAAGCAATGCATGGTTTAGATTGATTAGTTGTTGTCGGTAGCGTTATCAGTTGACAGTTTCGCCCTGTTTGTTGTTACTTGTTACTTCGCCAGGTGAAAGCCACGAAGCATTTTGCGTTTGGGATTCTTAAAAAAGAACCACTTCTCATCTTCCGTAACAATTCGATGCAGGAATCTTTTTCTTTCATGCCGTGAAAACAAAATTTTGCAAGTGGCTCTTCAATTTTCCATCTGTCTCTGAGTCAACTCATGCGGCATCCATTTTCCCTTATTTTGAATTTTTCCCATAGCATGTAAATGTTTGGAAATGCCTTGGCGAGTCATGCACCCGCAAGTTGATCTTGAGTTTGCGTATCATCTTCATCCAATAACGCTTGCAGCTCGGTGTCTTCAAATGTTGTTGGTCTTTCTCAGCCCTTCTTGTCCTCTATGTCGAAATCGCAACTTCTAAAGCGTTTAAACCAATCTTTGCGGGTCGTTTTCGATGGTGCTTGTTCACCGTAGGCCTCCCAAGCAAATGACGTGCTTCAGCTGCATTTTTTTTTCAAGTTGAAGCAGAAAAGCAAAGCTTCTCGCAAATGCTGTTTATTTGGCATAAAACTCGACATTTTCGTTCTTAAAAAAATACTTTTGCGTTGCACCATCTATGTATGAACCCCGGAAATAAGTGTTTACCATTTATCCAAGTTGAAATCTGAGGTTTAGCAAGCAGGAATTTTTGAGATGGGATTGCTTTAACAAACTCATATCCGTCAATATTATCTTCATGGTGATTGTTATTTATTTATTTATTTATGCACATATTTATTACTCAGTCTTAGAGTCTTTCAGTAGTTTCTGAAGACGAAAAATGCAAAAGACCCCATTTGAATCACACATTGCACCTCTGATTTTGATGGTTTTAACTCCCGCTGTCTTGATAAGGTTTTCGTAGCATCATTGAAGTTGCATGTTGAGTTGCTCGGTTTGCAGGTTTTATGTTATTTGGCTGTTGTTTCTTGTATTCCGGAAAAAACGATTGCTTTTTTGGTAACCCAAATTCCTTCATGAAAAGTCCCTTTTGCCAAGCATCAGAATTTATCACAGAATCAAATTGTAAGTCATTGACACTGATTGGATATGAAACGTAGTCATGTGTCTTTGAAATGATTCGAACCGCGTTTAAATTTACATTTTGCAATTTGCTACACACAAATCTCTTAAATTATTCATCTTCTTGGTTTCACCACACTAATTTTCTCAAGATAATTTGTTGAAGCAGCAAATGATGCTTCGACAAAATGTTCTGCGTGTGATTGAGGTTTTAAGGCTTTATTGCAAATAAAGAATAAATTAAATCACATAAACGGGTAAAATACTTATTAGTATGATCCAGCAGATCATGAAATTAATACAATTTGCAAAAAATTTGACATATTTGAATACATAACCGGGAATATTAAATATAAATTAGGTTTTTCCGAGATTTCCGGCGTTACTAAACGGCGGAACCACTAGTGAAAAACACATTTGAGTAGGTCTAGGCCTGTGTGAGCGGACAATCATACACATTTTTCAAAAAGTATAGGTCTAGCCCTGTGTGAAGTCAATGAAGTTAGCCCGAGCCCGAATTTTATGGTGGGTTTCTTGGATAAGTGTAGCCATTCCGAAAAAGTGTAAATAGATTAAAAAATGTAGCACCATCCCGAAAAAAATTCACGCATGTGATAAACAAACAATATAGAAAATTATTATTAACGTAAAAAAAATTACTGGTCTAAAATTTCTTTTTTATTTTATTTAACCGAAATAGCGATAATTTGAGTAGTTACTAGGGGAGATAAAGCCACCAAGCGGCATACACGGGCAGATAGGCCAATGTGCTAACTAAGATGTGTAAACTATCCTATGTCCATACCAGATGGAAATAACCTTTTTTTTTAATTTATTTATTTAACTGAAAGACGATTTTTTGTGTAGTTACCATGGGTCAACATTAAATTCTGTACCGAAATACCTAGAGATAAAGCCACCAAGCGCCACCAAGCTTTTTAATTTGTTTATTTAACCGAAAGGCGATTTTTTGTGTAGTTACCATTGGTCAACATTAAATTCTGTACCGAAATATCTAGAGATAAAGCCACCAAGCGGCATACACGGCCAGATAGGCCAATGTACTAACTAATATATGGAAACTATCCTAGGTTCATATCAGGTGGAAATAACCTTTTTTTTAATTTGTTTATTTAACCGAAAGGCGATTTTTTTGTGTAGTTACCATGGGTCAACATTAAATTCTGTACTGAAATACCTAGAGATAAAGCCACCAAGCGGCATACACGGCCAGATAGGTCAATGTACTAACTAAGATGTGGAAACTACCCTATGTCCATATCAGGTGGAAATAAACTTTATTTTTAATTTGTTTTTTTAACCGAAAGCCGATTTTCTGTGTAGTTACCATGGGTCCACAATAATTTCTGTAATGAAATACCTAGAGATAAAGCCACCAAGCGACATACACGGCCAGATAGGCTAATGTACTAACGAAGATATAGAAACTACCCTATGTCCATATCAGGTGGAAATAACCTTTGTTTTTAATTCATAAACCGCAAGGCGATTTTTTGTGCAGTTACCATGGGTCAACATTAAATTCTGTACTAAAATACCTAGAGATAAAGCCACCAAGCAGAATACACGGCCAGATAGGCCAATGTACTAACTAAGAAATGGAAACTACCCTATGTCCATATCAGATGAAAATTAAATGCTGTACTAAAATACCTAGAGATAAAGCCGCCGAGCGGAATACACCAAAAAAAAAGGTTATTTCCACCTGATATGAACATAGAGTAGTTTCTATATCTTAGTTAGTTAATCTCATTTTCAAAGAAAGATCCAATGATGCCACCGGACCAAAATCCGCACCAAACAGTCACTCGTTGAGGATGCATCGGCTTCTCTACGATCACGTGCGAGTTCTCCGTGCCCCAAATGCGACAATTCTGCTTGTTTACATAGCCGCCGAAGTATGAAAAGCGCCTCATTCGAAAAGATGATTTTTTTCGCAAAAATCGGCATCTTCTTCAAGTCGATTGCAAACCCACTCAGCGAAACGTAAACGCAATGAGTTGTCTCTTTTCTTCAATTCCTGAACCAATTGAACTTTATACGGTATAATGCCAAAGTCTTTATGCAGAATTTGTCGCAATGTTGTGCGTGAAATGTTCAATTCTTGAGCACGATGACGAGTTGACGTTCCCGGCGACTCAATCACATTCTCGGCTACAGCGTCAACATTTTCGGGTGTATGCTTGGTTGGCTGCTTGGTTCGTGTTGGTTTATTAATTAGCAAGCCTGTTTCTTTAACTTAAGCTCCCGGCGCTTCGTTTCTTCCGAAAACCGCACGCAATTATCGCACACATTCTGCAACATTACCATGATTTTCGAAGTGATGTTTCAATATTTCCCAGCGTTGTTCAAGTTTTCGTTCAGCGGAAGTATAAAACTAACTTTCTGTCAAATCAGAAGTGACATAACCCTTACCATACTCAAAATAACCGCTACTTCAAAAAAAGTTAGATGGCCCACTCTGTATACTCCCTTCTATAATAAATCACTATTGAAGAAATAAATAAAAGAAAAGACATAAATATCAGACTAATTCAATAATAATAAAATAATACCAAAAATAAAACACATAATTCTAATTAACATTAAACACATAAAACTAACTAAAGTAATTGACATATTAAACATAATTTAAAATGAATTTATTTCACCACATGAATTTTGACACCACAAATCAATATTTTTATTAAACTATTTAAATATAATCATAATATACAATGTAATAATAAAATTTAATATTCACGATTCACATCCCCTTTAAAAGAATAACTACCAGAATATAATTTCCCATGTTGTCTATTAGAATATAGGTAAATATAATGTATAAGCGGCAGTAAAAAAAGACAACAACCCCAATATAAATATACTCACCCAAGATCATCTAATAATTCTATATAATAAACTAATTTCCTCTAATAAATTTAAAAATGAGGGAGCAGTTATATTGCAAGAACACAACAAAAATCACCATAAAGCTATTCTAGGCATAAAATTTAACATTCCCCTATTAATAAATAAACTTCGTCTCCCAGTACGTTCATAACTAATATTAGCTAAACAAAATAAACCAGAAGATGAGCAATTATTAAAGTATAAGCCCCTGACATCCCTCAACTAGTTATAAATTTAGTTAATTTAGTTAATGCCCCTCTTAAAACAATTCTCATATGAGCCACTGAAGAATGAGCAATTAAAGATTTTAACTAATACTCCATCCACTAATCTAATTCTAATTCAATATCAACTAAATAACCCATTAATACCTTGGATTATGAGTATTACTCGTAAAATACCATACCGGAAATAGGGGCTTCTACATGAGCTTTAGGCAACCTAAAATGCACTAAAAACATAGGTATTTTCATCAAAAAATCAAAAATTAAAGATATATACAAGGTTATCCAATTCAAGCTTGATAAAATAACCTTAAAAAAAACACACAAAATATTCGGAATGTATTGTAATTTTTATTTCATTTTACAGATTGATCCTTGCCATTTTTAGTTAAACAAGATATCATTCAAATGTCCTCCACGGGACTTCTTACAGACCTTGATTCTTTTGCGGTAATTTTCAATGACTTTTCGGCACATTTCGGGCGGTATCTCGGCCATTACCTTACGAATATTAGTTTTCAATTCGTCAAGAGTTTGAGGATTGTTTGCGTAAACACGATCTTTCGCGTAGCCCCACAAAAAGAAATCCAAAGGCGTTAAATGACAGGATCTTGGAGGCCAATTGACATCAGCCAATCGCGAAATCAAACGTCCAGGAAATTTCTCTTGCAAAAGATCTCGATTTGCTCGTGTTACGTGACTGGTTGGTCCATCCTGCTGGAACCACATATCGTCAAGATCATAATCTTCGATTTTCGTAAAAAAATAATCGGTTAACATGCGGCCATAGCATAGCGCTCAGAATTGACGGTAACGGTTCGTCCATGGTTGTTCTCAAAAAAATACGGCCCAATCACACCACCAGACCACAATGCGCACCAAACAGTGACTTTTTCCGGGTGTAATGGCTTCTCTACAATCAATTGTGGATTTTCTGAGCCCCAAATTCTACAGTTTTGCTTATTAACGTATTCACCAAGCGAAAAATGAGCTTCATCACTGAAGAAAATTTTGTTCGAAAAATCAGCAACGACGGCCTGTTTTTCCAACACCCAATTTGCGTATGTTCTTCGTTGTCCATGGTCAGCAGGCTTTAGCTCTTGTGTCAAATGGACTTTATACGGATGAAGATGCAAATCCAGATGCAAAATGCGCCATAATGAGCCATAAGATAGGCCTAAATGTTGAGCTCGACGAGGAATTGACAAATTTGGATCTTCTTCCACACTTTCAGCTGCAGAAGCGATATTTTCAGCATTGCGAATGTTTCGATGATGCACAGGCCTTACAATATCAGTAACAGATCCAGTTTGTTCAAATTTATTCACTGTATTCAATATGGTTTGCTTTGTGGGACGAGTATGACGACCATAATCTGCTCGTAAAGCGCGAAATGTGGATACGGCAGAATCACTATTTTTATAATAAGATTTAATAATTTTAACGCGTTGGTCGATTGTTAAATGCTCCATATTCTTAAATGGCAGAATGTCAACTAACTAAATGACAGCGTACTTGACGTTTATCTTTGACAGATGTCGGTATACAGATTTCTACTTTATCAACCTCGAATTGGATAACCCGTTACAATAATAATCGAAACATATCCGTAGATAATATAATAAACATAAAATACCTCTACTAATAAAGGCAATGAAGTAAATAAAGTGTAAAACAATAAATAAACCCCTGCTTGTAAACGCTCAGGGTGATACCCTCACTCCATAATTAAAAATAAAGTTGGAATCAATCATCCCTCAATAAACAAATAAAATAAAAATAAATTTATTTAAGAAAAAGTTAAATAAACAAAAATTAATAAAATAATTACAATTAATAAAAAAAAATTTCAATGTTTCTGATTATAATAAATCCCGCCACTAGCTATTAATATCTACGCACAAATCCAAACTCTCAATAAAACTAATCCATAAGATAAAATATCACACCCTAGAAAATAACTAATTCCCCCTCAATTATTATTATAAAAATTCAAATTCTGCACAATTCAATATAAATTTTTTTTAAAATTAAGGAATCATTAATACTATTACCAATAAAATTTTTAACATTGCAATACATTAAAAGAATTGAAATAATCATTCCCATGAGTCCGAATCATAGACACCAAAACCGAAAGTCCTAGCACTCCTTCGCAAACACAAAAAGTTAAGTTTTCAAAAGTTTTTGTTTTAATCATAAATTATAAATTCTAAACTCAGTAATATAATTAATAACTGCAATTAAAAACAAATACTACTACACCAGATAAAAACAAAAAAATCAAAAACCACCAATAAGAAAATATTATCATTAGTTTTAATAGTTTAATAAAAACATTGGTCTTGTAAATCGAAAATAAAGACACTCTTTTTAAAACCTCAAGAAAAAAAATATCTTTTTATCATTAATCTCCAAAAAACTATTTCCTGAAATTATACAAGTTACACTAATTATGTGTAGATTAATTATTAGTTTTATATTTACACAAATAAAACACCATCACCCTCTCTCTCTGCATTTATTTATTTATTTATTTACAAAGTTGATTCCCAATGGATTTCGTGTCCTTTTAAGGGAATTCAACTTAATAAATGAATGAACGACATTAGCAATATACGTACATACAGTGCTGGGAAACAAATTGGGCAAACATATTTTATTGCATATTTGAGTCTTTTTTTGTTAAAATTACAAAACTCTTGGAAGCATTGGCTTATTGTTTCATTTTAAATACATTTGACTTTTGTAGAACAAAATTTTTCATTGAAGTTTCGTGCAACACCTGTTGCAGATATAGCTTGTTATTCATATGACCGAACCCAGGGACCGACCATTTGGCATTTTTGTATTAAAGTACATACCAAGGCCATCATAAAAAACCATGTCTATATGTGGGACTTTTGACTTCTGCAGAACAAAATTTTTCATTGAAGTTTCGTGTAACACCTGTTGCAGATATTGCTTGTTATTCATATGACCGAACCCAGGGACCGACCATTTGGCATTTTTATATTAAAGTTCACGCCAAGGCCATCATAAAAAACCATGTATATATGTGGGACTTTTGACTTCTGTAGAACAAAATTTTTCATTGAAGTTTCGTGTAACACCTGTTGCAGATATTGCTTGTTATTCATATGACCGAACCCAGAGACCGACCGTTTGGCATTTTTATATTAAAGTTCACACCAAGGCCATCATAAAAAACCATGTCTATATGTGGGACTTTTGACTTCTGTAGAACAAAATTTTTCATTGAAGTTTCGTGCAACACCTGTTTCAGATATTGCTTGTTATTCATATGACCGAACCCAGGTCCGACCGTTTGGCATTTTTATATTAAAGTACATACCAAGGCCATCATAAAAAACCATGTCTATATGTGGGACTTTTGACTTTTGTGGAACAAAATTTTTCATTGAAGCTTCGTGCAACACCTGTTGCAGATATTGCTTGTTATTCATATGACCGAACCCAGGGACCGACCATTTGGCATTTTTATATTAAAGTTCACACCAAGGCCATCATAAAAAACCATGTCTATATGTGGGACTTTTGACTTCTGTAGAACAAAATTTTTCATTGAAGTTTCGTGCAACACCTGTTTCAGATATTGCTTGTTATTCATATGACCGAACCCAGGTCCGACCGTTTGGCATTTTTATATTAAAGTACATACCAAGACCATCATAAAAAACCATGTCTATATGTGGGACTTTTGACTTCTGCAGAACAAAATTTTTCATTGAAGTTTCGTGTAACACCTGTTGCAGATATATCTTGTTATTCATATGACCGAACCCAGGGACCGACCATTTGGCATTTTTATATTAAAGTTCATACCAAGGCCATCATAAAAAACCATGTATATATGTGGGACTTTTGACTTTTGTGGAACAAAATTTTTCATTGAAGTTTCGTTCAACACCTGTTGCAGATATTGCTTGTTATTCATATGACCGAACCCAGGGACCGACCATTTGGCATTTTTATATTAAAGTTCACACCAAGGCCATCATTAAAAACCGTGTGTATATGCGGAACTTTTGACTTCTATAGAACAAAATTTTTCATTGAAGTTTCGTGCAACACCTGTTTCAGATATTGCTTGTTATTCATATGGACCGACCAGTTAGCATTTTTACCCTTTAGAATATGGAACCGATTATTTATCAATTTTATGCATTACACTTATGCTGTATCTTACAATTGTTTTAAATACATTTTTATTTTTAAATTGGGCATATTTAGCACATTAAAGCCTCACTTTCAAATGAATGTTTCGATTGTGTTACACGATTTTATTCATATTCGCCTAATTGTTCTCTAATCTTTGGTAACAATGTTTCGATTGTAATGCACATTTTATTTTAATTCGCATAATTGTAGTCTACTTTTTATGTTTTTACATAAGAGCAACATTTAGGGAAATAATTTACCAATACATATTTATAGCGTATACGTATATGAGAAAATTTGTTATTTTTTTTTGTAAGTATTTGATAGGCATCTGTAATATCGAATTAAACAATAATTAATTAGAATCAAGCAAAATTAAAATTCAACTCATATAATTATTTATAAGTGTTTGAAAATATAGCTTCATATTCTTAAACTGATGCATATTCACTGATCCTTTTATAAATTCTGGTCGTTTGTTATATAACGAAGGGCCCGAAAATCTAATTGATTTTCGACCTAATTCATGGTTCCTGGTTCTCCAGGTATATTATTTGCAAATCTGGTGTGATAATTATGATTGTAACGATAAAATTCTAAATTAAGAGAACGAAAGATACATTCAATGTCTTATACATATAAAATGATACTTGGTAATCGTATAACGCACCTATTGGTAAAATACCGCAATTGCCTTCAAACTTTTGCTTTGTAAGATTTGAACTCTCTTTAATTTAGTATAACTAGCAGTACCATAAACAACTATCCCGTACAGAATTCTGGGATGAATAAACGCCAAATACATTAATCTCAGAACATATTTAGGCACATAATATGAGAGTCTTCTCACAAGCCCCACCAAAGGAGTCATTTTATTACAAGTTGTGGCAACATGTTCATCCCATGCCATATGGGAATCAAACATTACTCCGAGGTATTTGAAATTTTCAACTCGATCGACTACGACGTCATTTAATTTAAATGATGTTACGCTAAATGTTGGTTTATGGGGCGAATCAAAAATCATAAATTTCGTTTTTGCTAGATCCAATGAAATCATGTTAGACTTGAAATATTCAAGTAAAATGTTCATGTCATGTTCCATATTATTAATTATAACAGAAGTATCCTCAATTAAAAATTTATTAACAATCACATTGTTACGAATAACGTATGGATGAATGTTTCACTTGTAGCCTTTCGGTTATCATAATATGTTTTTGATTTACATTTAGAATTTAAAATTTAAGAGCGTGCTATTGCAGCTGAAGTTGTAATTCGATATTTTAATTCATTTAAATAATCCTCGTAATTGTAAATTGTTTCCTTCGAATGCATAATTGAACTTGGTATTCGAGGTTTATGACCAAAAAGTAATTCAAATGGCATAAAACCGGTTGAGGTATGTGGTGTAGAGTTATATGAGAACATTGCATAAGGAAGCCAGGTATCCCAGTTCATAGGATCCTGATCAATAAAATTTCACAAGTATTCGACAAGAGTTTGGTGGCTTCTCTCTAATGCACCATTGGATTCGGGATGATATGCTGTGGTATGTAATTTTTGTATTTTTAATATCCTACACATACGTTGAAAGACATCACTCATAAAGTTTGAGCCCATGTCTCAAATTTGAGGATTGATTCGGGACATCCGAAATGAGCATATTAATTTTTCGACTAATATCTGGGCTACAGTGTCAGCTTCCTGATTAGGAAGAGGCATAGCTAAGGAAAATTTTGTTAAATCACATTGGGCTGTAAGAATATACCTGTTATTTTCATATGTTGAAACTATAGGACCAACTATATCTAGAAATATTTTCTGAAATGTAGGTATGAACTGGTAGTTATTTTTAAGGGCAATTTAGGATTTATAGAAACTTTATTTCTCTGACACAAAGAACAATTATTAATATAATTTTCGATAGTGGAAAACATTTTCTCGAAATAATAGGATTGTTTAATTCGGTTGTAGGTACGATATATACCTTGGCGTGCACCCATTGTATTATCATGGTATTCTGTGATTAGGGTTGACGTTTAATTCTTTCGTATTTTCATTATTAGCAGAAGATGATGTAGATGCGAGTTAAATAGACATTTTCTTGAACTGACTTTGTGTAATTACATCGATTTGTGGTTTACAGAGAACAATTCGACTTAATGCGTCGGCATTGCTATTTACACGTCCTGGTTTATACTTAATTTTAAAGTCGTATTCAGCTAATTGTAACTTAATGGACGATGATCTGTAACTACATGAAATGTTCGTCCATATAAATATGGTCGATAGTGATTAATACCCCAGACGATAGCAAGAAGTTCCTTTTGAGAAGTAGAATAATTTTCTTCTGATTTATTGAGAATTCGACTTCCATACGCAATAGGTAGATCTTGACCTTCGACAAGTTGTGAAAGTATTGCACTAATAGCGACGTCACTAGCATCACAGGTGACGTTAAATTCTTTTCCGTAATCTGGAAATTGTAACAAAGGTGGGGTCGTTCAAAATTCTTTTAACTTTGGAAACGCTTCGTCACATTTAGCATCCCATATGAACTTTGCATGTTTTTTAGTAAGGTTTGTTAATGGTTTTGTAATATCCGAAAAACGTGGACAAAATTTTCTATAATAACCCACTAAACCAACAAATGAACGAATGTGTTTCACTGTTTTTGGAGTAGAGTAGTATATTATAGTTTCAATATTTGCAGGATTGGGCATTATTCCGTCAGTAATGACGTGTCCAAGATAAATAATTTCCCTTTTTAAAAATTGACACATGTTATGGTTGAGTTTAAGTTTAAATTTACTAAGAGTGGACAGAACATCACTACGCTTGGTATTATGATCTGCTAGACTTCGCCCATAAATAACAACGTCATTCAAGTACACGAAACATTTTAAGCCTGTAAGCCCAATTGAAACACTGTTCATTAGACGTTGAAAAGTACTTGGCGCGTTCTTAAGAGCCATACTCATTCGTTTAAACTGGTAATGATTTGAATTAGAACTAAAAGCGGTTTTGTCTTTATCGAGGGGACTCATTGCAACTTGATGGTATCCGTTTGCGAGATCAAGTGTGCTGAAATACAATGCTTTTAACAGTTGTTCTAATATGTCAGTTATTGATGGAATTGGGAAAGGATCGCTTATGGTCTCAACATTCTCTTCATGCCAACATGGTCTCTTCATTCAACTTCCGGTAGTCAACAACAATCCTCCATTTCTTCTCCCCTGTTGTTGATTTTTTTTTGGTACACATAAAATAGGAGAATCCCATGGTGAAGTGGAATGTTTAATAATATCATCATCTAGCATCTGATTAATTTGACGTTCAACTTCGGCTTTATTTGCATGAGGTAGCCGATATTGTTTTGTATAGGCGAGTTTACTTTTTGATTCGACATTTATCTTATGTGTAACTGAATCCGTAACCGTGAGTTTATCTCCTTCTAGGTAGAGAAGCATTCATTGTAATCACGTATTATATATATTAAGTACCCTATATTTTTCTCTTGGATTCATATGTCCAGTATCAATGTTCGATTCTAGAATTCTTAACCGACTATTTATATTGTGTGATGTTAAATGGAAAAATGCATATTCTTCTAATGGCTTAATTGAGATTTCAAATTTAGATTCTATTACGATTTCTTTATCATTTGAATTGATTAAAGAAATATGTGCAATATTATGACAAACTTTCAATATTGAATTAGGAATGTAAACGCCGGGTAAAATTTCTTTGGACGAACACATACGATCGCCGTCTGGCGACGATACTCGTAGACTAGTCATTACTTCACTTCGTGGTGGAAGTATTATATTATTAGAATTATTATTCATGGGATACGTAAATTTTTTCTGATTAATTAAAATGCTTATGGCTAATGAATCAAAATCCAATGTACATCTGAATTTATTTAGGAAATCTAATCCCAAAATATACCGTCATATTTGATTGGAAAGTTATCGGGAATTATCTGAAACTCATGGGTTATATCTCTTAGATCTGGAAATATTAATTTCACACTGCAAGATGCAAGTGTTTCGATAATTTCTCCAGAAATACCAGTTATTGAGCATTTCTTATCAGTATAACAAAATATATCACCATGCAGACAAGAAACATTAATTAAACTGATATCTGCTCCGGAATCGATTAGGAACGTCGAAGTTTTCAAATTATTTTCAAGTTTAACATATAAAATTTTTTATTCTGGTTTTGTTGTGAAAGGGTTGCAATTGTATTTTGATTTACATTAGAACATTCTATTGTTGCAAATCGCGGTCTCTCGAAGGAATGTTCGACTTTTCGAGCCCTTGGGAATTTTCCAAAGTATGAATAGGTTGAGAATTTTTAGAGTTATGATTGAGTGCTGTTTGTAAACATTGTCGTGCTTCGTTAACACGTTGACGTTTGAAACACTCAGTAATTTGATGCCCAGGCTTGCAACCATAACTGCACACCATAATATTTAGTGTCGTATACCTGTTATTTTGAAACGAATGCCTTACCGATTGATTTCGATATAACGGGCTTGGATGAAATGATCGAGACGAACTATATGACATATTTTGTGAACTTAAACTATAGCAAGTCGATGCACCATTGCCTTTCTTGTGGCACAGTTGGCACTTAATTGGGGATACATTATTTGAAGGATGTGGATTTCTGTCTACTGGTGACTTCGATGACGCATAAGCTAATAAAGCTTCTTCGTCACATGCCCGAGTAATTGCTTTTTTCAAACTTGTAAATCGGCAAGCGTTTACAACTATTTTGATCGATACTACGAGACCTTCTTGAAATACACGTAAAGCCGTAAGATCATTTAAATTTCGTATGCCATCCTTACCTTCTGGAGGTAGACTACTGTCGTTTAGTTTATATAAGAGTTTCTCTATACGATTAGCGAATGAACGAACTGATTCCCCTTTTGATTGATTGACTAACTATTTGTATGGCTCTTTACGGCAAATTAACTAATGAATAAACCAATACGACTTTCTTACCCTCTATTCAAAATTGCCAATAATGCACTTGTAGATCTACCCGTACCTTCCAAAATTTCTGCTTGATGAATCTTTGGATCTCTATTAGGATTATGCTTAATTATCCAAATCTTAACAGAGTTATTGTTAGCAATACTGATGCTAATGTTGATTTAGCATTTAATATAATTGCCCACATTTGTCGAGATATCCATTATGGTTGATTACTTCGAACCTTACACGCAAATGGGGCCTCCTTCTTTTTTATTTGCATCTATATACGTATTGGGCGAGCCATTTACTATAATTCTTACCTATATCATATAACTTGGTCTATCGGAGTATTAATCCTATTCGCTGTAATAGCAACAGCATTCATAGGCGATATATTAGCTTGAGGACAAATATCTTTTTGAAGAGCAACTGTTATTACGAATCTTCTATCAGCAATTCCTTATCTGGGAACAACATTAGTACAATGATTTTGATTTTTTACCTTGCATTTCGTTTTACCATTTATTGTAGCCGCTATAGCCCTTATCCACCTACTATTTCTACATCAAATAGGTTCAAACAACCCCTTATGAATAAATAGAAACATTGATAAAATATTGTCTTAACTTTAATAGCACCTTACATATTAGGAGACCCTGATAATTTCATTCCCGACAATCCCCTTTTCACCCCATTACATATTCAACCAGAATGATACTTCCAATTTGCATATGCAATTCTCCGATCTATCCCCAACAAATTAGGAGGAGTTATTACACTAGCAGCCTCAATTGCCATTTTATTTATTTTACCCTTTACTCATACAGGTAAATTTCGAGGATTACAATTTTATCCTATTAATCAAATCATTTTTTGACTTATGGTAATAATTATTCTTTTATTAACATGAATTGGTGCTCGTCCTGTAGAAACTCCCAATGTATTAATCGGGCAAATCCTCACTTTACTTTACTTTTCTTATTACTTAATAAACCCTCTAATTATAATATGATGAGATAAATCAATCAATTAGTTAATGAGCTTGAACAAGCCTATGTTTTGAAAACATAATATAGAAATATAAATTTTCTATTAATTTTACTAAAAATTATGATTTAAAACAAAATAAATATTAAAATTTTTAAACTCACAAAAAAACGTTAAATAATTCAATGAGAATGGTAAAAATCTCTTTAATTTAATATAAAAAATAAAAGAATAAATATCACAGCCTAAAAAAATAACGACAAACAACATTCTTATAAATAAAATTCTAGCGTACTCTGCCGAAAAAAAATTAAAGGAAACCCTCTTCTACTATACTCCACATTAAACCCAGAAACTAATTCAGACTCCCCCTCAGCAAAATCAAAAGGAGTACGATTAATTTCTGCTGAAATAGAGGCACCCCAAACTAAAGCTAAGGGAAATATAATTCAAATAAATCAAATATTTTGATAAACCATCAAATTTAACAAATTATAATCCCCCACTAAAAAAACAAAACATAATAAAATTACAGCCATTCTCACCTCAAAAGAAATTGTTTGAGCCACAGCTCGCAATAGGGGGAAACCAACCTGGCTTACGCGCGTTTGAACTCAGATCATGTACGAATTTATCGAACAGACCTAACATTTTAAACGTTTACACCTAAAATTATTCTTAATCCAACATCGTGGTCGCAATCTTTTTGTCGATATGAACTCTTTAAAAAAAATACGCTGTTATCCCCAAGGTAACTTAAGTTTCTAATCAATAAAATTGGATCAATAAACCATAAATCAAAATAATAAAAGTTAAACAAATTTTACTGTCACCCCAACAAAATATTCCTTTAAACAAATTTTTAAGTTAAATTCTATAAAGACAGTCAATATTTCGTCCAACCATTCATTCATACTTTTTTTGCGAGTGCCAGCAAATTAAATTTTTTTTTTCCATTAAATTTTGTATATATATTTTTGGGGGGTTTTGGGGCTCGAGTATAGTTTGAAGAGTTTATTATTAGATAAGTATCGTTCCTCTATTACCGTTTATATTACTGGTATTATTTGGCTTTATTTATTTTGTTTCAGATTTGATATTTGAAGTTCACCTGGTTTTTGAAGAAGAACTTAATTATTTATTTAAAAAAAAATTCATGTAAGTATTGTTGTTGAAGTGCGCCACGATTCGCGATGTCCACCGAAATTATTTCTTTGCCCTCCATTTTACTTAAATCCATACTTCGGACTAGGTCCAATTTGCTTAATGTGGTTAGTTTAAACGTCCAGAGTCTTATTTTAAATATTGACGAACTTTGTCATACCTTTAATGGGGTCCCAATTGATGTCATTTGCTTATCGGAAACGTTTCTATCGTCCGATAGTCCCGATTGCGCGTTGGCCATTAGTGGTTATAATTTGTTCAGGCGTGATAGAGCCAATCCACCGGTTAATTATGGTGGAGTATGCGTCTATGTTAACGAGCATATTAAATGTAATGTTGCATCGGTACCCCTCTCAATTTCTAAAAGGCTCGTTTCTGACTTTGAGTTTTGTTTTCTGAATGTCTTCGTCAATAAGCGGAAATTCCTTTTGGTGTGGTTTATAATCCTCCTAAAACGAACAAGAGGTCGTATGCTCAATTTAAAAAATCGCTTTTAGACACTGAGTGTCTTTTTAGTTATTTTTCCTGTCGGTATGATACGGTTTTCATTTCGGGTGATTTCAATTTTGATATTTCTCAAGAGACTTTATATTCTCGTAGCTATTTAAATATCTTAAATAGCATTAATCTTTCAGTTTATAACACTGAAGCGCCCACATACTCTTATGCAACCGCATGTGGTGGTTATTCTCTCATTGATCAGGTTGTCGCTTCTGCTGATAATTCCATTTGTTTTTTTCAATCTATTGTCTCTTGGTATTGGTTCTTATCACGATCTCCTTGTTTTTTCTGTTAATTATTACTCTCGTCCTAAACCTATAAGTTTCAACTTTAGGGATTTTTCGAAAATTGATGAATCTCACCATTCATCAATTTGTGGCTATTAATTATGTATTTAATAATTGCGTTCCTCTCACTACTGTTTATTTTAGACCTAGATCCCCCCACAAAAGATTTCGAATGCTATTTCTGTTCGTTTTTCCAAATATCGTCTTTGGAAAATGAGCCTTAATTCTATTTCTTATCTAGCTTATAAGCAATCTCGAAATAGAGTGGTAAGTTTAATTCGTATCGCTAAGCAATATTTTTTCAAGGATAAGCTAGATCCCTCACTTCCCTCTAAGATATTTTGGCGTAACGTTCGCAATTTGGGCCTTGGTAGTTGCAAAGAGGGTGCATCGGTGAATTTCAAAGCTAATGATTTTAACCATTACCTGAGTAATTCTAGATCCACCCATGATATTTTCAATATTGATTTAGTATCCGTAGAATCCCTAAATTCTTTTTCGTTTACAAATATTTCTATTGCCGATTTGCATTCTGCAATTTGGGAAGTTAAATCGCAATCCACTGGTCTAGATATGGTTAGTTTAAAATTTGTTAAGCGTATTTTTCCTAATGCATCAAGATACTTGTTACATATTTTGAATTTTATTTTAACAACCTCGTTTTATCCCGCTCAGTGGAAGTTGAGTAAAATTATTCCTGTTCCTAAGATTAGCAATCCTTCTGAGCTTTCCCATTTGCGACCTATTAGTATTTTAAGTTCTCTGTCCAAGGCGTTTGAATTGGTTCTAAAAAAACAACTTTAATCTTATATTGATAGCTTTAATTTGCTTAGTATTTTTCAATCGGGTTTTAGAAGATTCCACGGTTCTACCTCTGCTTTACTGAATGTTTGTGATGATATTCGTCGTAGTATGAGTAAAAGAGAAATGACTTGCCATACTTTGTTGGATTTTTCTAAAGCGTTCGATTCAATTAATCACCAAATTTTGTTTAACAAGCTTATTTCGAACTTTAAATTTTCTCACTCTGCTGCTAAATTAATTTTAGACTATATTTCGGGTCGCTTTCAGGCAGTCTTTTTTATCAAGTCGTTTTCTGACTTCTTAACTGTCTCTTCTGGCGTTCTTCTGGCACATTTTTGCTGATGATATACAAATTTATAGGAGTAGTCGCTTAGATAATGATTCTATTAACTCTAATATTTCTCTTATTAATGAAGATTTGGTAAGAATTTATAATTGGTCACTATCTAACCGGCTCGCTCTTAATGCTAATAAATCTCAGTCTATTATAATTTATAAAAAGTCTATAGATACTTCCTCTTTTCCTGGAATATTTCTCGGTGATTCTTTAATTCCATTCTCTAATACAGTTAGAAATTTAAGGTTAATTTTCAATAAAACTCTTACTTGGGGTAATCATTTGATTAAGGTTAGCAAACGGGTTTTTGGAATGCTTAGTTGTTTGTATAAAGTTGTTGGGTTTTCTGATAGTAATTTTAAAAAGCGTATGTTCCTCTCTCACCTTCTTCCACATTTTCTTTTTGGGGATGTTGTTTTGTTTGGTATGCTTCAGGAGAATATGAATGTTCTCCAAAGATGTTTCAATGCTTGTACTCGTTTTGTTTTTAGTATTAGGAAATATGATCACATTTCTCCCTTTTTGAATTTGATTCTGGGTTGTAATTTAGTTGATTTTTTTGAACTTCGCGTTTGTCTTTTTATTTTTAAGCTTCTCAGGACTAAGCAACCTCCCTATTTATTTAATAAGTTATTGTTCAGTAGCTTATTCTTCAAATTTACGTTTACTTCCCCCTATAAACTTGTGTAGGTCTCTAAATACTTCGTTTTCGGTTAGAGGTATTACTCTTTGGAATTCTATTCCATTAGATATTAAGAGATCGGCGTCGCTTAGATCTTTTAAAACGAGTTATTTAGCGTGGCGCGCTTGAATGACAATACATTGGTATAATAATATTTTTGTATTTATTTATATTGTTTTTGTACGTAGTTTGTAAGTATTCACTTCTTGCAGTATCCTCCGTAACAAATGAGCTTGAGCTCAACATTAGCATGGAATGTAGTATTAGCATGGAGTGGATTTGTTTTTTGAAAAAATCTGAGGTTTTTATGCCTAATGGAAGTATTTTTTTGTTGTTGATGTTCATTTATTATGCTTCCATATGTGCTTTTCCTCTACTAAAATTGTTATGTCAATCTATCAATAAATCTAATCTAATAATAATACAAGCTGCCAATTAAAGCGAGACGAAAAATTATATAAAAATCAATGAAATTCCCAGCCCAGAGTTCATTTTCGGGAACTTGCCACGGAACGATTTTCTTCTAATTCAGCTAAAAATTAGCTGCTAGTGTATACACTTCAAAATCATATAGCCCTGATCCGAGGCATTTTTAGTTTTGGCGAAATAACTTTAGATTTATCGAGCGGGACGAAAAATTATATAAAAATCAATGAAATTCCCAGCTCAGATTTCATTTGCAGGAACTTGTCACGGATCGAACTTTTATAACATTGCCTGTAATTTTCCTTTACTATGTGCAATTCAGAAGTTTACAGTTTTTTGGACTTTGGTTTAATTTTTTTATTATATATAAACAAATCAAATTTAATAAATTTGATAATTTTTCGTTTTTTCATTAAAATTGATAAAAATTCTGGGCTGGGCTAACTTCACACAAGTGCAAATTAGTTATTGATATGTTAGTGCTGCCTGATTAAATATTTTTATTTTCTGGGATAGAATTCTGGGATAACTTCACATACGTCCAGCTCACAGAGATTTCCTACGAACATGGTATATATGCTTAGTTAGCCTATGACATTTTAAACAAACAAAAATTATTTCTATTTTAATACGTTGACGAAGACCCATTTGTTATTGACACCGAACTTGATCAATTTTACAAAACTAAAATAAATGAGATTTAGACGTTCACTGTATCGAGAATTGGTCAACTCACAAAGATTTCCCTCGAACATGGTATATATGCTTAATTAGCTTATGACATTCTTAACAAACAAACCTTATCCCCATTTCAATACGATGACGTAGACCAATTTGTTATTGACCCCGAACGTGATCAATGTTTGCAAAACTAAAATAAATCGGATTTAGATGTTTACTGTAGCGAGAATTGGCCAGCTCACAGAGATTTCCCACAAACATGGTATTTTAGAGTCCGTCATGTTTTGTTATTTTTTAATTTTGTCGAAAATTTCACATTCGTAAATAAACCTGTCAGAGTCCACTCCTCCAGAGGCGCACGATAATCTTTACAACTTAGCCGGGAGGAATGTTATAACAACAACACCAATGTCTACGTATTTATGTTTAGCCCAAGAAAAGCATTCCTAAGTAATTATTATTAAAATCAAAATACGGACTAAATCAAAATACGGTCAAACAGTATTAGAAAATGTAATTAACGATCATTTTGAAAATTTCCAAAGGGAAAGAGGAAATATCTATAGATTTTTTATAAATTATAATAGAATGTGATTTACTAGCATTACGAATGTCTAAAGGTATCAATGTGACATTGAATTTGGCTTTTTACTAACAAATTCAATCTCATATTGATAACTTTAGCTGTTTAGTATCTTTCAATCGGGTTTAATAATGTTGCCATATTTAACTATAATCATTTTTATATAGAAAATTTTACCGGGATAACTTTATAGATCTTTGTGACCAGAAGATTTTGTTTCAAAGTAGTCAGCTCTGCTTCACTTGTGCTTTAAATTGTTTAGTAAAATCGAAAATGTTCACTTACCTTTTCATATAATTCTCGTCACCGTTCTCAAAAAATTTTTAAATAAAAATGTATTTAAATGATTTTATGTATATATAGATATATTTATATTTGTATATAGCTTATATATATATATATATGTATATATATATATATATATATATATATGTATAATTACATCATTGTTAGTATTGAATGTTAAATCATAGCTCCCATACACACAGTTAATATAAATTAAGTATGCTTCTAGAAGACCGACGAGATTTTGCCCTCTTCCAGTTTATTATTGACAAATCTTGATCACAGAGTTACACAAAAGATTCAAAAATTCCAACAAAAAACTTCTACCTAAAAGGCAATAGATTTTTGGATCCGCTAGTAATGGGAAGCATATGAGTCAAGCATGTTTGTATATTATAGTGTTGAGGTTGATACATAAAAGATATGTGCGCCTAGGCGCTCCAATAAATGTTTTATAGTTTTGCTCAACTTTGTGACGAATACATAGAGTTTAAACATAAAGTAGGTATTTGGCACAGCATTACACACAGTGGTATGTTTTAAACACAAAATAAATTAAAACGTTTCCAACCGGATTACCACACTTCACACTTTTTGGTAGGATTCATTGCGGTATTTGGGGCACATTTAAACTCTTCACTAAATTCTTTTAAATTAGACAGGGGTCCAATAACTCGATACTTCGGTGGCGAATGTGGATCTTTCTCGATTTGTAAATTAGTTGTTTCATCGGTGACCGCAGAACACCATACTTGTGCAAATGAAACAAAAAAAAGTTGACGATGGGTCAAATTTAATCCTGGGAGTGGTAAACGATCTACATCTGAGGTTGTCTTAGATCTTATAAATGCATGAAATGCAGCTTTAAGGCCTCCATTATCCGCAATATTTTCCCCAAGCGTTTGAAATCCGTTCAAGTTGCGTCCGTTAATTTTATAATTATTGTACTGTTTCTCAAAGCATGACGTACGGTTTTTAAAACGCGCAATTGTTTTATTATTCCACCATTGGTGCATGTTTCCTTCTTTGTCATACTCTCGGCCTTGATCGTCGAAAGCATGCGTTAACTCGTGCCCCATTACAACTCCGATCGCACCAAAATTTAAACTTTTTGGATTTTTACGATCGTAAAACGGTAACTGAAGTATTCCAGCAGGAAAAACTATCTGATTTTTTGTTGGCGTATAGTACGCGTTTACAGTGGGCGGAGTCATGCCCCATTTTGTCCGGTTTACTGATTGATCTAATTTTTCTAAATTTTTTTTAAGATTAAATATGTAAACTTTTACGTTGTTCTGAAAATATTGTTTCGGATTAATTTCCAAATCTTTATATTTACGATCGAGCTCTTCCGGATTTAATATATAATTCGGAAATCCGATCATATCGGAAATCGCATCAGCTTTTTCATCAGCCAACTTCCTGGTTTCTTCGTCCATCCAACTTAAATTTGGGAGGTTTAATTTGAAAGCACGTCGCACTTCGTCGATCATTTCTTCGGCCAGTGGTTTTGCCTCACCATGAAATACTTCTCGAACAAACATAGCACCGACTGCAAATCCTAAAACATTGTTGGTATCGGTGACACAATATCGCCACGGTTCTTCACCACCTTCACTTCCAATAAGTGCTTTTCGTAAGCCTTTATAGGCATCGCGAAATGCTTTCGATAAGCATGCGGTCAAAGATCGAACAGTTTGCCACACTAGATAATTATTTAGAACTCTGCAAAGAAAATGAAATGTAAGATATTTATAAGTGAATTGGTGTGATTTTATTGTAGTATATTAATACTGAAACTCTAGAACTATTTGACCTTTCAAGTCAAAAAATTCAATGACTACTACAATTAAGGGGCCGCTTGATCCTAAACTTTTAAAAAACATGTCTCATACTTTTCAAAAACATCTTTATTCCACCCGCAACAAATAAAGGAATTGTATAAAAAACTAAAATTGACGTCTGAGAACAATACACTGAGTAAAAATGAATGAAATTAGGAATTTGAATACTAATTAATATCTTATATCATAATGATTTGGTTGACCTTAACTAAGATTCAGCAAAGACAGGCTAATTGAACGAGCCGTTTTTAAATCTCGCGAATTTACATTTAGATTGGTCTTTACTAATAGAATAGCAGAATTGATACCGCCGGTTAGGTTTGAAGACGATCTTCTCATGATAAGATGGCATTTAGCTAGGGTATTCAAATCGTCGGTCGAACGAAAGTTGAATAAAGGGCCATCGAAACATAAGGTTGCCGAATTCTCTCGACCAAAGCTTGATGAAACCGAGCGCAGAGTATGCACGTTTTCGAAAGTTTGTTGAGGTCGAATTGTAATAGGCTCTTGTCGGAGGTATTGAAATCCGTTTGTAAATCTTAATACCATCGGCGTATATAGATATGGATGAAGTTTTAATTAAACATTCAATGTCGTTGACAGAATGAAAAAAACAGATGGCTGCCTTGGAGCACGCCATATGTTGTTGAGAAATGAACTGACATATAATAATATATACGGTACATAAGATAAGAGCTCATCCAACGGAGAATTTGTGATGGAAAGTCAAGAGCCCTAAGCTTAAACAAATTAACTTCTTTAGAAATTCTTACAAATGATTTACTAAAATCGGTGAAGATAAAAAATCAACCTCATTCGTTGCCTCCATCATATTTAATGTTTATGACGTGAAATTCAGTAAGGTTTGTGATTGTGGCCCGTGCTTTGAGAAAAGTACAGTGAATCATATACAATACTTTAAAACAACTTAGAAATACAAGACAAATTTACAATCGGTTTGTAAATACAGATGTCGTATTTGCAGCCGTTCTTATGGATCGGAACTATAAAGAAATTTTTCCAAATAGATTGGAAAATTCGAAGCAAAAGCCACTTCTGGAAAAGCGCCGTCAGCGGCTGAGCAAGAATGTCACTGCAGCGTTTTAAGACGATGGATCTTTAAGTTTGGAAATCGTCTGTAAAAATGGTTATTTAATGAAGCTAAAACAATCGTATAGAAAACCCTCGGCATATACAAAAGTTAATTATTCAAAAAGACTGTAAACGTTTATATAGGTTGGTTAACAATTTACCTAGACTTTCAAAATTCAAATAGTGCAGCGGTTAATCAATATTTTATATAACATTTACAGTAGTTTTAAACATTTTAGCAGTTTCATTATTATTGGATTTTGAAATTAAGCTATGGTATTCTCAAAATAATCCTGTTCAATATAGAAATTAGCCTTAAATAAATTATAAAAATACAAACTTTTTAATATTTCACTTTGGAGTTACTAAACGCTTGTAGTTATATTTTTTCTTAAAAAATATTGGTAATATAAGAACTGCTTCTTGATTTTGTAATTGAAATAATTAAAAATAATTGTTGATTTGCAATGTTATAATTTATTTTCACGAATAAATTAAAATTAAACTACGTACATAATTTTAAAGGGGCATTCTAAGCACATTTCTAAGACTTTTTGAGCATAAATATTTTATTTACACATTGGCATATAAAATTTAAAAAAGACAATAAACATCCTATCTAATTTATTCTAATTAAAAATTAAATTGAATTTAATTTTGTTAATATTATGTATTGTACTACAGCAGGGTAACTCAATGAACTATCTCAAATGCATTCATTAATCTTATTTTATTTATTATAATTACAAAATCTAGAAACAATAATATCACACCAAATAAGTTAAAAAAACTAAATAATACCTATTTTTATAGTTGTACTAATTAGTTTAATATAACTTGACGATTTTACGCTCAAAAATAAAATTCACTTACATTTTTCCATTTTGTGTTGAATTATAATTTTTTATAATTCTCGTTAATTTTTCTAAATATTCGGGTGCATAAATAACAAGCTTCTCGTTATCGGATAAATTTCTTTGTACAATTTGTAAGGCATCTTCAAAGTGTGCACGCCAATTTATAAATGGTGCCTTTTCCTGAAGTTGACTTAGCGTCATTGAATGATACAGCTCTTCCTCATCACGTCGGTCTTCAGACGGTGCTATAAAAATATATAAATAAGTATAAGTAATTATTTCACTTTCACTTCAGTACAAAATGATACTTGTAATTTCAGCTAGTCTCGTCTCGAATGCAATAACATCTTGCATTTGACGTTCAGATTCTCGTTTTTCTGCTCCAAGCAGAATACCAACTTTCGTCATGTAATCGAGATATGCACTCAATACTTTCTCATGAGCTGTTTTGTTTAAATAATGTTCTCGCGTAGGTAGAGTTAAACCGCCCTGATCAATTTGTATTACATGTCGCGATGAATTACGATCGTCTTCACCGACCGCCCAACTAAATAATCCACCCATATTAAAACGATTCTGAACCGTTTGCAGAGAGTTTTGTAGCGTCCAACCATCTATATTGAAACCGGATTCTGTTATATTCCATCCGCCAATATTTCGAATTAATTCTTTCATTGGATCGCCACCTAACTTTTCGAGGATTTCATCCTCATCTAAACAAGATTCGTAGTATGATTTAGCTTTTTTCTCGGCGGTCGATTTAAATTCGCCCCGTTCCAAAACGTTTTTCACCACAACATGATTTTGCTGTTCGAGCTTACCAAAAGTTCCCCATAAAGATTTACCATCAGGTATAGGATTATTTTTAATCCACTGATTACTAGAATTTAAGAAGGCTTATTGTTATTAAATATGCACGAAAAATAATTCTAAACACTTATGTGTACCAGGCATATGCATAAAAATCTTGGCACGGTTCAACGCTCCGATCAATCGAACGAAGAATATTACTAGCCGCATGCACACAATTTTCCGTTACGCAAATTTTATTATTATCCGAAAAAAAATTGATCACCGCAGGTTGTAGAGATGACGATGTTTGCGATATAATTGATACCGAAGACGGTGATTTTCTCGGATCCGTTTCTGTGGCTAGTAGGCAAACAAGAATAATTAATAGTATCATAAGCAGAATTGTTGTTATAATTAAGCATTTTTCTAAAAAATTTCTTGTGTTCCATAACGATGTTCCCTAAATAAATATACAAAAATATTTAGACACGCACTGTACACATAAACAAATTTAAAATGTTCTCATACCCGTGATGTATGGTACCGCAAATGCATGCCTGGACTCGATTGTGTTTCATTTAATTGTATTGATCCAATGCTACTGGTGTCCTCATCTGCAAATTCGGCCGGCTTATATCGGGTCATCTGAATTTTTAAATTTTAAGATGATTTATAATATCGATGTGTCGAGGATTAAGAATCTCAATAGACTAAACTTAATATAATGATGAATAAATTATGGAAACATTTTTTATTTTTCCATACTGCGTGAGATTCAAACCTATTTCTATAATATACACCTTATATACAAATTATATATGTTGCATAACTCTGAATAATATTTTATAGATACACGTACCATACATATATATACAATCTCAAGTGGCAGACAGCAAATATAAACAAAAACTCGTATTCTTATCTTATCTCTCGTATGTATGTGTATATCTATAGTAGCAAAATCTGTACACAAATCTAATGTTTTGTTTTTTATATATGTATTTTTCTATTTCTAAATAAATTTTCATTGCCAAATTTATAAAGATTTTCCTTCGTTTTTTAGCTTCGCATGTAAGTATATTATGGAACAAATAATTCTGGATATCCACCAATGAATTGCTTATAAAATTTATAATTATGTATTGGTACGAGTATTAATAATTGTTATTGCAAATAGTGGTTAGAAAATTTTCCATTAATTTCGCATGCACTTAGAAAATGGGAAAATGTTCCAATTATAAAAAACATTAAAAACAAAACGGTTGATACAGTAGGTAATCATGGTCTCCCAAACCCTTTCAGGAAAAAACTTCTATAAAATATACTCATTCATGTGCGAGTAAATAATAACCAATTTATTGTTTAGTTATTCGCTAAAAAAACAGGCTTTGACTACACCACATCGCAAACAAAATAATGATGATTTATATATAAGCACCCACTCTATCCGTATCCCATGCAGATACATATGTATCTGTTTACCTGAATTCGAACGAATCTTGTGAGACATATGCAGACTTTAAATTGCTTAGATTACCATGCCATCGAATACATCATTATAAAACAAAGCTTGTGTGATATGTTTTGCGATTTGCCCAAATAAAACTTAACATTGACGAAAAACAACTCTCACTCTACATAAATAATCTGTGTATATCTCATATTATCTATAATTGGACAATGGCCTTAACGATTTTCAATCGAACCGTCGATTCATGAAATCAAGCTGCAATTTAAAAATATCACTGAAAATTGTTTGGAAAAACGGCGTTTTTCAAAAGTAAATAAGAATAAATTCTGATTAGTAAAAAAATTTTTTTTCTATTCCTACATTCTAATATTTGGCAAATTTTCTTCGAATAGTTTCCAATATCTTAAAATGTTAATTTATTTTGCGAATTGAGTGTTCTTTTATACGGAATTTAACCTAATTTGCTAGAAATAACTCCATGAGAGAGTATGTTTTGATACAAAATAATAAAAATATGAATTATTGGGAAGCGTTTGATTCGTACATCCTAGAAATTAGTGAATTTTGAGTTGGGACACTGTTGCAGTAAATGAGCGATAAATAACTTGGTGTGGGCAGCCGTTCACAGATCATTTGAACTGATGCATTGTACATATACGCTCGAATGATGAATTTGACAATTACCAACACAGGATTAATTATATCGCTCATTTGCTGCAATAGTGTCAAGACCAAAAATTCACTCATTTCTAGGATGTTCGAATCAACCGATTCCCAATAATTCATATTTTTATTATTTTGTATCAAAGCATACTCTCTTATGGAGTTATTTCTAGCAAATTAGGTTAAATCCCGTATAAAAGAACACTCAATTCGCGAAATAAATTCACATTTTATGATATTGGAAACTATTCGAAGAAAATTTGCCAAATATTAGAATGTAGGAATAGAAAAAAAATTATTTTATTAATCAGAATGTATTCTTATTTACTTTTGAAAAACGCGGTTTTTCCAAACAATTTTCAGTGATATTTTCAAATTGCTCTACTGCGAAATTAAAAATTTTGGAGTGTTTCACTCTTGCAGCAAATGAGCGATATCACGTGTTGACGACAACACAACATGCAAAACAATCAGTCTGCAATGTTTCAGGACACTCGACACCATCGCAAACAATTTAGTTTAAATCGTTCACATATAGTTTTACTTTTTTATAATATTCGTAATAATATAAAGATAGAATAAAGTAAGCGCAGTCAAATTAACCACGGTTCTTTATTGTTAGATCCGACCATTGGTAATCTAACATAACTCAAATAAAACACGTAGGCATAGCTGAGCAAATATACGAGTACCTGCTAACTGTTTAAACCCATTAACCTGGGTTCTTCCAGCCAAGAACAACAACCGGTGGAAAATTCAAAAACTCGAGCCACCACAACAACTGGCAGGCAATACAACAACTATAAGAGCTAAAAATATCGAGAACAAATTGACTACAGCAATCCAGTAACATCGAATAAGAACAGAGCAATCGAAAATCTTCTAAAACAATAACAAGTAATAGCTGACAAGTTGTTTCGCTTAACAGCAACTACAAAAATGATGTTGACGGAAGAAAGACAGTAAAATATCTCGAATCTAAGATAGCCGCAACAAAATCATTGTATGCTATAACTACATAATATACGACAACAAGATTCGAGCTACTACATCAACACTAGAGCCAAAACACCATTACCATGGTGAAAGAAAAAAACTGGTCTGCACATACACCACTTTTTTGGAAGACAAGCGTGTTCGTCTTAATACTGGTGCAGAACAAACGCCCACCGGTGATGGTCTAAAACATTAAGGCACCCAGAAACTTATTAATGAAAAGAAACATGGAGAGATTAATGAACCAAATCACAGATCTCCATGAAAATATATTCCTCGAAACGTCAGGCGATGAAGAAACAACACTATACCATATTTCACTGAGAGATACGACGCTATACGAGAACCGTATGACATAACAGTGATATCTATCCAAACATGACCGGACCTTTTAAGGCATAATACGGAGGATTCATCACAAGTTAAACTTCCAAAAAACAGCATACTGCACTTTAATGGGGAGCATATGAAATGGATGAGATATTTTGATGTCAACGACAAGTCAGTTCACAACAACAAAACACTAACAGATACACAAAAATTAATCAACCATCTTCATGACGCTGGCGAGAACTACAGTGTTCTAAACCTGCACCGACCAAATTAGCCCGCCTCAATGAAACCTTTACTATAATTTGATACAAATTTATTACAAAAAATCCCGATTTTATTACAGTTACCGTGTTCGAGGAACGAGTGGTCGGTTTAGCTTACAATTAAACCTGCACCGCCAAAATTATAACATTTGATGTAGCTATGATATCGGGATGATTCTTGGACCAGAATTTATTACAAATTAATTACTTTGCATAAGTTAGTTGAACACCACCCCTATAACTTGCTTAAGGGTAAATTTCACCCCAAAACGTTTATATATTTCAAAAATGTCAATGTAACCAACTTTAATAAAAAAATTTACACCAGACCGCCACCAGATTTTAGGAAAAATGTTGCAAGAAGTCTTGTCGGGAGTAGGTCAGCCTTATCCAGGTGTGTAATAAATTATGTGTATGTCAGCATGCGCGGAATTGACTCCAAACGGTATAGGCTTCAAATAGGTAATTTAAGGGTCGATTTTGCAAAATTTAATAATTTATTACACCAGACCACCACCAGATATGGAGTCGTAAGTTATAGCGTGGTCGTTGTGAAGAGCAGGTAAACTTTATCCCGTTGTCTAATAAATTATTTTTTCTGCCAGGTTAGGCGGAATTGGCTCCGAACGTTAAAGACTTCAAATTTTTAATTCAAAGGTCGATTTTGCAAAATTTATTAATTTATTACACCAGACCGCTACCAGATATGGCATCTAATGTTACACTGTGGTCGCTGTAAAGGGCAGGTCAATCTTATACAGGCGTATAATAAATTATTTTTGTGTCAGGATACGCGGAATTGACTCCCAAAGTGGAGGCTTCACATAGGATATATAATCTGATAATCTGGTGGCTGATGTTACCACCTTTAATAATTTACTACACCAGACCGCTACCAGTTTGAGTCAAATGTTACTGCTTTAACATTGTGGTGGCTGGGTCAGGCTTATCCAGATGTAATAATAAATGTGTAATAAATAATATTTAAGTCAGGATACGTGGAATTAGCTCCAAACGATAGAGGCTTCAAATTTTTAATTTAAAGGTCGATTTTACCAGCTTTAATAATTTATTATACCAGACCGCCACCAGATATTGGGCCATATATTACTCTGTGGTCGTTGTGAAGGGCAGGTCAACTTTTTTCGTTTGTGTAATAAATTAATTTTGTGTCAGTTTACAAGGAATTCGCTCCGGACGGTAGAGGCTTCAAATTTTTAATTTAAAAGTTGATTTTGCAATATTTAATAATTTATTACACCAGACCGCCACCAGATATGGGGTCTAACGTTACGCTGAGCTCGTTATTAGGGGCAGGTCAACCTTATACAGGTGTGTAATATGATATTTTTGAGTCAGGTTACACGGAATTTGCTCCGAACAGTAAAGGTTTGAAATTTTTAATTTATAGGGCGATTACACCACCTTTAATAATTTTTTACACCAGACCGCCACCAGATATTGAGTCAAATGTTACTCCTTTGACATTGTGATGGCCAGATTAGCATTACCCAGGCGTGTAATAAATTATATTTGAGTCAGGATACGCGAAATTAGCTCCCAACGGTAGAGGCTTCAAAAATTTAATTTAAATATCGATTTTACCACCTATAACATATTATTACACCAGATCGCCACCAGATATTGAGTTGTATATTACTCCGTGGTCATTATGAAGGGCAGGTCAAATTTATGCACTTGTGTAATAAATTATTTTTGAGCCAGGTTACACGGGAGCAACCTGACTCAAAAATAATTTAATACACACCTGTATAATGTTGACCTGCTCTTTAATTCGGACTCAGAGTAACATTAGACCCCATATCTGGTAGCGGTCTAGTGTAATAAACTATTAAATATTGCAAAATTGAACTTTAAATTAAAAACGTGAAGCCTTTAACGTTCGGAGCCAATTCCGTGTAACCTAACACAAAAATAATTTATTACACACCTGTATAAGGTTGACCTGCTCTTTACAGCGACCACAGTGTAAAATTAGACCCCAAATCTGGTGGCGGTCTGGTGTAATAAATTAATAAATTTTGCAAAATCGACCTTTAAATTAAAAATTTGAAGCCTTTTACGTTCGGAGCCAATTCCGTCTAACCTGACACAAAAATAATTTATTACACAACGGAATAAAGTTTACCTGCCCTTCACAACGACCAAGCAATAACTTTAGACTCAATATCTAGTGGCGGTCTGGTGTAATAAATTATTAAATTTTCTAATTATAGCCTATACCGTTTGGAGTCAATTCCGTCTAACCTGACACAAAAATAATTTATTACACAACTATATAAGGTTGACCTGCTCACTACAATGTCCAAGGAATGACATTTGACTCAATATCTGGTGGCAGTTTGGTGTTACAAATTATTAAATGTGGTAAAATCGACCCTTGAATTACCTATTTGAAGCCTATACAGTTGGGAGTCAATTCCGCGCATCCTGACACAAAAATAATTTATTTCAAAACTGGATAAGGTTGATCTGCCAACCACAATGTCCAAGGAGTAACAATTGACTCAATATCTGGTGGCGGTCTGGTGTAATAAATTATTAAAGGTGGTAAAATCGTTCTTTAAATGACCTATTTGAAACCTTTATAGTTGGGAGTCAATTCCGCGTATCCTGACACAAAAATAATATATTACACACCTGTATAAGGTTGACCTGCCCTTTACAGCGACCACAGTGTAACAGTAGACCCCATATCTGGTGGCGGTCTAGTGTAATAAATTATTAAATTTTGCAAAATCGACCTTTAAATTAAAAAATTGAAGCCTATACCGTTGGGAGTCAATTCCGCGCATGCTGACACAAAAATAATTTATTACACACCTGGATAAGGCTGACCTACTCTCGACAGGACTTCTTCCAACATTTTTCCAAAATCTGGTGGCAGTCTGGTGTAAATTATTAAAATTGGTTACATTAACGTTTTGGAAATATATAATCGTTTTGGGGTGAAATTTACCCTTAAGCAAGTTATAGGGGTAGTGTTCAACTAACTTAAGCAAAGTAATTAATTTGTAATAAATTCTGGTCCAAGAATCATCCCGATATCATACCTACATCAAAAGTTGCAATTTTGGCGGTGCAGGTTTAATTGTAAGCATAACCGACCACTCGTTGCTCGAAAACGGTAACTGTAATAAAATCGGGATTTGTTGTAACGAATTGTAATAAATGTGTAACAAATTGTGCCTGTACTATACAGGTTTCATTGAAGCGGGCTAATTTGGTCGGTGCAGGTTTATAACACTGAGAACTACGAAACTGCATGGACGATTATCAAAGATAGATACGATAACCGATGTGAAAACGTAACCAGATACATCCATATACATTGTTGACACAACCCACCGTTAATAACATATCGGCATCAGCCATTCGTACATTATACGACACCAGCAATGATTGAGTCTAAGCTGTAAAAAACATGGTAATAAACATCGAGAATTGGGATCCAATAATCATCTACACAATATCAAAGAAACAGTGAATCAGTGAGATTATACGAGATATCGATAGAAAATTCAAGAGAGATTCAAAGTTTAGAAACGTTAACGAACAACGTTTACACCAAAATACAATCCACCAGGAACAATACAAAACAGAGACGTCACACTCAATCGATGACTATTTATGAGAAAAACCAAATGAAGCAGAGATCATAGACAATCGAAGCAAATCGCTACATACTGCAGCAGTTGAGAAAGGTAACAACTACGTATTATACCAACGGCTATAGTTAAAATTATAACCAATCACGAAAATTGCAACTATTTACGTGCAATTATCGATCCATGTTCACAAGCGAGCTATATCACTGCAAAGGCAGCTGACAACTTTAACTTAAAAACAACTAAAGAGAGCTGAGAATATGGGGATTTGCGGAAGTGAAAAGCATCTGATAAAACGGTCAACGACATTATCAATAATGCCACACTTCAATTCGAAATTCGAACTGTCCATGAAAGCGTTGGTATAAATGACGCATGAACATCCACAGTAGCCAAAAACGGTTCAACAAAGGAGCAATCCAATATTACCGGCGCACTGGTCGATCCTGGTATAATATTCTAGCCCCAATAGATTTACTCCTGGGAGCAGGTTATTATGCGGATATCATTCTACCTGATATATTAACGCAAGACAACAAACAACCAATTGCCCAGCGCTCCATGCTAGGTTGGATAATGTTGGGAAAAATAACAGAAAGCTGTGTTTTAAGTAAAGCTGCAGTAAAAGGTCGACGATTTGCATCCCCTGTGGAAACAAACTTCCTATGAAGAGAAGTGTAATCAGGAGTTCAAAAACACTTTCAAACGATCAACAAAAGGCAGGTACATTGTAAAAATACCGATCAACAGTACCACTGCCACACTAGGGGATACGAAAAAAATGGAAACAGCAAGATTTCTGCAACTAGAGAAGCAGCTCATTAGAAACAATGAATTATCAACCCAATACAGAGAATTTATGAAAAATTATGAAGATGATAAACAGTAGATCGGTAACAACACTTACTATAAGGCACATCACGCTGTCTAGAACCGTCCAGCACTACGACAAAGTTGAGAGAGGTTTTTGACGCCTCTGCGAAATCATCCAATGGAAAATCATTAAATGACATAATGCACATCGGGCCGAAACTGCAGCATTACCTTTGACACATTGTCATGAGATGGCGAAAGCACAAATACGTCTTTACAGCAGATATAAAAAAAAATGTTTCGGTAAATATGGGTTTCCATGCTCCAACAAAAAGCCCTAACATATACTGTGGCGTAACACACCAGCCGAGAAACTTCAGGAATATCAACGAAAAATGAAAACCTATGGAACAACTGATGTCACATATTTAGCGGTCATTGCTCTGCTGCAATTGGCAAAAGACGAGAAAAGCGCGCTTCCTCTTGCTTACGAAATGTTAAATAAAGATTTCTAACTTGACGATACGATGAATCAATCATTAGAAATTCGTGGCATTCAGTGGCCGCACGACTCGCTGTAGATGGAATAACATAGCATTTTCAGCCACAGCATCATCTCATTTTGATGGTCTATAGGAGGCAGGCGTGACATCTATGAAGACTCATTTAAAAAAGATCTTGGGTCATACGATGCTCACGTACGAAGAATTAACAATAGTTTTAAGCCAACTATCATCCACGCTCAACTCGAGGCCTTTATGCCCAATTTCCGATGATATTACCAATCTGGAAGTTCTCACCCCAGGACATTTTTAATAGGCTGATCAATAACCACAGTTCCTGATACGAATTTCTCGGATATAAATATTCACAGCCTTTCAAGATGGCAGCTGCAAGAAAAAATTAAACAAGATTTCTGAAAAAGATGGAGTAACGAATATCTTCGGAGACTACACCAACGACCAAAGTAGTTACAGATAAAACCATAAATACATAATTGGGGATCTTATTTTTCTAACAGAAGAAAACTTACCTCCCTCGAAATGGGTGCGATTTAGAATTGTTGAAACTCACCCGGGAACAGATGGACATGTAGGAGTCGTCTTCGTAAAAGGGCCGGGAAATTCTCTCTATAAGCGAGCAATAACAAAGGTTTCGGTCTTATTGAAAGAAGAAACACCAGCAAACTCTGATAGTACTCTATGGCTAATATTGAAGTGAACGAAAAAGCTAGGCGAATGACACGAGGATCCACAAACTTAAAATTACTACTTCATGCACTCTCAATATTTTGCACACTCGCACTAGCATCATCCACTTCAAATCTTAACATAACAAGGATTAATGCCCGCCCTGCTATTTATTTTGACAAAATCGGAAAAGGAAGTTTAATCAATCCAGAATTGGATCACGTAACTCATTGTACTCAACAAGTACTCAAACTACACTCGATCATTACACATCTATAATTTGCCAAATAAATGCTTTTTACCTAGATATTAAGGAACATAATGAGATATTGAACGCGTTAGGCGGAAAAAATGTTCACAGACGAAAATCGCCTTTTCACTTTGCTGGTACGGCCGCGAATGCATTATTCGGTGTACTCGATCAACAATAATAACACAAGCTTCTAAAACAACAAATGTCGAAACTAGTCAAAAGATTGAGACATTCAACACTATTCTTACCAACATTATGTTTCAGAAGCAATTCATAGATCTGGCACTCCACTCTCTATTGGATATGATGAGACTACGAAGTTTTCAATCTGCAATAATCAATACCATTACAGAGGTCCACCAAGGTAGGCTAAATCCACTCATATTTATACCACGGCAACTTATGAAGAGTAGATCCATCAGATCATTCATCATCTGAACCCGAACCAAGATATACCCTTCCGAAATAAGAGCATATCAACCATGTACAAGATAGTTAACATCAAAACTATTAAACTAGGGAACACGATTGTAATTGAAATAAAAGTTCCATTGGTTCAGAGAACAAGATTTTATTGTCCGAATCCCAATCACCCTTCCAACTCCAATTCATTGAGATCGGCAATATTGGCCACATTGTGCACAGTTTGAGTTTCGTTTGGTGATTAAATGAAACTCGTTCGTCAAATTCAAATGAATTCAATGTCATTTATTTACATGGAAAAGAAATGAGGTTAACATTCAATGCAAAGCGTTGTGGTAAACTACGTTTTTCGTTTTGCTGGCAGCGGATACACGCGACATACAATTGTCCATGCGCGAAACGCGGAAACTCCAAGTTAATCCCGCAAACTCCCAACGACTGGCCTTGTGATTTGTTTACGGTTATCGCGAATGCCAGATGCACGGGGAGTTGAAGCTGTTTCAGCTCGAATAGAAAGTCCATTGGACTCATCGGTATGCGCAGAATCAAAACATCCTTTCATTTGTACTTTCCCTTCATAATCGTCGCCTCGATGATGTTGTTCATAAGCTTTTTTACAGCCATTCTCGTTTCATTGTACAGCCGAGGTTGATTGATGTTACGCAACATGATGATGACGGAGCCTACTTTCAATTGAAAACGTGAGGTGGTAATCCGGGCAATTCCAGCGAATTTAAGAGTTCTATGGGATAGTTGACTACTTCATCCTGGTTGATAACTGTGACAACCGATTTAAAGGAAAATAACTGTCCCGGAATAAAACCTTGATTGCTTGCGATGAGATCATTGACATCTAAGTTTTTCGGCGCCAATATAGCTCATTTGCTCAGCCAATTATGTTTTTTTAAGTTTTGCACTATGTTCGAAAAAACACGTCGAATGAGTTCTGCCTTCGATTCTAAAATACAACTGCAGTTCGACCTAGTTGCAAAGACACTCGCATGTTAGTCGTCAATCGGAGGGTCTTCACATGTCACCACAAATTTAATTATTTCAAGCACTCGTTTAGTTCGTCTGACGCAAATGACAGGATAACAGAATCATGGTTCCACCAAAAATGTTTTCATTGGCACGAAGATGGTTTTCAATGTTCTGTTCAAACGATCAATTTGCATCTCTGTAGAATCTTAGACATTGTACTGTTTTTGGCGATGTTGCAAATTGGTAACTCGTTGATTTGCATGTTCAGTGCAGAATGTGCAGTTCGTACAAAGTCACTGCTACTCCAGATGAAGCCAATGTCAGGGCCACAACGCCAAAAGTAATGAAATTAGGAACGTTTTCCCAGTCCCTCCGGGAGCATCCAGGAACTAAATGCAACCAGCTCCATTGTTCGCAGCTTCTGTTAAAGAGTCTTATGCAGTCTTTTGTTGTTGATTCAATTGCTGAACATTTATCGATCGGGGGACAAAAAATTTTTTTACTATGAAAATAGTTTCAAAATTCTCGAGTTTAAAAATTTCAAAAAATTTAGCTATCTACACTTAAAAATCCATAGAAACTAAACTAGTTGTCGGATTGACTTCCGTTCTTAGGAGTTGTTGGTAATTAATTTTAGAATAATCCTGCATAATTTATACGAACAGGTTCGACTAATGCTTCAGTGTCGTATTGATGTTCGCTTTGTAATTCGTGGTTGAATGCATCGTACATTAAACGATTAGGTGATATAATGCCATACAAACACATGTATTTTATCATAATCAGCGCCTAATTGAGCCTTTCCGCTATCATTTGCAATGTCGTATTTGAAGTTTTGCAATGCATACGATGCAAAACATCCTCAGATTTGTGGTGCTTATATTTCACACACACACACATCGCTCGGATTAATCACAAACATCGCAATGCAAATCGTTCTCCAGCAACTGTAAGAGTTAACACGCCTCACGGTAAGTCGCACACAGATATCCATTAACGGTTCTCAGTTGTTGAAACGACGTCGGACCACGAACAGTCACCAACAACAATCGAAGATGTAACATACGTCGCTATTTGAATGCACATTGTAGATCCTTATTTCCGACGCTGAAAACATTTCGATTCAGTCCATGTGTAGTAGCGTAACATTTCAGCATACAGCAAAGTGCTTGCGAAATCAATGTTGTCGACAGTGGCCGCGCCGCTTCGTCCGCTGCGCTCTCTGGATTAAAATACACTCGTTACCCATTTCGTGGATCGCAAAGTAAAAGATGTGCCAAATCGCCTCTTTGCTTATCACATAGCGACCCAACTGATACAGAGATAATTCGTCGTTTCCATTTGTCTTACCGAAAATAGCCATATCGCTACCTTTGTACACATAGGGCAACCCTATTGACTAACATGCGACATCGCATCCTTCAAGCACTGGTGCATGTGACGAGGGCTTCCGATGTAAGTGGCCGGTAAAATTGTCATTCTTCCCACGTTGTTTGCATCGTCGTCGGCATTAATGGCATCGCGGAGATGATTTGCATGCAACATGAATGTATTCTTCAGATCGGAGCTACTTTAAGTCCAAACGAATATATGTCAGTCGTTCAGTTTTCTCCTCTGCCAAGTAACCAATGGATATTGTAGCGCCTCGTAGGTTTAATGCATTGTTCCGATAATGAAGCACGACATATCTAGATTGCAAATTTTCTTGCGTGTTTACTTGCCGGCATTTCGTCAGCTCTGATGGCGATGTTATGGCTCTCGCATGGCACCCGATGATGTTCTGATGAAGATGCGTTTGCAATTATCCGATGTTCTGATGCAACGGCGAATGATACGAAAGAAAATTGTGTTGTAATTACCTTGAAGGTAGGCACGAAATTGTTCCGTACAATAAGCGTTGAGCCAAACGATGTCATTTGGAAGAACTATTGTACTTTTGGATGTTGGCCAGGAAATGGGTAGAATCACTTCCTGTTCCAGAAATCAATGAGCGTAATGACTGTGATGGCGGAACTAATTATAGTAATTTCACTTTCCCACCTGGGCAACACAACCCACCAGTTTCGTCGCTGAATTTCATCCTATTACAATGTAGACAAACGACTGACATTTTCCCAAATCGTTACTGATCTATTCGCACTGTAATTGATTTCCGATCCGTAATGAAATGCTGCTCGTTCCAGGTTTATAGGAGCACCGCATCGGCGCAATCGGTCATGCTCATTGTGTTGTGCTCGCTGGCATTCTGTTTGATGTGCACGAACTTGTACCATTCTGAATCTATTAGCTTGTCGTTCATCTTCAGTTGCTCTCGAGAACTTTACAATATTTGAATCCTCGTGTACCAAAACTAATCGAGCCTCGCTAAAAAACATTAAAATGAATTTGCGGTTTTGTCTAAGCCTGCAAAGTATTCCGATTATATAAAACCAAATCTGTTCAATCCACTACCTTTATACGAAAAAAAAACGATTTTATATGTATTAGATTTCACAAATTCTTGTCGAAATATTTGAGCACAACTGCACGGTGTGAATAATCGAATCAGAAATATGTAACGCCTGGTGCAACTGCCAAACGATAGACCAACGCCATCTATTGGAAATCGCTGGAAGCGACTATATAAATGAATGCTTATTGTGGAAATTCGAGTTTGAGTTAACGAACGAGTTCATTAAAATACTGATTTATTAGACTACCGTGAGAATGCACTAACAAAAAATAATTATTAAATTCAAACCATTTTGGTACATCGAATTATGTGCAGCGTAATCATACCTTGTACCTGTGTGTTGATCATTCCATTGGATCATTGTTTTTGTAATGGCAATTTCCCCAATCAATCATGTATATGTATTTTCTATTTAATATTGATGTATGCATCCATATTAGGTATAGTGAGGCTACTCATTAAACTTAATCTCTTGAAAAGTTCTCCAGTACAATTTTTACCAAACACTTTCCCAATTATCGACCAAATCAGTTTATCGTGAGCTGCTCACGATAATGTTAATTAATTATAATGTATAATCACGATAATGTTAATTAATTATGATGTGTTAATTATAATGTTAATTAACTTAAAACATAGTTAATAAATCTCATAGTATGTACATTGTTGACTATACGAAGACCGTTTATTTTGGATTTATTTGTGTTCCCATATAAGACAACAGGTAATTGCTAACTTAATCATACATATTAATGGAAAATCTAATTTGCTTTTATTTTCCGTATAAACTATTCTTAAAGGAACGATTGATATATAGTGCAACTAAAACGCATTCCCTTTCAGGTGAGAAAATCGCGATCGAATATTAGCCCTCCGTTGTGGCTAATTTAAAAGGAAGACCAAATTTTTTGAATGGTGACGACTGCTACCAAACCGCATGCTGGAAAAAATACAGTACATAGTTACGGATGTTTGTCGATCTATAAAGTCATCTTCTATAAAATCTGTGCTATACATAATCACGTACGACATCAGATCGTACATGTATAATTATATATTGTGGACAACTCATGCTATGCACGATAGATTCGCGTGTGGTTTCTTGATAATTTTAGTTTGTGTTCAGTGTGTTTAAAACTTAATTTAGTTAATTAAGTTTCACAAATTTCTTAAAGTTTTTTAATTTTTGAGATCAATTTCCAAGTTTGATTTATAATGTGTGACCAGTTATTTTCATAATTTTAAAAGAGATGTTTAAATATTTGCGGTGATAACAGAGATAATTTGGTGACGTAAAACTTACTATTGTGCAGGTTACTTTTTAATGCACCCACGATTTCACCACACAAAACCAATAAAGACCAAATAAATAGTTTTGACAATTTTTATTATGATTGTTGATCTTTGCTTCGTCACCATCAAACTTGTTCTGCCCCTTGTTGGAATTACATAATCAAAAAATACAAGAAGATTGACAAATGTACTAGAATATAAATTGGTATTACCCATGCAGATTCAAATTGAGTACGCGCCTTAACAATGATCATGTAACCTTATTTATACTGTAATTATTTGCATGCATGTAGTCATGTTCCAAACTCGAATTTGACATTAATATTTTGACATTATACAAATCAATGTTTTCTTTTAGGTGCTAGTAATTACAACCCATAGTGATGTACATAGGATTAAATATTTATATAAAATAATACTAAACTTCGTTATTACATTATAGCTAAATTAAGATTAATAATCTGGTGTGTGTAGTTTAGATAGCGATGATTCTACTGGAATGCTACAGTGCTACAGTCATCAATACGAAGTCAATCATTCCGCCACCTTTGACTCGTATAAGAGTCAATCGATGGGATCACGCATATCTTGGTTATTGGTCGCTTGAATGTGCTTGTTGCTGTTTGAACAGATACGACTCTAACTAGATTGTCTCGTCCAGGATGAAGTTCGATTACCCTGGCCAATGGCCATCGTGCGGGTGGAACATTGTCTTCCTTCAATATGACTACGTCATTAATCTTGACTTGGTTATCTGGTTGGTGGAATCTGTTAAGCCGATTTAATGTGGTTAAATATTCAGCATGCCAACGGCGCCAGAACTGTTGTATTAGTTGTTGGAGCATCTGCAACCTTGATAGTGTATTTAGTTTTCTGTTGATTAGCGATGGTTCCGGAGTTAGCGTTAGAGAATGACCTATTATAAAATGAGCTGGAGTTAATGGGTCATCACTGGCATCATTGCGGCACAAAGGTCTCGAGTTGAGTATCGCTTGAATCTCTTTCAGCACGGTTAAAAGTTCTTCGTATGACAATATTGTGTCACCTATAACCTGCTTAAGGTGAAATTTTGTGGATTTTACAGCGGCCCTACACAAGCCGCCGAAATTTTGAGCCGCTGGCGGTATCAGATGCCATTTGGTGCCTTGTTCAGCCGCCCAAGAATTCACTCTCGTTGTGAAATGGTCGGACTGGAATAATTTTCTCAAGTCTTCCAAATGGTTGATAGCTCCGATAAAATTCGTTGCGTTGTCGGAATACAAATCTGTGCAAATTCCTCGTGTCGCTTGAAATCTACGCAGAGCTGCAATAAATGAGTCGGTGCTTAGATTCGTCACTAATTCAACATGAATGGCTTTAGCAGACATGCATGAAAAAATGCACATATACCCCTTGATGATTCTGGAGGTCCTCATTTGATGAGCTTTAATTTTGTATGGACCCGCATAATCGCCTCCACTTTGAATAAATGGTCTAACGAAATTGACCCGCGATGGTGGTAGTTGACCCATCAATTGATTTTGGAATTTTTTCCTATATGGATGGCACCTCACGCACTGGTTGACTATTTTCTTTCTTAGCTGTCTCCCTCGTATGCTATGGAACCTCTGCTTCACGTATCCAATCATCTGAGATAGGCCAGCATGATATAATTTGCGATGGAAATGTTCCAGCATTATTTTCACTAATATGTGTGTTGATGGAAGTATGATTGGATGTTGTGTGTCGTAGTTCAGGGGTGAGTTGGTTAATCTTCCACTAACCCTCAGTATGTCATTACTGTCTAAAAATGGTTACAAATTCGATAATTTATTTTTAATTGAATATAAGTACCTGAACGTAATAAACCGATGTCAGCTCGAAAAGGTGTGCCTCACTGAGCAGCAAGAAGTAGATATTGATAAGACGCTTAGGCAATTTTGGGAGACGGAAAGCATACCATCAGCCAACAAATACACACCAGAAGAAGCTGGATGCATTCAACGTTATGCAGACACGGTCAAGCTAAATGAAAGTGGGCGAATATCCATCATATCCATATCCTGTGTATCCATTTTTAGACAGTAATGAAATACTGAGGGTTAGCTCGAAATTCTTGGGACTGCACAAATTTGAGTAAAATGCGTTCAGCATTATTTAGTTCGTCTACCGTGATGCTTCCGTGTACTTTTGGCATGGTTGATTGATGTGCGTTTCGCAGGAATCTCTGAATGCGTGCTACGATTCTCAGTATTAATGGATATTTTGACACTCTTGCAACCATCCCAGTCCACAGCTGTTCAACTTCCTTGACCTCTTGTATTAACAATATTCGTGGCTCTGAGTCAGGATCATTTGAGACCTTTAAAGTATCCTCTGGAATGACTAACGGTTCTGTTGATAGCCAAGACGGGCCCTTCCACCACAAGACATCATCTTTGAGTTCACTTGGGGCTACGCCACGGGTGGCTCGATCAGCGGGGTTCTCTGGCGATCGAACATGATGCCATTGGTTACGGTTGGAATAGGAAAGAATCGATCCAGTTCGATTCGCAATATACGTTGGCCATACCTTGGGTGGCTTCGACAGCCAATGTAACACTATTGATGCGTCGGTATAATAGAATTGTTTCGGTGTGATCTTGAGTTTCAGTGCTGTTGTAACCGTTTCCATCAATTTTACCAATAAGACAGCAGCGCACAACTCTAACTTCGGGATGGACACTGTCTTAATGGGCGCTACCTTAGTCTTCGCTGCGATGATATTGATGTAGACCTTCTGTGATGATGTTACTACTCTGGAATACAGAACTGCAGCATAGGCGTCCTTGGACGCATCGGAGAATCCATGGATTTCTAGCGTGTTAGTTGAATGTAACCATCTTTGAATTTCCAACTCCTGAATTGCACTCAAATCATTCCTAATCTTCATCCAGTTCATTCTCCATGAATCAGGCAACTCATCATCCCAACCAAGCTTCTCAAGCCATAATTGCTGGAACATGATCTTAATAGGTATCATGATAGGAGACAGTCACTCCAACGGATCAAAAATCCTGGATGACTCGGAGAGTAAACTGCGTTTAGTTGCTGCCGTACGTTCTGGCATTGACACCTTGAATTTAAATACGTCTCGGGATGGTTGGTAGTACAGCCCTAATAACGATACTACCGATCCACTGGTTCTGAATTCTCTATACGTTTGTTGTAGATCTGTGTCGTCGATTTCATCCAATAGATGGGGATGATTGGCTGACCATTTTTTGAGTTTAAATGCCGTAGCGCTCAAGACCTCGATCAGTTCATCTCGCAATGTTAATGCTTCGTTGAGTGTGTTTGCACTCGTAATTACATCATCCACATAAACATCTGATTTTAAAACTGCCGCTGTGATTGGATATTTGTGTTGGAACTTGTTGGCGGTATAGGTTAGCGAATAAATTTCCAAAAATGGTGCGGACGAAGTTCCATATGTTACGGTGAGCAATCGGCAGTGTTTTAATTGATGATGTGGAGATTCCCTCCAAAGTATCCGTTGATAGTCGGTGTCTTCCTTACGAACCATTACTTGGCGGTAAATTTTCTCAATGTCCGTACTAAACACAAATTGATGCCTTCTGTACCTCAGTAAAATTTCGAACAGGCCTTGTTGAACTGTTGGACCAACAGATAGTTCGTCATTTAGTGATCGCCCCGTACTCGTCTTCTGGGACCCATTAAAAACAACCCGCAACTTCGAAGCACCTGAACTTTTGAATACCCCATGGTGAGGCAAACAAAACATCTGATCAGCAGGTTTATTGACTTCGTTGTGTGGTATGGGAGCCATATGGCCCAATTGCTGGTATTCCCGCATAAATTGGGTGTATTCCGCTTGTAGTTTTTTATTTGACAGTAATTTTTTCTCTAAGGCATAAAATTGACGCAACGCTACATTGAACGATTGTCCTAGCAACGGAGGAGTTCTTTTGAATGGTAGTGCAATTGTTATTCGCCTACTTTCATTTAGCTTGACTGTATCTGCATAACGTTGAATGCATTCAGCTTCTTCTGGTGTGTATTTGTTGGCTGATGGTATGCTTTCCGTCTCCCAAAATTGCCTAAGCGTCTTATCAATATCTACTTCTTGCTGCTCAGTGAGGTACACCTTTTGAGCGGAATTGGAGTCATTACAGTGAGATGAGTTTCCCCCAGCAATTATCCATCCTAAACTAGTGTTCTATGCTACTAAATTCTGTCGATCAATTAGAAATTTGCCATCCTCCAATAGTTCGAAAAAATGATCACTGCCGATCAACAGGTCAATTGGCCCCGGTTTATTGAATGTAGGATCGGCCAACCTTATGTCACCGTTGATTGGTATGACAACATCCGCAGCGTTGGTCGGTAAATTTGATGTGAGTTTTGTCACAATTAAAGCTTCGATATAATATGTGAATTGATGATTTACCCTTGATCTAATTGTGAGAGTTGTGCTGCCCTTAGAAGTGCCTGCATTTGCCCTGCCAAGCCCAGTAACAAACTCTTGCATTTGTCTTAGTCAAATTAAACTTGTTCACAACTGATTCCTTTATGAACGATCTGGTGGAGCCTGAATCCAATAAACCTCGAATGACATGCCAATTATTATGATTATCTTGCAATTCAACCAACACGGTAGGTAAAATGGCGTTCGCATTACCAACATGGTTGACCACAGCTGATGTGTGGATTTCCCCGGTAGAGGCATTATTGCCCTTGCTAGTCGATGGTTCAGCATCATGTGAGGGGACCTTATTGATTGTAGCTGGTTGATGGTCAACTTTCGTTTCATTATGATGGAGATGAACGAGAGTGTGATGCTTACGTTTACAACGTTGACATGTCCTCCTGGATCGGCATTGATACGCGGAATGATTTCCTCCCAAACAGTTAAAACATCGTTGTTTTTCATTGAGAAAGTTTCTTCGATCAGACACGGACATTGATTTAAAACGACCACATTCAAATAGGCGATGACGATCCTCGTTACATAAAATGCAAGGCAATGGTGTGGTCTCAACATGTAAGACTTTCGACGACTGGTGCGGTTTGTTGTCTGGCTTGTGGCTTGTTGACTTGATTTCGCTTAAAGCGTCAACGCGATTTAGTAAGAAATCTAAAAATCCTTGCAATGTTGGAAAGTCAACATCAGCAGTATGGTATCGCCTTCCTTGTTTCATCATCAAGGCGATCAAATGCCATAAAGATGATCCACGGATCGCGAGCTTCAGCTTCCTTACCTACGGATTTTAGGCCTCGCACTACCTCGTCGATATTATCGTGGAATGCAACAAGTTGCGAAGCGGTTGATTTAGTGATCTTTGGTTGGCCGATAAACGATTTAATGTGGGCTTCAACGATAGGTTTTTTCTTATCGTATCTTTTGGTAAGTCGTTGGATTGCCTCGATGTAGCTAGCATCGTTCACTCGTAGATGGCTAACCAGCTTGTATGCATTCCCTTTCAATAGGCATTTTAAATATTTAAATTTTTGTGCAGGCGACAGTGACACATTTTCATGCACAGTCGACGAAAATATATCGTAAAACGACTGCCAGTCCTTCACATCTCCGTCGAACGTAGGCATTGTTAAAGACGGCAACTTAAAGTCGGACGTTGGGTTGGTAATTCCGCTGCTATCGAGTTGATGATCAGGACTAACTGCTTGGTGAACACCAGATTTTACACGCATTAATGATTGCAGCTTTGGTATAATCGTGTAATACTGATCATCGATGATGTCCATTTCGAATACGGCATTGGCATCTAGCCCAAATATGGCGTCTTCCGTCGCGACGAATTTTGTGTACAACTTATGCACGTTGTCACATCGTGTTCGTAAATCGTCATATGTTAGGTTTTTGCCGTTTGATTCGATATAATTAGCCAAGCGAGTTAATTATCCCTTAATTATGCTTTTTTGTTTGTTAAGCCTTCCATTTTACCACCAATTCACAACACTGCACTACACAAACTTTTGAGAACACAATTTTAATGGTTAACGAAAATGGCGGACTACAATTGCGCGTGGTTTTTTTATATAAGGTGATATTGTTGATTTTGATATGCCGGTTTGCTTCGGTATCCGGCTCAAAGGACCACAATGTGCAGGTTACTTTTTAATGCACCCACGATTTCACCACACAAAACCAATAAAGACCAAATAAATAGTTTTGACAATTTTTATTATGATTGTTGATCTTTGCTTCGTCACCATCAAACTTGTTCTGCCCCTTGTTGGAATTACATAATCAAAAAATACAAGAAGATTGACAAATGTACTAGAATATAAATTGGTATTACCCATGCAGATTCAAATTGAGTACGCGCCTTAACAATGATCATGTAACCTTATTTATACTGTAATTATTTGCATGCATGTAGTCATGTTCCAAACTCGAATTTGACATTAATATTTTGACATTATACAAATCAATGTTTTCTTTTAGGTGCTAGTAATTACAACCCATAGTGATGTACATAGGATTAAATATTTATATAAAATAATACTAAACTTCGTTATTACATTATAGCTAAACTAAGATTAATAATCTAATTTTTAGATATAAAATATATCTCGTTTCAGGACAAGAATATTTTATATCTGTAAAAACGAAAAATATATCTAATTTTGTATAACGTTTAGAGACATAAACATATCTCTCTTAGCTCGGAATATAATCCTCAAAGCTAAATCAAATACTAGATTCGCAATAAAATATATCGATAGCAAATATATGAATTTCCCCAATTTTACATAATTATAACTGGACAAGGTATTTTACTTGTTGAACAAAGTTCATCTTAAATTCATTATTTAATTTAGCTATTTAAGATGTCTTACACATTCAATTTGGATGTTTTTATATCACAACTTAATGTGACATTATTAATTTTTTATTTTTCTGTTGTTTGTAATATTTGTCCATTACTTCATTGGTTCAATCCAAATCCAATACAAAAATTTATTATCTCAGATCAGGTAAGTCATATCTGAATCTGATTCATCAGAACTCTGGTTAGATTAGAGCTCGTCTTAAAAAAATTTAAATCCGAGATATATATTTCTCATGTGCATTTTATAGCTACACAGTAAAAAATTTTGTTGGAATTTTACTGCAATAAACGTTGGCACAACATTTGCCAACGTTTAATGTTGTACAAAAAAGCCGAAGAGTAATTTTACACTTCTATTACTAATTATGCTTGATCGGGAAGGAAAATTACACAAAAGTCGAAACACACTAATGGTAAAATAAAAAGCTAATTAAAGAAAGTGCATCAATTTACGTTTCGATTTTACTATTTGCCCGAATAATAAATTCGCACAAAGCAAAATTACTATGATAGTATGGGTAATATTAATATGCGGAAGTAATAGCTAGTAAAATTACATGGTTTTGTAGGTATGTACTATTTTATTTTTAATATTTGTGTATTTTTGCAAAGAAATAATTTCCTTACAACATAAATGTTGTAAAAAAAATATGTAAAATTACACATTTTTTTTACTGTGTAGTGAATTTGATATTTATGACTAAAATTAAAAAACAATATGTAACTTTTAGAAATATAAATTATTTCCCACATCACAATAAATATGCTTTACTGCGATATATTTTATTTATTATTTTTACTTGGTTAAAATATGTATCTGTGTTACAGATAAACTGTAGAACTGCAATAGCTAAATATTCATTTATAAAACAGATCAAATTATTGCTAATGTATCAATTTGAATACCTCATTGTAATAAAATTCACGAGATATGCATTTTGAACCGATTAGGCTGTTTGAGATATATTTTTATCGAACTTGGTTAATTTTAATATACATGCTTCTATATTTATTTCCAACTCAGTCAAATGTTGCAGATAAGTCAATATATCTATATCGAAAATAGTTTTTTTCAGTGCATACATGGTAAAGAATAATATTCGAAATCTAATTTTTTGGTTGGTTTTTACTTCGGACGAGGTTTTCATTTTACTTCTGGACCACGGTTTATGGTTCTATAACTATAGGAAATTTATACCATTACGTTTATTTACATAATATGAAAGTTCATATGACGTTTAAGGTTTCTTATCAATAACAAATGCTAATTATGTTAATGATTTACTTTTGGAGGCGGATGGGTTGAGTGAAAGAAACTCTCAGTTGTGGTCTGCTATTTGTTATTCGTTTTTTTGCAGCTTCATATACCCGTTATTATCCGCGCATCACCGATATGAGCTAGCGAGCCAATGGCCGCTCTTCGGAGTTTTAATAATTGATTTTCTGTTAACGTTTCCGGGTAACCTTCTAACTAATGATTAATCGAAATGAAAGGTCAATGTCAATTAATTTACTGGTCACCTATGCATACGTGTCCAAACCGGTGAAGTCCTGTACGTTACAACTCCTATACAAAACGCAAATTTCGATTTTCCGTTATTTTAATTATTTCCGGTTTTTCCTTTGGGTTTTTTCCAAATTTTCCTAAACCATCCCAGAAATTGAGACGAACAAAACAAAAAAAATCATCCAAATCGGTCAAGCCGTTCTCGAGTGTTTGCGAGGCTAACGCATGGCAATTGATTTTTCTAATTTAATTTTTATAAGATATTAATCCCAATTTCAACAAATTTAAATCCGAGTTCAGAAATTATAACGGGTGTTTTTTTAGGAGGTTTGTTTTTCCGATAGATGTCGTTTTATTTTATGACAGTTGTTTTGACAGCTCAAAGTGGCATTTCTACTCAGTATTGTTTGGCAAATCATTATGAATAGGTTAACTCCAGAACAACGTTTTCAAATCGTGGAAATTTATTTTCAAAATCAGTGTTCAATTAAAAATGTTTATAGAGCACTTCGTGAATTTTATGGTGCACATAATCGTCCGTCAGAGACCACCATAAAGAACGTAATTACCAAATTTCGGTCTACATTCACTCTTTTGGATGCCAAGCCACCGACAAGAATGAGAAGAGTTCGTACAGAAGAAAATATTGCTGTCGTTGAGGCCAGTGTCGAAGAAAACGACAATTTATCGATTCGTCGTCGTGCTCAGCAAATTGGACTTTGTCCATCGACTTTATGGAAAATTTTACGTAAAGATTTGGGTTTGGTGCCATACAAAATTCAATTGGTGCAAGAATTAAAGCCACACGACCATCGTTTGCGCCGTGAATTCAGTGATTGGTCGTTAAATCAATTGAACGAAGATCCATTTTTTTACCGTAAAATTCTCTTCAGTGATGAGGCGCATTTTTGGTTAAATGGATACGTCAACAAACAAAATTGTCGCATTTGGAGCAAAGATAATCCACACGCCGTTCTAGAATTACCAATGCATCCTGATAAATGTACTGTTTGGTGCGGTCTATGGGCTGGTGGGATCATCGGTCCATATTTCTTTAAAAATGAGGAAGGACGACGCGTTACCGTGAATGGAAATCGATACAGAACCATGTTAAATGAGTTTTTGTTGTCAAATCTTGAAGATATGGATATGAATGAAATGTGGTTTCAACAAGATGGTGCCACTTGCCATACAGCACGTGAAACAATCGACTTATTGAAAGAAACTTTCAACGACAACATTATTTCGAGAAATGGTCCGGTGAATTGGCCTCCGCGTTCGTGCGATTTGACGCCACTCGATTACTTTTTGTGGGGATACGTGAAGTCATTGGTTTATGTGGATAAACCTCAATCGATTGACGCTTTGGAAACCAATATTCAACGTGTCATTGCTGACATACGCCCTCAAATGCTTGAAAAAGTGCTGGAAAATTGGACCTCCAGAATGACATTTGTGAAAAATAGTCGTGGTAGCCATATGCCAGAAATTGTGTTTAAATGTTAAATGCCAAAAAATTATCTACCAAATAAAAAAAAATTTTGGTCATTTCATAATTTTATATGTGTTTTATTCAAAAAAAAAATCGGCAACCTCTTAAAAAAACACCCTTTATATAGACATCTAGCCCTAATAAGTATTGGGAATTATACCGAATGGTACCGAAAATTTCAAAAACATTGTCTAGCCTTGAGGAACGGGATAAACTAAATTCTGGATCAACTCAATCTGCTGGAAATACCAAGTTCCAAACTAGCTAAAAATAAATAATGTCGCCAATACATAGTGCAATTTACAATTCCGGAGCAGAAACCAGTCATCAAAACTACTCATTAAGAATAGCCATATGGAATGCAAATTAGAACTATTTTTAAATGCTGAGAAAATTGATATATGCTTAATATCAGAAACACATTTTACCAGTAGCTCCTATGTAGCAATCCGAAGATATACTTGTTACCATACCACACATCCAGCAGAACGGGCAAGAGGGTTAGCAATATTTACTAGGGATAATATTAATCATCATCATGTAAAAATAGAAAAGGAATCTATGCAAAACAATCGTGGCAGTTAAATTTGGTTATCATCACAACACTTGTAATATTCAGTTTTTTCAAAAACTTTTGAAAAGGCTATATGAAAGCTAGATTTGTAAGTTTTTTAGATAAATTAAATTTTCTATTTCCTTTACAATTTGGTTTTAGAAAGAACAGAAATACGAAACAAGCTCTATTGTCATTTTTAGAACAAATAAGTATAAACATTGACCACAGTCTAAAGGCGTCTGTTTTATTTATAGATCTGACTAAAGCCTTTGATAGAGTGGAACATCCTACTCTTTTATTGAAACTTGACCGCATTGGCTTTCGCCGTACGATCCACAAGTGGTTATATTCATATTTAAATGGTCGTACTCAGGTAGTTAAAATAAATCGTCATTTTAGCCATATTCTGCCGATCAAGGTAGGGGTTCCTCAAGGTTCAGTTCTTGAACCTCTACTATTCCTAATTTATGTAAACGACATTTTTAGCAAACAATTCTGTGGCTGCCCCATTGCAAATGCTGATGATTTTTCGTTTGCCTATAGTAGTCTTAGCATTCAAGATAATATTAAGTATATTGAGAGTGATTTAAATATGATCTCGGGTTGGCTTAAGAATCATAATCTTCTTCTAAGTGATAAAACTAAAACATTTATTTGTAATCATTTTCGACAAGGATTGTCATCACCATCAGCCATTAACTCAGCAATACGGATTCGGATGTGCATAGAATATTTTGGCGATTTTTGGGTTACACTCTATCAATTATTGGTCAGATCACAGAGATTCTACCGAGTAGTCGCCAGTATCAAATGATGGCATAAGAGGTGCTCTTTGAAATAAAATTGGTCTCATCAAAAAACTACGACATTTTCCCATTTGTTAATGCGTTGGAAAATCGGGTGGCATAGAATATTTTGGCGATTTTTTGTGTTACACTGTATTAATTATTGCCCAGATCACAGAAAGTCTACCGAGTAGTGGCTGGTATCAAATGATGGCATAAGAGGTGCTCTTTGAAATAAAATTGGTCTCATCAAAAAACTACGACATTTTCCCATTTGTTAATGCGTTGGAAAATCGGATCGCATAGAATATTTTGGCGATTTTTGGGTTACACTGAATTAATTATTGGCCAGATCACAGAGATTCTACCGAGTAGTGGCTAGTATCAAATGATGGCACAAGAGGTGTTCATTGAAATAAAATTGGTCCTATCAAAAAACTACGAGATTTTCCTATTTGTTAATGCGTTGGAAAATCGGATCGCATAGAATATTTTGGCGATTTTTGGGTAACACTGTATCAATTATTGGCCAGATCACAGAGATTCTACCGAGTAGTGGCTAGTATCAAATGATGGCACAACAGGTGTTCTTTGAAATAAAATTGGTCTCATCAAAAACTACGAGATTTTCCCATTTGTTAATGCGTTGGAAAATCGGACCGCATAGAATATTTTGGCGATTTTTGTGTTACACTGTATTAATTTTTGCCCAGATCACAGAAAGTCTACCGAGTAGTGGCTGGTATCAAATGATGGCATAAGAGGTGCTCTTTGAAATAAAATTGGTCTCATCAAAAAACTACGAGATTTTCCCATTTGTTAATGCATTGGAAAATCGGATCGCATAGAATATTTTGGCGATTTTTGGGTTACACTCTATCAATTATTGGTCAGATCACAGAGATTCTACCGAGTAGTGGCTGATATCAAATGATGGCATAAGAGGTGCTCTTTGAAATAAAATTGGTCTCATCAAAAAACTACGACATTTTCCCATTTGTTAATGCGTTGGAAAATCGGGTGGCATAGAATATTTTGGCGATTTTTGGGTTACACTGTATTAATTATTGCCCAGATCACAGAAAGTCTACCGAGTAGTGGCTGGTATCAAATGATGGCATAAGAGGTGCTCTTTGAAATAAAATTGGTCTCATCAAAAAACTACGAGATTTTCCCATTTGTTAATGCGTTGGAAAATCGGACCGCATAGAATATTTTGGCGATTTTTGGGTTACACTGAATTAATTATTGGCCAGATCACAGAAATTCTACCGAGTAGTGGCTAGTATCGAATAATGGCACAAGAGGTGTTCTTTGAAATAAAATTGGTCCCATCAAAAAACTACGAGATCGTCCCATTTGTTAATGCGTTGGAAAATCGGATCGCATAGAATATTTTGGCGATTTTTGGGTTACACTGTATTAATTATTGGTCAGATCACAGAGATTCTACCGAGTAGTGGTTAGTATCAAATGATGGCATAAGAGGTGCTCTTTGAAATAAAATTGGTCTCATCAAAAAACTACGAGACTTTCTCATTTGTTAATGCGTTGGAAAATCTGATCGCATAGAATATTTTGGCGATTTTTGGGTAACACTGTATCAATTATTGGCCAGATCACAGAAATTCTACCGAGTAGTGGCTAGTATCAAATGATGGCATAAGAGGTGCTCTTTGAAATAAAATTGGTCTCATTAAAAAACTACGACATTTTCTCATTTGTTAATGCGTTGGAAAATCGGATCGCATAGAATATTTTGGCGATTTTTGGGTAACACTGTATTAATTATTGGCCAGATCGCAGAGATTCTACCGAGTAGTGGTTAGTATCAAATGATGGCATAAGAGGTGCTCTTTGAAATAAAATTGGTCTCATCAAAAAACTACGAGATTTTCCCATTTGTTAATGCGTTGGAAAATCGGATCGCATAGAATATTTTGGCGATTTTTGGGTTACACTGTATTAATTATTGGCCAGATCACAGAAATTCTACCGAGTAGTGGCTAGTATCAAATGATGGCACAAGAGGTGTTCTTTGAAATAAAATTGGTCTCATCAAAAAACTACGAGATTTTCTCATTTGTTAATGCGTTGGAAAATCGGATCGCATGGAATATTTTGGCGATTTTTGGGTTACACTGAATTAATTATTGGCCAGATCACAGAGATTCTACCGAGTAGTGGCTAGTATCAAATGATGGCACAAGAGGTGTTCTTTGAAATAAAATTGGTCCCATCAAAAAACTACGAGATTTTCCCATTTGTTAATGCGTTGGAAAATCGGATCGCATAGAATATTTTGGCGATTTTTGGGTAACACTGTATTAATTATTGGCCAGATCACAGAGATTCTACCGAGTAATGGCTAGTATCAAATGATGGCACAAGAGGTGCTCTTTGAAATAAAATTGGTCTCATCAAAAAACTACGACATTTTCCCATTTGTTAATGCGTTGGAAAATCGGATCGCATAGAATATTTTGGCGATTTTTGGGTTACACTGAATTAATTATTGGCCAGATCACAGAGATTCTACCGAGTAGTGGCTAGTACCAAATAACGGCACAAGAGGTGTTCTTTGAAATAAAATTGGTCTCATCAAAAACTACGAGATTTTCCCATTTGTTAATGCGTTGGAAAATCGGGCCGCATAGAATATTTTGGCGATTTTTGTGTTACACTGTATTAATTATTGCCCAGATCACAGAAAGTCTACCGAGTAGTGGCTAGTATCAAATGATGGCATAAGAGGTGCTCTTTGAAATAAAATTGGTCTCATCAAAAAAATACGACATTTTCCCATTTGTTAATGCTTTGGAAAATCGGGTGGCATAGAATATTTTGGCGATTTTTGGGTTACACTGTATTAATTATTGGTCAGATCACAGAAAATCTACCGAGTAGTGGTTAGTATCAAATGATGGCATAAGAGGTGCTCTTTGAAATAAAATTGGTCTCATCAAAAAACTACGAGATTTTCTCGTTTGTTAATGCGTTGGAAAATCGGATCGCATAGAATATTTTGGCGATTTTTGGGTAACACTGTATCAATTATTGGCCAGATCACAGAAATTCTACCGAGTAGTGGCTAGTATCAAATGATAGTATAAGAGGTGCTCTTTGAAATAAAATTGGTCTCATCAAAAAACTACGAGATTTTCTCATTTGTTAATGCGTTGGAAAATCGGATCGCATAGAATATTTTGGCGATTTTTGGGTTACACTGTATTAATTATTGGCCAGATCGCAGAGATTCTACCGAGTAGTGGTTAGTATCAAATGATGGCCTAAGAGGTGCTCTTTGAAATAAAATTGGTCTCATCAAAAAACTACGAGATTTTCCCATTTGTTAATGCGTTGGAAAATCGGATCGCATAGAATATTTGGCGATTTTTGGGTTACACTGTATTAATTATTGGCCAGATCACAGAGATTCTACCGAGTAAAGGGTAGTGAGGTGGTCTTTGAAATAAAATTGGTCTCATCAAAAAACTACAAAATTTCCCATTTGTCAATGCGTTGGAAAATCGGATCGCATAGAATATTTTGGCGATTTTTGGGTTACCCTGTATTAGTTATTGGCCAGATCACAGAGATTCTACCGAGTATTGGCTAGTATCAAATGATGGCACAAGAGGTGTTCTTTGAAATAAAATTGGTCTCATCAAAAATGCGTTGGAAAATCGGATCGCATAGAATATTTTGGCGATTTTTGGGTTACACTGTATTAATTATTGGCCAGATCACAGAGATTCTACCGAGTAATGGCTAGTATCAAATGATGGCACAAGAGGTGTTCTTTGAAATAAAATTGGTCTCATCAAAAACTACGAGATTTTTCCATTTGTTAATGCGTTGGAAAATCGGATCGCATAGAATATTTTGGCGATTTTTGTGTTACACTGTATTAATTATTGCCCAGATCACAGAAAGTCTACAGAGTAGTGGCTGGTATCAAATGATGGCATAAGAGGTGCTCTTTGAAATAAAATTGGTCTCATCAAAAAACTACGACATTTTCCCATTTGTTAATGCGTTGGAAAATCGGATCGCATAGAATATTTTGGCTATTTTTGGGTTACACTGTATTAATTATTGGCCAGATCGCAGAAATTCTACCGAGTAGTGGTTAGTATCAAATGATGGCATAAGAGGTGCTCTTTGAAATAAAACTGGTCTCATCAAAAAACTAAGCGATTTTTCCATTTGTTAATGCGTTGGAAAATCGGATCGCATAGAATATTTTGGCGATTTTTGGGTTACACTTTATTAATTATTGGCCAGATCACAGAAATTCTACCGAGTAGTGGCTAGTATCAAATGATGGCACAAGAGGTGTTCTTTGAAATAGAATTGGTCTCATCAAAAAACTACGAGATTTTCCCATTTGTTAATGCGTTGGAAAATCGGGCCGCATAGAATATTTTGGCGATTTTTGGGTTACACTGAATTAATTATTGGCCAGATCACAGAGATTCTACCGAGTAGTGGCTAGTATCAAATGATGGCACAAGAGGTGTTCTTTGAAATAAAATTGGTCCCATCAAAAAACTACGAGATTTTCCCATTTGTTAATGCGTTGGAAAATCGGATCGCATAGAATATTTTGGCGATTTTTGGGTTACACTGTATCAATTATTGGCCAGATCACAGAGATTCTACCGAGTAGTGGCTAGTATCAAATGATGGCATAATAGGTGCTCTTTGAAATAAAATTGGTCTCATCAAAAAACTACGAGATTTTCTCATTTGTTATTGCGTTGGAAAATCGGATCGCATAGAATATTTTGGCGATTTTTGGGTAACACTGTATTAATTATTGGCCAGATCGCAGAGATTCTACCGAGTAGTGGCTAGTATCAAATGATGGCACAAGAGGTGTTCTTTGAAATAAAATTGGTCCCATCAAAAAACTACGAGATTTTCCCATTTGTTAATGCGTTGGAAAATCGGATCGCATAGAATATTTTAGCGGTTTTTGGGTTACACTGTATTAATTATTGGCCAGATCACAAAGATTCTACCGAGTAAAGGCTAGTGAGGTGGTCTTTGAAATAAAATTGGTCTCATCAAAAAACTACGACATTTTCCCATTTGTTAATGCGTTGGAAAATCGGATCGCATAAAATATTTTGGCGATTTTTGGGTTACACTGTATTAATTATTGGCCAAATCACAGAGATTCTACCGAGTAAAGGCTAGTGAGGTGGTCTTTGAAATAAAATTGGTCCCATCAAAAAATTACAAAATTTTCCATTTATTAATGCGTTGGAAAATCGGATCGCATAGAATATTTTGGCGATTTTTGGGTTACCCTGTATTAGTTATTGGCCAGATCACAGAGATTCTACCAAATAGTGGCTAGTACCAAATGATGGCACAAGAGGTGTTCTTTGAAATAAAATTGGTCTCATCAAAAAACTACGAGATTTTCCCATTTGTTAATGCGTTGGAAAATCGGATCGCATAGAATATTTTGGCGATTTTTGGGTTACACTATATTAATTATTGGCCAGATCACAACGATTCTACCGAGTAAAGGCTAGTGAGGTGGTCTTTGAAATAAAATTGTTCTCATCAAAAAACTACGACATTTTCCCATTTGTTAATGCATTGGAAAATCGGATCGCATAGAATATTTTGGCGATTTTTGGGTTACACTGTATTAATTATTGGCCAGATCACAGAGATTCTACCGAGTAGTGGCTAGTACCAAATGATGGCACAAGAGGTGTTCTTTGAAATAAAATTGGTCTCATCAAAAAACTACGAGATTTTCCCATTTGTTAATGCGTTGGAAAATCGGATCGCATAGAATATTTTGGCGATTTTTGGGTTACACTATATTAATTATTGGCCAGATCACAACGATTCTACCGAGTAAAGGCTAGTGAGGTGGTCTTTGAAATAAAATTGTTCTCATCAAAAAACTACGACATTTTCCCATTTGTTAATGCATTGGAAAATCGGATCGCATAGAATATTTTGGCGATTTTTGTGTTACACTGTATTAATTATTGGCCAGATCACAGAGATTCTACCAAATAGTGGCTAGTACCAAATGATGGCACAAGAGGTGTTCTTTGAAATAAAATTGGTCTCATCAAAAAACTACGAGATTTTCCCATTTGTTAATGCGTTGGAAAATCGGATCGCATAGAATATTTTGGCGATTTTTGGGTTACACTATATTAATTATTGGCCAGATCACAACGATTCTACCGAGTAAAGGCTAGTGAGGTGGTCTTTGAAATAAAATTGTTCTCATCAAAAAACTACGACATTTTCCCATTTGTTAATGCATTGGAAAATCGGATCGCATAGAATATTTTGGCGATTTTTGGGTTACACTGTATTAATTATTGGCCAGATCACAGAGATTCTACCGAGTAATGGCTAGTATCAAATGATGGCACAAGAAGTGTTCTTTGAAATAAAATTGGTCTCATCAAAAAACTACGAGATTTTCCCATTTGTTAATGCGTTGGAAAATCGGATCGCATAGAATATTTTGGCGATTTTTGGGTTACACTATATTAATTATTGGCCAGATCACAACGATTCTACCGAGTAAAGGCTAGTGAGGTGGTCTTTGAAATAAAATTGTTCTCATCAAAAAACTACGACATTTTCCCATTTGTTAATGCATTGGAAAATCGGATCGCATAGAATATTTTGGCGATTTTTGGGTCACCCTGTATTAGTTATTGGCCAGATCACAGAGATTCTACCAAATAGTGGCTAGTACCAAATGATGGCACAAGAGGTGTTCTTTGAAATAAAATTGGTCTCATCAAAAAACTACGAGATTTTCCCATTTGTTAATGCGTTGGAAAATCGGATCGCATAGAATATTTTGGCGATTTTTGGGTTACACTATATTAATTATTGGCCAGATCACAACGATTCTACCGAGTAAAGGCTAGTGAGGTGGTCTTTGAAATAAAATTGTTCTCATCAAAAAACTACGACATTTTCCCATTTGTTAATGCGTTGGAAAATCGGATCGCATAGAATATTTTGGCGATTTTTGGGTTACACTATATTAATTATTGGCCAGATCACAACGATTCTACCGAGTAAAGGCTAGTGAGGTGGTCTTTGAAATAAAATTGTTCTCATCAAAAAACTACGACATTTTCCCATTTGTTAATGCATTGGAAAATCGGATCGCATAGAATATTTTGGCGATTTTTGGGTTACACTGTATTAATTATTGGCCAGATCACAGAGATTCTACCGAGTAATGGCTAGTATCAAATGATGGCACAAGAAGTGTTCTTTGAAATAAAATTGGTCTCATCAAAAAACTACGAGATTTTCCCATTTGTTAATGCGTTGGAAAATCGGATCGTATAGAATATTTTGGCGGAAAAATCAAAAAAGCAAAAAAACACTATAAAATTAAATTAAAATTAAAATTAGCGCCGTTATAAGATTTTAATGATTATTTTTTCCGACATTTTAAGTCCGATTGATTATTTTAGGTTGTTCTTAAATACATTTTTAGGCATTTCTTAAACATGTTAATACTTTCAATTTCTTTTAGCTCGGTTGGTATAGTGTTGTACATTTTCAGACCTTTGTACAGTATATTGTTGTATCTTGTGTTAGTTGCAAAAAATTGCAAATGGAAGTTGGCTCGCTGTCTCGTACCATAAGAATGAATACCACACGCATGAAGCAAGGGTCGGTGCAATTTAAATAAACCTCTTCGAATTTTAAATATTGTCATTATGAGTTCGAAATCAATTATATTATTGAAGCTGAGTTGAAATATATTTTTAAAAAGTTCGGTTGTTGAAAGTCTTAGTGGCAGGCGATATATGTGTTTTAGGGATTTTTTGTAGAATTGCGATCTCATCACAACGGAAACCAGGGCATCCACTTCACACTGGATTTAAATATATTAATTGTGGTAAGATAAGGAATTGTAGATTAGTAACAGGGAACTTTGCGGCAAAATATGCTTCAGTTTTTTGATCGAGAATACAAAAGGTCGTATTTTAGCCTTAACCATATCGATATGGTCGCTCCATTTCAATTTTTCACCTATCAGTAGACCCAGATACTTAAATTGATCCGTACATTCTATCTGAATTAGCGCATAACTAATCCTGTACTCTCCTGTATTCCTTCCTCTGATATTTTTTATTTGGAAATATATACTTAGTCCTTTTTGCATTTAATTGAAGTTTGTTCTCATTGAGCCACAAGTTTGTCAACGTCAAATCCATCTGCATATCTTCAAAAAGATCTATAGCTGAAATATGCCCCCAAAGTTTTGTCTGTGTATGTCGTTAATGTAAACGTTAAAAAGGACCGGCCCAACACATATCATATTGCTTTCTGTTTGATTAACAACTACTTCAGTCCCTGAAGTTTGGCGAGCAATATATCATGGTCTACCGAATCAAACGCTTTCCGTAAATCCAAAAATAAGCACGCTACAATCCATTTCTTGTTAACATTTTCCGAAAGGAAAGTTGTTAACTCAAAGCATGCTGCTTGTGTACTAGAAACTTCCGTAAACCCATACTGCCCTCTTGCTAAAATAGTATTCGCCTTCAAAAATTGCATTAACCGGTTATTCACTATTCTTTCGAATGCTTTTGAGACTGAGCCTAAAATAGATATTGGTCTATATAGTTGGTTGGCTCTAGTGCATCCCCATCCTTACTTACCGGTACAACTCTTGCCATTTTTAGTTTTTCCGGAAACGTGCATTCAAGCAACGAATTGTTCATCAATCTAGTTAGCGCTCTCTTCAATTTTTCTTGAAAAAATTGAAGGAACTTGCCTGATATGCCATTCCGCCCCGTGGCTGCAGCTATTTTCAAACATTGAATGCTTCCTCACATTGATTATATCAACCATTTAAAATCTATACGATATTCTAGCATAATTACGACTACATTTGGCCACGGAAAATCGCATGCATGTATGAAACAAGCATTGAATGCAATGGCAACTTCCCTTGGGTCCTCGCTAATTGATCCATTTAACTATACCGAAATATTTTTTCTTATTATAAATGCCCAACTTTAATAGATCCCAAAATTGTTTGGAACTTCCATTACTATTTTCTAATCTAGCTACGTAAAAATCTCTTTTAGCTTTCCGTACTCTCAATCGAGGATTTTATTAGATTGAACTTAACGTTTAAATGTTCACACTCAGTGTATTTTACAGTTAGTTTAAATAATTTTGCCCTAGTTTTGATATCCCGGTATAAATCTAAGGTCATCCACGGTTGTTTCAGATCCACACGTCGAGTGTGACGCTTATATTCCATGCAATCCTTTACGACATTCTCGAGCCCGCTTACCAGATCGTCCAGAGTTTCGACGGTATCTATTTTTTGCCAAAAACGACTTTTCGCATCCAAATCATAATTTAATATTTTAAATACTTGTGCCTGTTAAGATTCTCGAGCTTGTACATCTACGACTAATTGAATTGCTCTGTGGTCAGAGAATTGTATACATCCTCCAATGCAAAACTGTGTACTAACCCGAATTGATCAGTCAATGCATGATCTATAATAGTGGAAGTACTGTTGCATATTCTTGTGGCAGTCATTAATTAATGAGCATGAAGCCATTTACAGGTAGTATATCTAAATATTTACCAAATTTTGTGTTTCTTGGATCTTAAATATTTAAATTAAAATCCCCTACTACAATCGCTCTCGGAAATTTCTCTATAATTATTTGAAAGGACTCTAAAAAATGATCAACATTTGATCCCGGGCTTCTATATATACTGAGGGAGATGCATATTTTGCTTAAGTAATTTTAAAACTAAAAAATTGTTTTTCAGCTCAACTTTTTCAAAAATCACAGAGCATTTAATATTCGCTTTAACTAAAACACATATTCCACCTCCTTAACCCGTACGACAACTATGATACGCATTATAACCATGAAAATTAATTAAACATACCTCATCAGATTGTATCCATGATTCAACTAGTATACAATGATTTCGGTCCCATAATTACACAACGATAAGAAATTTACCACCTCATGAACCTTCGACTTCAAACCCCCGATATTGAAATATACAATATTCACATAACCCGTTTCCAATTTTTTACGACCGTACTTAAATCCGAGTTCAAAATTCACGTTATCAACTAAATCCGATATTTGAGAAATGCCATTGGTATTTATTTGTGTATTTCGATCTGTCATAAATCGAAACAGGTGGCTCTATGTGAATTCTATGTGAAGCGATAAATTAGTCTATTTGAGTTAATTAATTCAATTTTTAATTTTATCTAAATCGTTTGAACTTTTTATGTGAATAGTGTTACTCTGTGGAGCTTTTTTGAGTAAAATCCGATTTTTGGTGGTCCATTTACGTGTAAATAATAGCGTAATTATCGTAACGTAATCAATCTGCACAACACTGGTTAAGACGAGCAAAAACGCAGATCCCCCCAATCAAAACAAACGATGGGAAATAGTCTAGAAGTGCGAAAGATAAAGCTGACCTGTTTGTTGAACATCTTGAAGAAATATTTCAACCTCTAGGTCGGCAAACCAGTTACGAAAACACTACTGATACACCTAGAACATCTAACTTCGAAGATATCAGGCCTGTAACATTGAAAGAACTAAAAGCGGAAATTACGAACTGTAAAAGGCACCCGTAAATTATTGCCCATAATCAATGCGATCATCAGGAAAAAATATGTGCCAATGCAGTGGAAAGTAGCAAAATTAATAATGATTCCGAAACCGGGCAAACTACTGAATGATCGAAAAACTTACCGGCCAATTTCGTGTAGAAGTGAAGGCTGGTTTCAGAGAAAAACACGCAACTATTGAGCAGGTTCATAGGCATACTCTTGTCATTGAGAATACATTGGAGTGGTAAAAGATTTGCTCTAGTATCGTCTTAGATGTGGCGCAGGCCTTCGATTAGATTTTCCAAAAAAATATTGTATGATTTTAAAATCATACATAGAGAATTGCCACGTTCGGGTGAAATATGAAGAAGAAGAATCCGAGCTAAAACTAAGCTGTGGGACCTTATCTTTACCTTCTCTATACACCAGACGTTTATCTCAATTAAACGATGTTACCGTTGCAACATTTGCTGATGAAACTGAGTTCTCTCAGTAGGAGACCCTATCGATTATTCGACAACGAATCTTCAAGCAGCATGTGACAAAATCATAAAATGGACAAAAATGTGGCGCATCGGGTTCAATGAATCGAAATTCACACACGTAAATTTTACTAATCCAAAAGTCAGCTACAAATCTGTAATCATTAACGGTCAACAGATTCCGTATGCAAATAAGGCTAATTATCTAGGGATGACCTTAGATATAAGGCTCAGATGGAAAGAGCACGTTAAAATGAAAAAAGATGATTTTAATATCAAATATCAAAAAATGTTTTGGCTGGTCGGGAAAAATTCGAGATTGTGAACCGAAAATAAATTGCTATTATATCAACAGATGCTAAAGCCTATATGGACTTACGGAATTCAGCTCTTGAGCTGTACAAAAAAAAACCAACACCTAAATAATACAAAATTTTCAGAACAAAGTGCTACATGGTAAAGTTAACGCTCTGTGGTACAATAGGGACCTAAATATCCAGACAGTTCAAGAAGACATAAAAAAACCTACAGTAATTCATGGACAAAGTCTTTATCAACACGTAAATGTAGAGCTTCGTGGTGTATCTATCACTTCACATGCAGTAAGGCGATTGCAAAGAACGAAACCAATTGATTTAATGGATTAAGGTCACCAGTGCAAAGACTACTTCAGTAAATAACTTATAAACGGAGCCAGCCAATGGGCATCTTCTCATTCACAAGTGACTAAATTAAGAAAGAAAAATTTCCAGATGAATTGAATTCAGTTGTAAAAAATTAAATCATAAAAATAAAACTAAAATAAAATACAAAATGTTTATTTTGACAACAACAATAATGGTTGACAAAACAAAATTTATACTTTGATTTAAATATAATTCAACATTAATCCCAATTTGATTAAATTTAAATACGAATTCATTAATTAGTTATATGTAGACATCTAGTCCTGATAATTATTGAATGTGTTATTATCGGCCATGTTTATTTTGACAACAACAACAATGTTTGACAAAAACAAAATTTATACTTTTATTTAAATATAATTCTAAACTAACCCCAATTTGAACAAATTGAGTACCGAATTCAGTCATTATATATAGATATCTAGTCGTTATAATTATTGAATGTGATATTGTCGGTCATGCTTATTTTGACAACAACAACAATGTTTAACAAAAACAAAGTTTAGATTTTGAATTTAATATAATTGAATTTCAATCGAATTCAGTACTTATATATAGATATCTAGTCCTTTTAATTAATAATGTGTTAATAATGTTAATATAATTAGTTAATGTGTATACTTTTATTTAAATATAATTCTACACTAACCCCAATTTGAACAAATTTAGATCCTACTTCAGTCATTATATATAGACATCTAGTCCTAATAAGAATTGAATGTGTTATTATCGGCCATGTTTATTTTGACAACAACAACAATGTTTGAGAAAAACAAAGTTTATACTTTGAATTAAATATAATTCAACACTAATCCCAATTTGAACAAATTTAGATCCGACTTCTGTCAGTATATATAGACATCTCGTCGTTATAAGAATTGAATGTGTTATTATCGGCCATGTTTATTTTGACAACAACAACAATGTTTGAGAAAAACAAAATTCATACTTTAGATTAAATATAATTCAATATTAATCGAATTCAGTACTTATATATAGACATCTAATCCTTAATGTGATATTATCGGCCATGTTTATTTTGACAACAACTAAAATGTTTGATAAAAACAAAATTTATACTTTGATTTAAATATAATTCCACATTAAACCCAATTTGAATAAATTTAGATCCGAATTCAGTCATTATATATAGACACCTTGTCCTAATAAGTATTGAATGTGTTATTATCGGCCATGTTAATTTTGACAACAACAACAATGTTTGACAAAAACAAAATTTATACTTTGATTTAACTATAATTCAACATTAATCCCAATTTGATCAAATTTATATACGAATTCAGCACTTACATATAGACATCTAGTCCTTACAATTAATTAATGTGATATTATCGGCCATGTTTATTTTGACAACAACAACAATCTTTAAGAAAAACAAAATTTCCACGTTGATTTAAATATAATTCAACACTATCCCCAATTTGAACAAATTTAGATACGACTGCTGTCATTATACATAGACATCTCGTCGTTATATTTATTGAATGAATTATTATCGGCCATGTTTATTTTGACAACAACAACAATATTTGACAAAAACAAAATATATGCTTTGATTTAAATATAATTCAATATTAATCCCAATTTGATCAAATTTAAATCCGAATTTAGTCACTATATGTATATACATCTAGTCGTTATAAGAATTGAATGTGTTATTATTGGCCATGTTTATTTTGACAACAACAACAATGTTTGACAAAAACAAAATTCATACTTTTAATTAAATATAACTCAATATTAATCGAATTCAGTACTTATATATAGACATCTAGTCCTTAATGTGATATTATCGGCCTTGCTTATTTTGACAACAACAAAAATGTTTGATAAAAACAAAATTTATACTTTGATTTAAATATAATTCCACACTAACCCCAATTTGAACAAATTTAGATCCGAATTCAGTCATTCTATATAGGTACCTTGTCCTAATAAGTATTGAATGTTTGAGAAAAACAAAATTCATACTTTGAATTAAATATAATTCAATATTAATCGAATTCAGTACTTATATATAGACATCTCTAGTCCTAATAAGAATTGCATGTGTTATTATCGGCCATGTTTATTTTGACAACAACAACAATATTTGACAAAAACAAAATATATGCTTTGATTTAAATATAATTCAATATTAATCCCAATTTGATCAAATTTAAATCCGGATTTAGTCACTATATTTAGACATCTAGTCGTTATAATAGACACGTTATATAGACATCTTTTTCTAATAAGTATTGAATGTGTTATTATCGGCCATGTTTATTTTGACAACAACAACAATGTTTGACAAAAACAAAATTTATACTTTGATTTAAATATAATTTAACATTAATCCCAATTTGATCAAATTTAAATACGAATTCAGTTATTATATGTAGGCATCTAGTCGTTATACATATTGAATGTGATATTATGGGCCATGTTTATTTTGACAACAACAACAATGTTTGAGAAAAACAAAACATTAATCCCAATTTGATCAAATTGTGCCGATGTGATATTATCGGCCGTGTTTATTTTGACAACAACAACAATGTTTGAGAAAAACAAAATTCATACTTTATATTAAATATAATTCAATATTAATCGAATTCAGTACTTATATATAGACATCTAGTCCTAATAAGAATTGAATGTGTTATTATCGGTCATGTTTATTTTGACAACAACAACAATGTTTGACAAAAAGAAATTTATACTTTGATTTAAATATAATTCAACATTAATCCCAATTTGATCTAATTGTGCCGATGTGATATTATCGGCCATGTTTATTTTGACAACAAGAACAATGTTTGAGAAAAATAAAATTCATACTTTAAATTAAATTTAACAAAATTTATACTTTGGTTTAAAAATAATTCCACACTAACCCCAATTTGATCCAATTTAGATACGACTTCAGTCATTATATATAGACACCTTGTCCTAATAAGTATTTATTTTGACAACAACAACAACGTTTGATAAAACCAAAATTTTTACTTTGATTTAAATATAATTCAACATTAATCCCAATTTGATCAAATTTATATACAAATTTAGTCATCATATATATACACCTTGTCCTAATAAGTATTGAATGTGATATTATTGGCCATGTTTATTTTGACAACAACAACAATGTTTGAGAAAAACAAAATTTATACTTTGATTTAAATATAATTCAACATTAACCCCAATTTGAACAAATTTAGATCCGACTTCTGTCATTTGAGAAAATTAGGAATTAGCGTAGCTCTAAACCGGGTCTTCTGACCAAATTAAAATTGAATGGCACACTTATATGCTTAAAGTATCTTTAAATGTTGTTTATTTAATTTAATTATAAAATTGTGATCCTATTACAATTTTATAAATAAACATACATACAGAAATTATTTGTTTCATATAATTAATTGACGTTAATTCCTTAACAAATTGTGTTAAATTTGAAGAGTTTAACTCAATTTTGTCTAAATTGTCTAAACTGAAATACATATTGGCTCTACTATTAACAAACGGTGCAGTAATGAACGTCTAATTGCTAATGAATATTTATTGCTATAAAATTAGTAATATACAGATAAATCAAGAACAGTCGTCTTGACAGACAAAAGATGTAAACGTAAGAGTTGGTCTTATATAAACTACGGCTATCATAGGCTGGCTTACATTAGCAGTGCTCTCGTATTCTAAAGAGTCGAATCAGTCCGTATTTCCATAAAAATTTGGTTCGCATGAACAGACTCAGCGCTTTGTAGATTGTTTGAAGTTTAGTTTTTGCCGAAACATTAAAAGTTTTAATGATAGTACGAGTATATAGACACCTTGTCCTAATAAGTATTGAATGTGTTATTATCGGCCATGTTTATTTTGACAACAACAACAATGTTTGACAAAAACAAAATTTATACTTTAATTTAAATAATTCAACATTAATCCCAATTTGATCAAATTTAAATACGAATTCAGCACTTACATGTATACATCTAGTCCTTACAATTAATTAATGTGATATTATCGGCCATGTTTATTTTAACAACAACAACAATGTTTGACAAAAACAAAATTTATACTTTGATTTAAATATAATTCAATATTAATCCCAATTTGATCAAATTTAAACACGAGTTTAGCAGTAACATATAGGCATCTAGTCCTTACAATAAATTAATGTGATATTATCGGCCATGTTTATTTTGACAACAACAACAATGTTTGACAAAAACAAAATTTATACTTTGATTTAACTATAATTCAACATTAATCCCAATTTGATCAAATTTATATACGAATTCAGCACTTACATATAGACATCTAGTCCTTACAATTAATTAATGTGATATTATTTATTTATTTATTTATTTTACCAACAGTATTAATTTACATCTGGTATTTTTAAAATTAGCTTTATTTGTATAAATCAAATTTGAATAAAAAAAGTTTTTAGAATTGTTTTAAATTCATCTCTGGACAAATTAAAATCGAACACGGTAGATACATTATTAAATACACGGCTAGAATTACAAACCGGGTCCGACATACCAAAATTAGACCCATGGAAGTGCAGATTAATCACTAAGCCTCGGTGTCTGAGTGATCTCACTGGGGCATGTATTGAAAACAAGGAAAGTAGTTGTGAACAATCAATTCGGCCCATTATAACGTCGCGCACAAACATTGCGGAAGAAATTTGTCTTCGAACGAACAATGGTTCAATATTCAATATCAAACAACGGCCTAGATACGGCGGAAGCACACACTTAGGAGCGTTTACCTCTCGAGGAAGTCGCCTTAAGGCAAACAGCATAAATCGCTTCTGGATTGATTCTATACGGTTAGAGGAATTGATATAGTACGGATTCCAGATAATTGACGCATACTCCAAGTGCGATCGAACAAATGAAGCAAAGAGGACTTTTAGAGTATATGGATCATGAAAGTCTTTGGAGAAACGGATTAAAAACCCTAACATTGAATTAGCCTTATTAATACATCTGTCAATATGGTCCTTAAACGATAAATCCCGTGAAAACAAAACCCCTAAATCTAGAAAAGAATGAACTCGCTCTATCATAACGCCATTTAAGAATAAACTATTATCATGTCCATTACGTCCATAACGTCTTCTAGAAAAGTTCATAACTTTACATTTCGAAACGTTCAGGCAAAGCTTATTCAAGCTACACCAGTCGCAGAAAACGTTTAATTCCTGTTGTAGATTTAGCAGATCGCGATCATTTCTAATCTTACAAAAGACTTACAATTATCGGCCATGTTTATTTTGACAACAAACACAATGGGTAAGAAACACAAAATTTCCACGTTGATTTAAATATAATTCAACACTAACCCCAATTTGAACAAATTTAGATACGACTTCTGTCATTATACATAGACATCTCGTCGTTATAATCATTGAATGAATTACTATCGGCCATGTTTATTTTGACAACAACAACAATGTTTGACAAAAACAAAATATATGCTTTGATTTAAATATAATTCAATATTAATCCCAATTTGATCAAATTTAAATCCGAATTTAGTCACTATATTTAGACATCTAGTCGTTATAAGAATTGAATGTGTTATTATCGGCCATGTTTATTTTGACAACAACAACAATGTTTCACCAAAACAAAATTCATACTTTGAATTAAATATAATTCAATATTAATCGAATTCAGTACTTATATATAAACATCTAGTCCTTAATGTGATATTATCGGCCTTGTTTATTTTGACAACAACAAAAATGTTTGATAAAAACAAAATTTATACTTTGATTTAAATATAATTCCACACTAACCCCAATTTGAACAAATTTAGATCCGAATTCAGTCATTATATGTAGGCACCTTGTCCTAATAAGTATTGAATGTGTTATTATCGGCCATGTTTATTTTGACAACAACAAAAATGTTTGACATAAACAAAATTTATACTTTGATTTAAATATAATTCAACATTAATCCCAATTTGATCTAATTGTGCCGATGTGATATTATCGGCCATGTTTATCTTGACAACAACAAACAATGTTTGAGAAAAACAAAATTCATACTTTAAATTAAATTTAACAAAATTTATACTTTGGTTTAAAAATAAGTCCACACTAACCCCAATTTGATCCAATTTAGATACGAATTCAGTCATTATATATAGACACCTTGTCCTTATAAGTATTTATTTTGACAACAACAACAACGTTTGATAAAAACAAAATTTATACTTTGAATTAAATATAATTCAATATTAATCGAATTCAGTACTTATATCTAGACATCTAGACCTTATAATAAATTAATGTGATATTATCGGCCATGTTTATTTTGACAACAAGAACAATGTTTGACAAAAACAAAATTTATGCTTTGATTTAAATATAATTCAACATTAATCCCAATTTGATCAAATTTAAATACGAATTCAGTTATTATATGTAGGCATCTTGTCGTTATAATTATTGAATTTGTTATTATCGGCCATGTTTATTTTGACAACAACAACAATGTTTGACAAAATCAAAATTTATGCTTTGATTTAAATATAATTCAATATTAATCCCAATTTGATCAAATTTAAATCCGAATTCAGTCACCATATATAGAGATGTCTATCGTCGTTATAATTATTGAATGTGTTATTATCGGCCATGTTTATTTTGACAACAACAACAATGTTTGACAAAAACGAAATTTATACTTTGATTTAAATATAATTCAACATTAATCCCAGTTTGATCAAACTGTGCCGATGTGATATTATCGGCCATGTTTATTTTGACAACAACAACAATGGTTGAGAAAAACAAAATTTATACTTTGGTTTAAAAACAATTCCACACTAACCGCAATTTGATCCAATTTAGATACGACTTCAGTCATTATAAGACACCTTGTCCTAATAAGTATTTATTTTGACAACAACAACAACGTTTGATAAAAACAAAATTTGTACTTTGATTTAAATATAATTCAACATTAATCCCAATTTGATCATATTTAAATACGAGTTCAGCACTTACATATAGACATCTAGTCCTTACAATTAATTAATGTGATATTATCGGCCATGTTTATTTTGACAGCAACAAAAATATTTGGGAAAAACAAAATTTATACTTTGAATTAAATATAATTCAATATTAATCAAATTCAGTACTTATATCTAGACATCTAGACCTTATAATAAATGAATGTGATATTATCGGCCTTGTTTATTTTAACAACAACAACAATGTTTGACAAAATTAAAATTTATGCTTTGATTTAAATATAATTCAATATTAATCCCAAGTTGATCAAATTTTAATCCGAATTCAGTTACTATATATCACGGTTGAAAATAAAAGTATGAAATCCATTATTTTTCTATCCTTCTGCGGAATAACCATACGTCCATCCTTTTATAAGGTTTAAAATGATACTTCCCAAATAGGTAAGATTTATACTATCAAAATAAAAATAATTTTGTCCTAGTTTTAACAAATTTTATCTTTGTCCAAAAGATTAAATTTCATCTATCGGACAATGAAAATTTTTATTCTTGGAGCGAGTGTCAAAAGCACTCAAATATAAATAGAGTTTGCTCTTTGAAAATTACTAAATTTGCTCTTCTTGGCGTATAAAAAATAAGTCACAAAGAATAATATTTATCTCATTAAAAGGTTAAAATAAATACTAATCATTACCAGATTTTACACAATTAAGGGGAAAATTGTATCCTTTTTGCAAAGCAAATTCAACGTTTTTTAAGTGAAATTTGAGTAAAAAAAGTAGAAATTTTGATAATAAAACATAGTTTTTTATTTAAAATATTGGCAATGTATATATACAATAGTTTATGAAAATTACGTAGATTATAACCTATCCGCATCTAATAATCTTCGGATTCATGAAAATCCTAGCTTGTTCCTAAGTGTTGGGTGAAATATTAAGCCGATTACATTCCATGTTACTAACTCGTGGTTTAGGTCTCTCTTGTTTTTGGTCTAAATAAATAAAATATTTATAAGAATAAATTATCAAATACATATTTGTATTATTTATTTACCCGTACATTTTCAAATAAAATCCAATTTCCATTCGTGTTCCTGTAGTGTGATTGAGTGCGGGCTGGCTGTAGATGTATCTAAATGTGTTTTTGTAAGAGCAAATAAATGTTTAAAAATGTGGCGCTAATTACTGGTATAATAAAAAACTACATAAATTGTGTAGAAACGAAAACTTACCCCTTAATTCACAGCAAAACCTTTTCAAATTATCGGCAAATGATAACTAAATTTTTAAGTCTTAATTACTAAAACTAAATCACAATATGTTTACCAAAAAGATTGCTATCCCTTACTTCTCCACAAAAGTTATAGAAAAGATAAAGACATAAAGTTTTAAATTTTAAAAGTTTTCTGTACTGCAATGCATAATAAACCGACCAAATGGCATAGTGGTTAAAGCTTTGGCGTTTGGATCGGGAGGTACCGGGTTCGAATCCCGATAGGTGCAGGATGCAAAGGGAATTTTCATCAACAAATTACGATTTGGGATGAGAAGGAACACATCTATGACCCCCTGTCGGAGTGCGGGGCTCACGGGCCGACCCATCTTCCATGCCAGTATAGGCTGGCATGGAGCTATGCAATGTGCAGATGGTAATAAAATCGGACCTATATTCGTACGTCCTCGAATTGGCCAATACAGGCGTAAAGGTAAGGACGTAAATAAGCGAACCGCGAAAGAGTAGGGAGAGCTTCGGCCCCAGAACAAATCAGGGAAAATAAAAAAATAAAAAAATTAAAAAAAAAAATAATGCATAATAATTTTATGTTTTAAAAGCTAAATAAGCTAAACAAAATTTATACTAAAAAGGACAAAATACGTTTTTCTTTTCAATTTTAAGTTAAATAAGTATGAGTATCAGTTATTATCAGTCGTTTTATCATAAGGGTTCAACCGCTGGTTGGCCTACCATTATTATACAAATGTATCTAAGAACTCTTTAAGAACATGATTGGGGAAAATAGACCATAAAATTGAGAAAGTAATCAAGTTGTGCCGCAACTCCAACTAACGTCTATTAATTGCACATGTGATTATCCTTCATTTGCGTTATAGGACTAAAATAATATTGAAAGTTTAAAGCCTCCGTCACGTTCGCGACAATTTTTGCTGTATTGGCTAAAAGTTTTATTTTGTTTTAAAGGTATTATTTGAGGAAAAGGTATTATACTGCCACTCAGTCGCTAAGATTAACCATCGTAACAAAGAATATATTATTAGCACGAAACATTCTAAAATTATCTATTTCTCATTAACACACGTGATATCTCTTTAATTTTTGAGTTTGGTTGATAAGTTTAAATTTCTTAATGTTTTATACTATATGTGGGCAAAATGTCTTATCTATACAAAACAGGTCTATCTACAAAATCATATCACAGTGATATCAATTTGAGCAGAGACAGCAAGCTGTTGAAAGTAAGCTGAACCTATTGTATGTTGTAGTTTACGATATCATGGCATATGGCTATAGGCATTCTCCTAGCCGTTTTGTTATTTTGATTATATCTAGAAAATTAAACTTGAAATGGGTAAGTTTTAAACTGGATGTCAAGAGTTACAGCATATACGTGTTATACTCGTACAATATCAAAAAATTTTATCTGTATTTACATTGCCATTTGTTCTACTCGAGGCGTCTAATTTGGAAAACCATCCGCCAAATTTTTTGAGATTACCGTAATGATCTCTGAGATGTTTATGGATGAAAAAAATTAATCTTAAATATTTTTGTTGAGAGACAAAAAAGAATTGTAGTTGAGAGAAAGCTTTATATGGGGCCCTATTCTTGAAATCGGTGTAAATTTCCACATTCGGAATATAATTTGCTTCAAAATTCTTTAAATTATTCGTATTTTTCGCCGGCTATTTTAATCATTTTTTTCAAATTTGTTTCCAAGTTTTCTATTATTTATTTCCCTACGAAAGGAATAACCCCGCATCGATTTACCCACTCGGCCTATATATAATGATATATAATGACTGAATTCGGATCTAAATTTGTTCAAATTGGGGTTAGTGTGGAATTATATTTAAATCAAAGTATAAATTTTGTTTTTCTCAAACATTGTTGTTGTTGCCAAAATAAACATGGCCGATAATATCACATTCAATACTTATTAGGACAAGGTGTCTATATATGATGACTGAACTCATATTGAAATTTGATCAAATTGGGATAAATGTTGAATTATTTAATTCAAAGTATAAATTTTGTTTTTGTCAAACATCGTTGTTGTTGTCAAAATAACCAAGGCTGATAATATCACATTAGGGACTAGATGTCTATATATAAGTACTGAAATCGATTAATATTGAATTATATTTAATTCAAAGTATGAATTTTGTTTTTGTCAAACATTGTTGTTGTTGTCAAAATAAATATGGCCGATAATGACACATTCAATTCTTATTAGGACTAGATGTCTATATACTCGTATAAGTACTGAATTCGATTAATATTGAATTATATTTAATTCAAAGTATGAATTTTGTTTTTCTCAAATATTGTTGTTGTTGTCAAAATAAACATGGCCGATAATATCACATTAATTAATTGTAAGGACTTGATGTCTATATGTAAGTGCTGAATTCGTATTTAAATATGATCAAATTGGGATTAATGTAGAATTATAATTAAATCAAAGTATAAATTTTGTTTTATAAATTTTCAAAGTATAAATTTTCCTTAGTAGGGAAATAAATAATAGAAAAGTTGGAAACAAATTTGAAAAAATTATTAAAGTAGCCGGCGCAAAAGGAAAAAGGAATAAAGCCCCTGTGGCTCTATTCTGGTAATTCCCCGGGAATAGGGAACTGGGGAAAGAATTTATATCTAATTTCTGTTCAAATATTTTTGTCCGGCCTACTGAGGAGAAAAGTTTGATGTAAATATTTATAAATTGGGAATAATTTTTCCATTTCTAAATTGGCACGGAAAATTATTCCCCATTTAATTTTGTTTTGAAAAAAATTAACACTAACTTTTTACCTCAGCTTGCCAGAAAAAAAATGTTTAAATAAAACTTACATATAAAATCTTTCCCCAGTTCCCTATTCCCAAGGAATTACCAGAATAGTGCCACTGGACAGAATACGGCACAATATATCGCGATTCAGTTCCAATAAATTGATATAATTTTAAGATGTGATCGATATTGACATGCAACTTAGTTTGGATGCCCTTAGAATTTAAGAGTAAGGCTAAAATTAGCATATCATTCTTTGTTTACTATAAATGGAAGATAATAATTAATAAAAATAAATTGATAAATTGATTATTTATACTTTTAAGCTTAAATTATTTTGATAATTTTTATTCAATTTGGAATAAAATAAACCATTTAGTTAAAATTCATTAAGTTTGCTAATATTTAAAATGTTTTAGGTTTAAATGAAGATAAACATTATCATTAAGAAGACAAATTTTTATTTATGCAAAGAATAACACAAAAGAATAAAATTTGTTTGTAAGAAAAGGATAAACATTAAACAAAATAAGAATAAAAACCATTTACTAAGCGAGAATAATGTTTAGGTTTACGAAAAGAATGTATTTTATGTTCCAAATTTTAATAAAATTTATTCAAAATAATTTTATACTTGTGCTAAAACTAATTTTTATTCTTTCATTTTTAACAGTGTATAGACATCTTGTCGTTATAAGAATTGAATGTGTTATTATCGGCCATGTTTATTTTGACAACAACAACAATGTTTGACAAAATCAAAATTTATACTTTGATTTAAATATAATTCAATATTAATCCGAATTTCAACAAATTTAAATACGAATTCAGCATTAACATATACACATCTAGTCCTTATAATTAATTAATGTGATATTATCGGCCATGTTTATTTTGACAACAACAACAATGTTTGACAAAAACAAAATTTCCACGTTAATTTAAATATAATTCAACATTAACCCCAATTTAAACAAATTTAGATCAGACTTCAGTCATTATATATAGACATCATGTCCTAATAAGTATTGAATGTGTTATTATCGGCCATGTTTATTTTGACAATAACAGCAATGTTTGACAAAAACAAAATTTATACTTTGATTTAAATATAATTCAACACTAACCCCAATTTGATCAAATTTAAATACGAATTCAGTCATCATATATAGACATCTTGTCCTAATAATTATTGAATGTGATATTATCGGCCATGTTTATTTTGACAACAACAACAATGTTTCACAAAACCAAAATTTCCACGTTAATTTAAATATAATTCAACATTAACCTTAATTTAAACAAATTTAAAACCGACTTCAGTCATTATATATAGACATCTTGTCCTAATAAGTATTGAATGTGTTATTATCGGCCATGTTTATTTTGACAACAACAACAATGTTTGACAAAAACAAAATTCATCCTTTGAATTAAATATAATTCAATATTAATCGAATTCAGTACTTATATAAAGACATCTAGACCTTAATGTGATATTATCAGCCATGTTTATTTTGACAACAACAACAATGTTTGAAAAAAATCAAAATTTATACTTTGACTTAAATATAATTCCACACTAACCCCAATTTTAACAAATTTAGATCCGAATTCAGTCATTATATATAGACACCTTGTCCTAATAATTATTGAATGTGTTATTATGGGCCATGTTTATTTGACAACAACAACAATGTTTGACAAAAACAACATTTATACTTTAATTTAAATATAATTCAACATTAATCCCAATTTGATCAAATTTAAATGCGAATTCAGTACTTATATGTATACATCTAGTCGTTATAATTATTGAATGCGTTATTATCGGCCATGTTTATTTTGACAACAACAACAATGTTTGACAAAATCAAAATTTATACTTTGAATTAAATATAATTCAATATTAATCGAATTCAGTACTTATATATAGACATCTAGACCTTATAATAAATTAATGTGATATTATCGGCCTTGCTTATTTTGACAACAACAACGGTGTTTGACAAAAACAAAATTTATACTTTGATTTAAATAATTCAACATTTATCCCAATTTGAACAAATTTAAATACGAATTCAGTCATCATATATAGACACCTTGTCCTAATAAGTATTGAATGTGATATTATCGGCCATGTTTATTTTGACAACAACAACGATGTTTGAGAAAAACAAAATTTATACTTTGATTTAAATATAATTCCACACTAACCCCAATTTGAACAAATTTTTCAGTCATTATATATAGACTTCTAGTCCTTATAATTATTTAATGTGATATTATCGGCCATGTTTATTTTCACAACAACAAGAATATTTGACAAAAACAAATTTATACTTTGATTTAAATATAATTCAATATGAATCCTAATTTCAACAAATTTAAATACGAATTCAGTACTTATGTATAGACATCTAGTCCTTATAATTATTGAATGTGATATTATCGGCCATGTTTATTTTGACAACAACAACAATGTTCGACAAAAGCAAAATTTATACTTTGATTTAAATATAATTCAATATGAATCCCAATTTAATCAAATTTTAATCCGAATTCAGTAATTATATATAGACATCTAGTCCTTAATGTTATATTATCGGCCATGTTTATTTTGACAACAACAACAATATTTGACAAAAACTAAATTTCCACTTTAATTTAAATATAATTCAACACTGACCCCAATTTGAACAAATTTAAATCCGACTTCCGTCATTATATATAGACATTTGGTCCTTATAATTATTTAATGTGATATTATCGGTCATGTTTATTTTGACAACAACAACAATGTTTGACAAAAACAAAATGTATACTTTGAATTCAATATAATTCAATATTAATCCCAATTTCAACAAATTTAAATACGAATTGAGTGGCCCGACTTTAGTCGACCTACTTTAAAAGGGACCTACTTTTGAAATGGACGTCAATGCCCTGAACTTTGACCGTTAACGTTTGAACTTTGACCTTGGATCGTGCACAGTAAAAAATCGGCCGTTCTTCCCAAACGGTGAGTAAAACTTAGACGGTGCTAATTTTGTTTCAACTTTTTTCAGTTACTTACATTAATTCTTTTGTTTGTAGTTAAATGATACCTCCGAAATATTAATTGCATAAACTCAAAATTATTATTAAATGTAGTTGAAATTTTAAAGTTGGTAATATATTAATACAAATTACTATCTAATTTATTTCGGTTTAACTCCTTTTTGATCCAAACTGCATTATTTATATTTGATGGTTCGTTTTTACTTCATTAAAAGGGTAACTTCTGGTAAATGGTGTTTCTGTTTATTGTACTAGAAAACAAAATCTGTAAGTGTGGAAACTTCTGTTTCTTTAATGAAAATTTAATAAAAATATTTAATTTGATAAAAATCAGAGATCAAGTCACGGAAGTACCACTTATACATGCAATACATCAACTCTAATATTTAATTGTTTAACGCAATATTAACAGAAATTAAAACAAGATTAAAACCGCTATCTGTATCAACTCGTACTCTTGTAAAAATTATTTTCTGAATAACAATATGTATACTTTACCAAAATGATATTTTCTAAATCTTAGCATACCCATAACAACGATATTCTATAAAGATAAACAATAGTGGGGTTCTAAAATGCAAATTAATGTAAAGCAAATATTTTCTCCTCGTCATGGTGATTTATAAGGCTGGCAGAAGCTGAACAACAACAAATAAATAGTTATTACATGAAATGATACGAGATATGTTGTTATCTTATACGATATTAGAGCTACGTAGTTCAGTTACGTGAATCGGTGAAGCAATAATGTAGGTATTCGTAAATCATATGGGTAATCGTCTCCTGTGATTTCTTTACATTCATGGTCACTGGAATTCGTTGTGGGAAAACTTTGAAATGGAACCAAAAGACTTGAAGTTTAGACGCAAATTATAAACCAATCTTACAGCGCCGTAAATAACCCTACATAATATTTACCACCCTCATAAATGTGCCGTTTAGAAAATTAACGACAAAGAAATAAATCATCCATAAAATGTTGCGCCCATTTAATAAACCGCATGATTATAAGATTGAATTTTTTTATTTGTCTTTAAAAACTATATGTAATCCCATATGAAAGCTCAATCATGATCTTTGTTTATCGGTGATAAATCTGATCTGTATATCCTGAAAATCAAACAATCAAAGCCAATACAATATAGAAAATAAAATGAGAGCAAAATTTATTGCAATAATTAATTTTTAAGATTTCGTATGTTTTATGTATGGCGTCTACTAAATATAGAATTAAAATTAACTATTTCAAGGAATTAATTATTAAACAAAATTCTCTATCCCACTGTACCTTTCTCTAAAACACACTTTCATATTCTAAACGGAGGTATAACCAACGCCATTGTATAATTCGAAAAAAGTATTGACGCAATCACAAATGAAATTTTATTGAAATCGGAGTTACGATTACTAAAGAAATATAAATATTTTTAAATTTGTGAAGTATTAAAAATAATCAAAATAAAGTAAATATAATTCACTCATGCTTTCGATTTCGGTATAAAATTAATTACCTAATGGAAATAATAACCAGACCGCCATCCTCCTAGACTTATGTTAAAACTACTAATGCATTTCCTAACTTGGGTTTAAAGCAACGCGTTTGTTTTTTGTTCGAAACGAAAATTGTAGGCGAAGGAACAATGATGTTTGAAATCGGAGTTACAAATATTCCAATTACTGAAAGAGGGAAAATAATATAACGAAAATGAAACCGAAGATCGAGCAAATGTGGTGCCATATTTTATTTTAGTTGAAACGTTTGTTCAGTGTTGACATGTGATTTATTGTATATTTTATTTTCTTAAGATTTTCGTTTTATTAATGTTTTATTATAAATTGCGGATTAAAGCATCATTTTAGGAGCCACTATGCTAAATGTAAAAAAATTTTATTAACATTTGTAAAACACTGCCCATTTCACACCAACTTCATCTCTATAATATCTCAAACAACAGTGAATTTGGACCAAAATTTGAATTCCATGTTGATAATGAAATCAAATTGCATTCTTATAAATTCAAACATATAATTATCCAAGAAGGAATATCTTTAATAAATATTATTTTTTGCAACTATCTTTTCAGTTTTTGATATAAAAAGAAAATTGAAAATAAAAACGAAACAAACAACATCTTCTTTTACCATTTCTTGTAGTTTTGTAAAATCACCTGCTAAACGTATACAAATTTTATATTTACATGGGGTGTGTAATTGAGTTTATTTCGTTATTAAATTCGCCTTCTTCAAGAGGTGATATTTTATTACGTAAAAATAATTTTATTAACCCCAAAATGTATTTAACGTAGGTATTTATATAGTATATGTTTAGTATGTGGTACCAGGTATGTTTATATGGTATATATTTAGTATATGGATGCGAAACTAATGAAAATTAGGAGTTAAAATATTACTTTCGCACATCTTTAAGGAGTATATTTTACTCCCAGAAATTGGAAACAGTAACTTTTAAATGTATCTTCACTAATTATTTACGAAGCTAGTTTTATTCACGTCATTGTCGTCAAGACGATTTAAATTTAGGCGTTAAATAATTTTCAATTAATTTTCCCTAACTCGAAAATGTAATTAAATCAAGCAAAGTGCTCATTCTAATATAAATAAAACTATGTTGTTAGAGTTAACTCACAAAACAATTAACGAACGTACAGGTAATAACCAAATATGGCAGCTTTATTAGGAAGTTATTTTATCAAAAAATGGTTATTCCAAAATAGTAGGTAAATTTAACAAATATTGGAAAAGGCCCCTTTTTAACATGATGTTCGGAGTTAAAATTGGCACCCCATTTCCAAAAGTGTGGCGTGGGGGAGTGGGGCGCGTGCGATGTAACTTGTGCTGTGTTACGTATGACGTCTGACGTATGAAACTAAGTAATAAATTTCTATGGCAATGGTGAGATTTGAACTGAAGATCGCACTTCGTAGAAAATGATCTTAATCACTATGCTACGAACGATCATGTATAAATAGATCTATTTATTCTATAAACAAATTTATAATATAATAATACCCCCTAATTTAGTTTATAAGTACCACATATTCTAGTTTCATTTTGAATTATTGGCGCTAGTATATAAAATTAGCCCGACATCTTGCGGTGAATAGTAAAAGTGAAAGTAACATCTTTTTCTGAAGATGGCGTGGTATCTGCCATCTTGCTGTGAATAGCGGAATTTTTGCGTGTGAGTTGTGTTTATTATTAGGAGATGGCGTGTGAGTTGTGTCATCTTGTGGTGAATATTTTTTTAATATTTTTATCTTGCGTATTTAGAAACAATGGATTGTATTTATCAATAATTTATTCGATATGTAGCGCATTTCATCGCCTTGTCAGCAAACGAAGAAAATATTTTTCATACAACTTTGTTGCAATGGTTTCTTATATAGGGTTTTCCAATAAGAGTGATATGATTTCTTTAAAAAAAATTGTTGCACTTGCTGTGTGGCACGTAGCCCCGTCTAGTTGGAACCAAATGTTGTCAAGATCAACTTCTTCCAATTTCGGCCATAAAAAGTTGGTTATCATCGATCTATACCGATCTTCATTGACAGTAACGGTATTACTAGCTTCATTTCGAAAAAAATACGGACCGATGATTCCACCAGACAAAAAACCACACCAAACTGTCAATTTAGGTGAATGTATAAAGGTTTTTCATGAATAATTTGTAAATTTTCTTCGCGCCAGAACGATAACGATTTTTTTAAGAAAATCATCTTCTCCGATGAGGCTAAGATGATTTTCTTAAAAAAATCGTTATCGTTTTCAAGTTGTTCCAAGGCAAAATTGCAAAAATTTCTTTGTATTTTTAGAAACAATGGCTTGTATTTATCCGATAATTTGTTGGTACGATATGTATAATCTAGCGTATAATTTCTTCTTAATTTCTTATCAGTAAATGAAGAAAATATTTTTGCAGACTACTTTTTTGCAATACAATTATTTGTATATCTGTATATATATATATATATATACATATATATATATATATATATATATATATATATATATATATATATATATATATATATATATATATATATATATATATATATATATATATATATATATATATATATATATATATATATATATATATATGATGAAAAATTCGTGAAATCACAAATTTTTGTAAGTCATGTTTTAATTTTATGATTTTTATGTTTTGAATGTGTAGCCTTGATTGAAAAAAAAAATTTGAAATACTTTAATATTTTTTGTTGTTGTTGTTGTTAAAGATACAGGGTGTCAAAATTTGAGAAAAATGATAATCATGGTATTGTATTTATCGCAATAAAAAGAAAAATAATTGTCCGATAATTATGATTTTGGACTCATGTGAAAGGTAAGTTAATAAGGATTTCTAAAAAAATATAAAAATAGTATATTGTTTAAATCCTTCTTCTCTAAATTTCCCGCCAAAATGTTCTTTTTGAATTTTCTCAAAAACCTATTTTTTCTTTTTTTTTTTTTTTTCTAGAATTCGATAATTAATATTTTACAACATATCAAAAAACTAGAATACCGTTATTTTTTGTTTTCTTGCAAGAATCGTTTTAGTAAGAAGCATTTCATTTTTATATGGAAAACTGTATTTCAGTGGATATTTCTCAATGTTTTGAAATTGTTTACAAAAAGGATAGTTCAGTTAAATTATTAACACTAGATATACCGACAATTTGACCATACCTATTTCTACCGACACCAGTCAAAATGACTGGTTTTAGAAAAAATGGTTAGTAGGGTTTCCGGTCTTAATGTATTTTAAAAAAATGATAAATTACTTCAATTAAGTTAATTGTAATATATTATATTAATTATAACTATATTTATTAGTTAATTGAACATAATAAGTAGTAAAAAAAATAAGGTGAAGTAGTAAATTGAAAATACAAATTTTAAAACCAGTCATTTTGACTGGTGTGTAACATATATTTAATACGTTTATTACGTAGTTACAAATTTAATAACATATATTTAAAATTTCAAACCCAAATTCTGTGATTCGTCATCCTGATACATCGTCTTATATCCTTCGTAGCACTCTTTCATGTACATATCATTAACCGCTTTTGAACTTTAACTTTATCGACTGTTAAACAATCGTTTTTGCCTGGCATTATCCGACTAACATCATCATCAGTATAATAAGATAATACTGCTTGCTTCAGCTCATCACTTATTCGCTTTCCTACTTTAGCTGCTGGACGACTTAGTGGACCATTCTTGTCTCGTAGATCTTTAGCGGTTCGCACCATATGTTGCGTTGCCTTAAACTCATTCTGGATTTCTTGAATGGTTAATGATTTTGGCAATATAGTAAGTAGCTGAATCTTATCACTGGTTTTCTCCAGTTCTTCGAATTTAGCTTTTAGATCACCAATCAATTCATCATATAGTGCAACCTTCCTTTGATCTTCGGTTGACTGATTCGAAAGCGGCACGATTCCCGGAACCAAAGATGTTGATGGTGTTATTGAAGCTAAATCTATTACTTTTTGCTGCTGATGTTTTGGCCTGGCTTCTAACGTACTCGGATATATAGGAGACTTTCCAAGAAAGGGTAACACTTCATTCATTTTTTCCAAAACGGACACATTTTTTAAATAACACTCTTCACTATCACTGCTATTATCGTTATCGGCCATTTGCGGTGTTAGAGGTGATGTTGTTGATGGTCCCGCAACTGGTGACAACTGTGATTCTATTTTTCGTCGTTTGCAGGTAATATTTATATAGCACATTGAACAGAGATACAAATTATCTTGATTCTCAACTGATTGTGGCATAAATTGCTTAACATAATCCGTAACTCGTTTTAGTTTACTCGAACAGTTTGAATCGTGATATGGCTTACAACACTTTCAAAATTTATCCATTATCAAATTTAGCGCACTATAGTACTTATTTATCCACTTAAACTTACACTCAGTTTAACATACTGTTACTTTTTCAAATTTTCAAAATTCTTACTCCTTATTTAAAATGTTGTCTACAATTCACAATGTCAACTAATCAAAAATTTTCATTTTTACTCCTATTTATATCAACACGTCAAGTAAAAATAATCCACCCTCATTAAAAAAGGGGGAAACAACATTTTATTTAGTCTTTTATTAAATAACCCAAAAAAAAGAAAAGGAATTTATGGTACTACGACTAACCAAACGATATAAACCAGGGGGTGGCACCACATAATTCTGTGACTCATACTTAAATATGACGCAAAATTGTACAAAAAATAAAATACAAAACACACAAATTAAGTGAACTACCACTTTTGTAAACAATTTCAAAACACTGAGAAATATCTATATAGCTTTCCATATAAAAATGAAATACTTCTCTTACTAAAACGACGTATTCTAGTTTTTTGATATGTTGTAAAATATTAATTATCAAATTTTAGAAAAAAAAAAAAAATAGGTTTTTGAGAAAATTCAAAAAGAACATTTTGGCGGGAAATTGAGAGAAGAAGGATTTAAACAATATACTATTTTTATATTTTTTTAGAAATCCTTATTAACTTACCTTTCACATGAGTCCAAAATCATAATTATCGGACAATTATTTTTCTTTTTATTGCGATAAATACAATACCATGATTATCATTTTTCTCAAATTTTGACACCCTGTATCTTTAACAACAACAAAAACCAAAAAAAATTAAGTTTCTCAAAATGTTTGTTTTAATCAAGGCTACATATTCAAAACATAAAAATCATAAAATTAAAACATGACTTATGGCTACATAGAGAGAATTTGTGATTTCACGAATTTTTCATCATATATATATATATATATATATATATATATATATATATATATATATATATATATATATATATATATATATATATATATATATATATATATATATATATATATATATATATAATAATATATATATATATATATATATATATATATATATATATATATATATATATATATATATATATATATATATATATATATATATATATATATATATATATATATATATATATATATATATATATATATATATATATATATATATATATATATATATATATATATATATATATATATATATATATATATATATATATATATATATATATATATATATATATATATATATATATATATATATATATATATATATATATATATATATATATATATATATATATATATATATATATATATATATATATATATATATATATATATATATATATATATATATATATATATATATATATATATATATATATATATATATATATATATATATATATGAGAGAAATAACCGGAAACAATCAAATTGCGATAACATGAAGCAAATAAAAATAATTTTTATATCAGAAGACTGTTCTTAATTCTGATAATGCTGCATCTCATGATTGCATTCACTATTAGTACCATTTATAGTATGCCGTAATTTTAACCATATAAAGGGGCATGTTGATTGTTCAATTTGTTTATTGTTTCCAATCGATCAATTTGTTAGCTAGTTTTTGCCTAAAAATAAATTTAATATTGTAATAAAACAAAAAAAAAGTTTTGAGCTACATTCCATTGACGCATTTTCGGATATGTAAATAATTGTTATTTAGAAGAAACATACACAGTAGTGTGAGTCACATCAACCTGAATTTATTCAAATTTAATAATGTATAAAAAATATTTAAACCAACGTTTCATTGCCGAACCCTCAGAAGCGGGCAACTTTAATGCCACTGAGAAGAAGGAGGAGAAACCATCCGTCATAATCATCAGTGACGATGAAGAGGAGCACCAGCAAGATGAATTACTTACTGAGAGGAAGGAACCGTTCGTAATCATCACTGACAATGAGCAGCAAGATGAACTTCTTGATGAGAAGAGAGAAACGACGGTGATTTCCATCAGTGACGTCAGATGGATTTCTTGATAAGATTGGCTCACATATGGTAACCATCAGCGACGATAATAATGTCGATAGTCTAGAAGAGGGAACATCTTTCCGTATAATAGCCAACACGTTAAAAATGAATAAAAATTATAAAACTGCCCGAAGAGAGGTAGATTTTAAAATTCAGGAGATGCCCGAAGATGCGTTCTATCCGATCGAGTGGATAAGGACTTCAATAAACGATGTGATTGGTCATATTACAAAGAGAGTGACACCAACTGATAAAATTGGACTGGAGTTCAAATCCGAGAAATTTTCTAACCCAGCTTGTTGAAATTCAGAACACCCGCTAATTTACATTTTGAAGACGTATGGGAACTTTTAAGCAGTGTTTTCCAAAGTAATTCAGAAGGGTTAAACACTGCTAATTTCAGACTTGTCATGACCCAAATAAAGTTCCTGTGGGACGAGGGCGGCCACGAACATCTACCAACAATACCATCTATAAGAAGTGGAGAAAAATAAAAGGGATTATCTTTATAAATAATAAAGATAACCTCTGTTTGCCGAGAGCCGTTGTGATTGGGCGGGTTTATTCGAAAAATGGAACAACTAGGTAAAACGGTGTGATCCGCCGCAATATAGGTGGTCATCCGGGTTTGAAAGTGTGTAACCTACTTTTTAATTCATGCGTGGTGATACCTTCTGAGGGAGGTGGCATCGAAGAACTACAGTACTTCCAGTCTTATCTGACGGGATACCAGATTGGTCTGTGCAAGGCAGGGAGCAAAGGGCGAGAAGTAATCTACACAGGGCCGTCAAGAACCCGGAAAATCAATTTAATACTTCACAATAACTACACAAAGTGTCAGGCATATGCAAAAAACTGAATATGGACAATACCGCAAAAAAAGAGTTCATCACTGCGACAAAATGTGGTGTTCAGCGTGTAAAATACACCAATTTGATAACCATCGGTGTTATATACGAGTACAACGAAACACGAAAACGCCACAACTAAAATCCACATTGTTTATATTTTTCGATCTGGAGACACGACAGGAAAAAAATTACAAGCCAAAGGAAGACACTGTAAAGATCCATGAACCTAACCTGTGTGTTCTTCAATAACGTTGCGGTTTGTGTATGAGCACCAACGGTATTGTATCATGCATTAAATGTGGGGATAGACAGATAATCATTCCTTCAGGAACCATAGATGTCATAGGACAATTCAGGAAACATGTGCTACTCCAACGCAATAAATTTAAAAATATAGAGAAAACTTCGCATAAACCAGAGTTAATTATGCGAGGATCGAAATAATAGTTATGGCGATGTCCGAGATTGATCATGACGATAGCCCAAATTATTCCCAATGTCTTTATCGGCACTACCAGCAGCGTTCGATCTAGGGGAAAACTTTAAAAAAGGATATTTTCCCCATTTATTTAACATTATTGAGAATAAAAAATACATTGGAGCAATTCCGGACAAACAATACTACTCTCCCGATTCGATGAAGGTTTGTGATGATTGCTACATAACATGCCGAAAACACGGATGCAGAAATAATTTCTTAAAATGGCATGATGATTAGACAAATTACCAATTCAAATTTGAAGAAGAGTTCCTCGAATAAGTTGCCTTGACTTTCTAGTCAGTTTGTTTTAAAATTTTCATTTAAATTTCGATTTTTAAATTTTTTTATTTATTGGAACTTTATGGAGATTGAAACTTGTCTTATTAAACAATTAAATCATCTTGAATAATTCAACAAGCCTAGGCAGACTGATCAGAAGCATCAAGAAAAATATAAACATTTGATATGAAATTTCTACAACCAACGACGGATCCTGTGGCTGATAACGTTAGTATAATAGATGACAAAGACGAGATCCATCTCTGTTTAGCAGAACTATCGTGTTTCTATTGGTATGCTCGAGTGTTGTAACAACGCATCAGTCATTAAACATAAAAAAATTGTTTGGCTCACTCCATAGCTACACACGCCTCTGTAAATGAGCAGCTGCTGCTCAAAGTGATTTATGTTGGTTTATGGCATGAAGTTCTGTAAATAAATTTTATGTATATAAGGAATAAGGAATACAACATATCGGATGTTCAGATACTAACCCAAGCATGTCTGAAATTTCACCAAAATATGATGGAGGAGTGTAATGTATCGCCTTTCACTGATGCCTCAACAATAGCGTCTACATGCAATATGGTTTACAGACATAATTTTTTGAAACCACCAACAATTGGAATTATTCCGAATAAAGGATATCGCAATATAGATACCCACTTAAAAATTGTGATAAAATGGATGATTGAGGAAGAAACAAAGCATAGCATCAGTATTAAACATGCTTTTAATAGTCGGGAAGTGATGATTAATGGACTGAAGGTCGACGGGTATCCCGAATCTAGTATAATCAGATCTTTAAATTTTACGGGTATTATCACGATCACATTAAAAGAAGACAACAGTAATATTTACATTAAATGCTCGTCGCGAAAGAACAGCAGTCAAAACTAGCTAGATTACGGGGACTAGGATACTAAGTTATCCAGATGTAGCAGTGTAATTATTAGTCTAAAGTGGACGATAAGCATCCGATTCTACAAAATACGCCATTGAATCCTAGAGAAGCTTTTTATGGAGGCCGTACAGACAACACAAAAACATATTACAAATCGAAGAATGGAGAAAAAATTAAATACATAGATATTTGCTCACTCTATCCATGGGTCTGTAAATATCAGAAATAGCCCGTTGGTTACCCAGAAGTACTTATAGGTGAAGCATGCCACTCTGTTGATCTCAACATAACAGAAGGTCTAATAAAATGTCAAATATTTCCACCACGGGACCTATATCATCCTGTACTACCAGTTAAAATAAATAACAAACTAATGTTTGTTTTATGTCGGACTTGTCGAACAGCAGTTGGACAAGTGTAAACATACCAATCACGAGGAACGGGCATTAGTGGGGACATGGGTCATAGATGAGGTTTTAAAGGCAATAGAGGAAGGTTACACAATACTAAGGCATTATTTACGAAATTTATTGACAAATTTCTAAAAATTAAGCAGCAAGCATCAGGTTGGCCCGCCGATTGTAAGAAGCAGCTGGAGAGGGATGAATACATTAGAGATTATAATCAAAGAGAAGGTATACTATTAGAATCGAGTCGAATTGTTAAAAATGCAGGACTCCATGGCCAAGTTGATGCTGAGTAGTTTTTGGGGTAAATTTGGTCAGCGAGAAAACCAAAGCAAAACTATTATATTGTGAAGACTCCAAAAGATTTTTACGATAGACATTAACAGTGTTTTGGAGATGATAAATGAGGATGCTCTACTGGTTAACTGTCAGTACAAACAGGAAGCCGCCCAAGATTTTCCGACTGTAAATGTACGTATTGCGTCATACACTACGGCTCATGCGCGCCTAAAACTGTGATCTATGTTTCATCCGAGGGTACATACGAACCACCAACCGGTTCATTTTTACTAGATTTGACCAATGAATTGAAATCTGAATATGGTATATGTAGCTATATCAAAGAGTTTATATCGGGTGGACCGAAAAACTACGGATTTGAAGTCTTTTCCACTACGAAAAATAAGAAACTAGGATAGTGTAAAACTGTAAAATTAAAGAATTCTCTCTGCACTACGAAGTATCGCGAATAATCAATCTGGCTTCGATGAGGCAATCTATTCTCGACCAAAACGAAAATGTCGAATAAATCAACACGATGTAATGAGTACTACGGAGACGAAAAACTACCGGGTTAATAGTAGAAAGAGGAAATTTCTGATCATAATTCGCTGACATACGGACATGACAAACTGTGTAGAAGATTTGTTTGTATTTTTATTTTATTTATATTTAAATTATTTAATAAATAGTAATTATACAATATCCGGTTTGTTAATCCATGATGCGTGAGACTTATCAAATCCTAACCATTTAACTTTTACTTTGTTTTCTCGGCGTTGCAATATTTTTTCTATCACATAAACGTCTGGATTTTTAACTTTCTGTAATTCGTATTCGTAAAATCTCCCGGCAATCGATTGTCCTTGTTAATCCTTAATCAGATACGTCACAGAGAATTTGTTGTAAATATGTGATATTGTAAATATTTCTGATGACCAGTTCAGTGTATATCCTTTCTCGAAATTTTTTTTAAATTTGATGGTTCTAACATATTATCGCCTATCTTGTATTTATTTTTCATTAAAATCTGTGGTCCATAATTAAATACCCTTTTTAACAATTTTCGTTCAACTCGTTTATTATTAACATCAGTAGGTAGCATATTAATAGTTCTATGCTTGGCGTTGTTATACAGGTCTACAATATTATCGAGTATATCGTACCATTTGTATGATCCACGAAGCTAAACATTTTCCAAATTTTGTCTTTTAGAGTACGGTTGAATCGCTCCACAATAGAGGCTTTTAGAAAACTGTACGACGAGTAATGATTAATATTGTGCTCCTTGATAATTTTTTTAAACGTCATATTGAAAAATTCTTTTCCAAGATCCGTTTGTAAATTTTTGGGGATACGTTTGCTACTCTGAAAAATTTGAGTTAAAGGATTCTCTACCAATTTTGCTGTTTTGTTTTTAGTGCGTTTAACCCATGCAAATTTGAAGAACGCATATCACTGTTAGCAAATATTTTAACCTCATATTAGTTTTAGCATAGGTCTGCATCTCTACGAAATCAGCCTGCCACAGATCCTCGATTCCTTTTATTTTAACTTTTCTACGCGGGAAATTTTTTCGAGTCCGTTTATGAAGTTCGTTTACGACTTGTCAATCAACAATACATTCTGTAAATAAAATCCGTACAGAAGGAGAAGGACAAGAGAACTGTACTATATAGGTAAAAATTTTAGGTAATTATTATTTAGTTAAAAAATAAACGTTATAATGGTAAGTTGTTTTAAACATACTCGCATATTTAACATAAAAACCCAATTTTTTTTCAAAAAGATTATTCAGAAGTACAAAAAACAAAATCTTAGTAATATGCTGGTGAAAGGGCTTAAGGTGACAAATATAGCACTGGTCATCAAAGGGCGAATCAGTAAAGGAGCCCACGCAAGGGTAAATTTAAATTTCGAACCATTTGAAAATGAAGATGCAAATATCGAACCCGACAGTGATTCTTCTTCTTCTTCTACTCAAAGTTTTCAATTAGAAAGTGATACAGATATATAAATAATTTAATTAAGTTTAGTAATTTTGGTTTTTAAATAAAATTATTTTTCATAATACATAAATTAGTAATTAAAAAAAATGATTAAACAAACTGAGCTTTTCCTGGTACAATTGAACAACAAATTCTCCCTGTACCACTTCATCGTTACTATGATGACTACCGTCGTCATCAGAACAACATGATTTGCCACATTGGTCGAAATAAATTTCGGGTTGTACCGGATAAATATATTTGTTGTACAGAAATTTCACAGTGAAGTGTTTAGTGGTAAAGCCCCGTTATTAATTAGGTCCTCGCCTCGCTCTCATTCCATGTACAATTGATGCATAACTGATCCTCAAGCGTTACATAGCAGCGCCTTATAACGGGTTCCACTTGCTCCATCATATCTTTTTATATAGGTGTTGGTAGTTCTACCCCAATGAATAAAAATCTTCGTAAAATAATCCCCATACACAGACTATACAGCGATGTGGGCTGAAGAGTACCGTTATTTCCATTTTTCTTAAATTATTTTTATCTGTTTACTGTTATCGCCATTTTATTGATGTATCCGACTTTTAGTAAAAAAAAAAACTAGCCGATAAACTAATCGATTTGAGACAATAAACAAGTTGAATAATCTACATGCTCCTTTATACCGTTAAAATTTGCATAAAAATTATTTTTATTTACTTCATATATATATATATATATATATATATATATATATATATATATATATATATATATATATATATATATATATATATATATATATATATATATATATATATATATATATATATATATATATATATATATGATTGCCAATAAATTACCGATAAAACAAATAATCGTATTGTAACAAAGTAGTCTGGAAAATTATTTTCTTCATTTTCTGATAAGAAATTAAAAAGAAATTATACGCTAGAACTATTATACATATCGTACCAACAAATTATCGGATAAATACAACATATTAAAAATATATCCGTGATTGTACAATAATTTTTAATTTGGCGCGGAACTCATTAATTATAATTTCCCTATAACGAGATGCATCATTATCAAGAGTACAAATACTCTTCTAATTAGCATGTAAAAATTATACTATATGTGCAATAAATTATCTATTTATAAGAAACCATTGCAACAAAGTTGCATGAAAAATATTTTCTTCGTTTACTGATAAGGCGATGAAATACATATCCCATAAATTATTGAATAAATACAATCCATTGTTTCTAAATACGCAAAATAAAAATATTAAAAAAATATTTTTGTAAATTGCTGATAAAAAATTATCTTTATACACAACTATTCATCACAAGATGACACAACTCACATGCAAAAATTCCGCTATTCACAACAAGATGGCAGATACCACGCCATCTTCAGAAAAAGATGTTACTTTCACTTCTACTGTTCACCGCAAGATTTCGAGCTAATTTTATATACTAGCGCCAATAATTCAAAACGGAACTAGAATATGTGGTACTTGTAAACTAAATTTGGAGGTATTATCTATTATAAATTCTTTTATAGAACAAATAAATCTAATTATACATGATCGTTCGAAGCATAATGATTAAGATCATTTCCTACGAATTCTTGCGGTCTCCAGTTCGAATCTCACCATTTCTATAAAAATTTATTAGTTAGTTTCATATGTCAGACGTCATACGTCACACAGCACACATTACAACGCACGCCACCCACTCTCCCACGCCACGATCAAAGGTGAAAAGATAAGGTCAAAGGTCAAGGTGAAAGGTCAAGGTCAAGGTCTTGACATACTTATCAAAAGTGGTTTTAAAGTAGGTCGACTAAAGTCGGGCCACTACTACTGACATCTATTACCTCATAATTAATTAATGTGATATTATCAGCCATGTTTATTTTGGCAACAACAAAATGGTTTGACAAAAACAAATTTATACTTTGATTTAAATATAATTAAATATTAATTTCAATTTGAACAAATTTAAATCCAAGTTCAGTAATTATATAGACATCTAGTCCTAATAAGTAGTTTATGTACGCCCTAATGCTGCACCAGCACTTGCAGCACAATCCAATGAAAATGGTAGTGAAATATTTTACAAATTAACTACAATTTTGTTACACAGTTAGAAAATATTTACAGCTCCCATTATGCAGCAATTCGTGTGTTCCTACACACAGCTACACCACACTTTTCGTATTTTTGCTAATATTTATTACATCGTTCTGGTGGTGGTACTGGAATTTTTTACAAATTAATTAGAACATATTGGCATAGTTGAACCCCCAATAAACTACTCCTAAGGAGTGCAATTGTTCAAAACAAAATATTTTTCGTTAAACCATGCTTTTGGTATGTCACAAACAAATTAATTGCAACATATTGGCATAGTCCAACCCCCAAGAAACTACCGCTATGGAGTGCAATTTTTTAAAAACTATATTTTCGTCACACCATGCTTTTTGCATTTCTGTGAATTTTTGTTGTATAGTACTGGTAATGCATTTTTTTTACAAATTAACTACAATAAATGGCATAATACAACTCAAAGAAAACTGCACCAAATTAGAGCAAACGTTTAAAATCATTGTCGCATTTTGAAGCTGATACTAAAAGCTTTTACAAAATAAATTACAATATATTGGAATAGTCCAATATCAGACCCAAAATGTGAAGTACTTTAAACCAATATTTCTCTGTATAGGTCGTGGGATTGCTATAAATGTAACAACCAACCCACAATTACGATGAAACAGCTCATTGTGTAAAAGAAATGGATTCGCATGTAAATATTAAATTTATTAGAAACGCCCACACCCACAAAAATCGATTAAAATGCAACGAATTACATTCCTATGTAAGAAATAGGTATGATTGAATTTATAACCACAGCCCAGACCCACAAAAATCGAGCATAATGCATCGAACTTCCTTCCTGTAAGAAATAAGTACCTAAGAATTTATTACAACATCCCACACCCACGAAAATCTATCATAATGCATCGAGCCTCTTTCCAGTACAATAAATAGGTACTCCTGAATTTATTACAACAGCCCACATCCACAAAAATTGAATCAAAATGCATTGAAGTTCCTTTCTTATAAACTCAGGGATACCTAGTTCTTGCATATGAAGTAAGTTCGATGCATTATGATCGATTATTGTGGATGTGGACTGTAAAATTCAGGGGTGCCTTTTTCTGGCATATGAAAGAAGTTCGATACATTATGATAGATTTTAATGGGTGAGGGCTATTGTAATAAATTCAGGAGCACCCATTTCTTACATAGGAAGGTAATTGGATGCAATATGATCGATTTGTGTGGGTTTGGGCGTTTGTAATAAATTCAAAAGTTTTATTCGTATCCATTTATTTTACACGATAAGCTGTTTCGCCTTAAATGTGGGTTTATACCGAGCCCATGAGCCCATGACCTATGTATTCAGAGAAATATTGCTTTAAAGACCTTCACTTTTTAGGGGCAGATTTTGGGAAATACACTATTCCAATATATTGTTTTTATTTTGTAAAAACCTCTAGTCCTAATAAGTATTGAATGTGTTGTTATCGGCCATGTTTATTTTGACAACAACAACAATGTTTGACAAAAACCAAATTTATACTTTGATTTAAATATAATTCAATATGAATCCCAATTTCAACAAATTTAAATGCGAATTCAATACTTATATATAGACATCTAGTCCTAATAAGTATTGGATGTGATATTATCGGCCATGTTTATTTTAACAAAAACAACAATGTTCGACAAAAACAAAATTTATACTTTGTTTTAAATATAATTCTATACTAACCCCAATTTGAACAATTTTAAATCCGAGTTCAGTCATTATATATAGACATCTAGTCCTAATAAGTATTGAATGTGTTGTTATCGGCCATGATAATTTTGACAACAACAACAATGTTTGACAAAGACAAATTTATTCTTTGATTTAAATATAATTCAACATTAATCCCAATTTGATCAAATTTAAATACGAATTCAGCACTTACATATAGACATCTAGTCCTTATAATTATTTAATGTGATATTATCGGCCATGTTTATTTTGACAACAACAACAATGTTTGACAAAAACAAATTTATTCTTTGATTTAAATATAATTCAATATGAATCCCAATTTGAACAATTTTAAACGCGAATTCAATACTTATATATAGACATCTAGTCCTAATAAGTATTGAATGTGTTATTATCGGCCATGTTTATTTTGACAAAAACAACAATGTTTGACAAAAACAAAATTTATACTCTTATTTATTTGTTGCTTAGTACAGGTAAAATTTGTTTTGAAAAATATACTCCATCTAACCTATTACATGTTGAGCAAACCCTGCTCATTCACAACAGAGTAAGTGGTTTGTACAGTGGACCGTATAATTTACATAGTTTGAAAAAATTATCTATATTGTGCATGTCCCAATTTTGTCAACGAGTAAATTGAATTGATTTTAGAAGTAGTAATCACAAAAATTATTCACTTTTATTTCTGGCTCACAGCGATTCTGTTATTCGAAAAGTTCGTTATCTTCTTCATTCTTCTAATCCATCTTAACTTAAAACAATTCTGATCCACCACGTTATTTGTGTTTTTAAAATTCACACGATTTTTAGGCGATTGTCTCTTTGAATTTCACGCCTGCATTCCTTGCTTGTGACATTCTTTAAAACGACGAAAATGTAATTATAAATGTGTTAATGCCATTTACACATTTATGAACAATATTGTGTATATTTTGTAAACGAAAATTTAAAAGGAAGAAATATGATCGTCTGACACAAAAGGCGCGGTCAACCAATATAATTCAGTATTAATCCCAATTTGAAAAAATTTAAATCCGAATTCAGTAATTATTTATAAACATCTAGTTCAGTTTTTGGGTCCAGAACAAGAAAAATTGCATGGAAAATGTTTAGATTTAATTTATAAATACTTGATGACAATTCGGCCAACAAGGGTTAAAGCGGAAACAGCATTTTCATCTTTCGAATTAGCGGTTGTGATATATTTCATGATCCGCCACCTACGAATAAGAAGACGGAATCAATAATCGATCAGAACTACCATTTCTACCGGTGGGAAACCACAATTCATAACTAATATGCCATCAAGCACTGATCATCTCCCCGCAAGATGTTTAGTATGTACAGAAACCACATCACGCAAGAGAAGGGATAATCACGTGCCACTAAAGAATGTATATATGCACAAACTATTATAGTTATCAAATATGCAATTCCGCATATTTTCATTACAATATTAATTATTATTAATTAATAAAGGGTTTGACCTTTGACTTTTACGTCGAACAGACGTGTTTGTAATTTTCTTGTTTTTTCCGAAAAATATTTTTCAAATTATTTTTCAATAATTATATTTTGGGACAACAAATGGAGATGGAAAAGCTTTAATTTTGGCGCAAGCTGGAGTAATAATTTAGCAATGAATAATGAATAAGAATTACCAAGAAGCATCCCTGTTTTACGAAAGAACACAATTTTCAAAAGTCATCATTTTTACAAAGAAGACTATACGAGCATTTGCAGAAATTTGAACTATGCGTGAAATTACAAATGAGCGCTCGTGCTCACAATGCGATGCGTAGTTCACAAAATTTTTCAATTTTTATGTTACGCCCGCAATAAATAATGCTACGCAAATTAGCTTGTACATAAACTGGAAACTTAGAATAATAAAATCAGCATCAATCCAACTATACTCAGCGTTACTTTCTTTCTGGTAATAGCCCTCACTCGCGGCAAGCTCAGAACAAGGTGAAATAAAAATAGATTCATGCTGAGGCGGAACCTAACAATGAGAAAACAGCTCACATTTTACAGGAGAAGCAAGAAAATTTCGGAATAAGAAATAATGGTACGAAACTACCACATTCGTGAAATTTTAGTAAAAGAACCACGTTTGTAGATGAATATCAAGTTTTGAATAAGATGTGCCTACAGATGGCACGAATTCACACTGAATTTTTTGAGAGACCACTTTGATTTTAAATAAAAATTAAATGTGAAAATGTTACTACTTGCCTTATGGAAATTACACCATTAGTTTTCTAATAATTTTTCCATATATATTTTTGGTTTAATTTCCTAATTCCAGTGTGTTTTTCCACTGTTTCGAATTAAAATTAGTTTATGCTGCATTTCGTTACAAAAGTAAAGTGGACGTATAACGAACGATACAAGTTTATTCGGGAGTCGAATATAAAATCAGCATTTTTTAACAAATATCTCACTATTCGGCGGGAACAAATCAAAATTTATTTGTTACGACTATAATATCATTATATTAAGTAGTAAATGCAACTACGAATAAAAAGTCGGCGCAAATAACTTTGGTACACCGAGGGATTTGTTCAGTTGCTCTGTAGTTACTCCGGACAATCTAGTCAACGTACCAAAATACACATTTTTAGATACCATTAAATATACAATTGTCGTTCCGACACAGCAGGCGACACTGATTTTAACATACCCCTCCCCCGTGAATCCACGTGTTGAATATTTCTGCTGTCACAAACAAGATATGTGTATTCAACCCTGACCTAAAGCTTTTTGACATTTTTTTTATACCATTCAATGAGATATGGAAAAATTGAGATTACCGCTTTTCTTTCAGTGGTGTTATTATTTTATTTATTTATTATTTTTATTAGTCTAGCTTACCTTCACAGACATTGTACACTAAACTATGCTTTCTGGGTAAAAAACAAAAGTAAACTGCCTAATGGTGCCTAATAAAAAATGTTCAATATGCACATTTAGAAAATTTCCCAAATAAATGTCACAATTTGAAATAACACTTAAAAACTACAACTATTTTGGAAAACATAAGAAACAATATTCGATAAAAATATCACCGCCATTTTCGATTTTATTGTTTACTGAGTATTCCAAACACTAAATGGAAATATTTACTATTAAAACTTTCACTATAATTTTAGTTATTTTTTATATTACTGTTATTATTGCTATAGAATTTTATTTCACACACACACAAATGCATTTTTCACCATATTATATTCTCATGTCGATACTCATGAAAAACCAATATATAAAATAAATTTAAATTCGATTTGATGCCTAGGTATTGAAATTTAGCCGGAAAGTACAGAACTACAAACAAAACGTTTATGAAAATATAAAACAAAATAAAAATCTCTATTTGCTTTTGTATTTAGTTTCGAGGAAAATTTTCTTCTTTTATTTTGATTAAGTGTGTTATTATAAAATTAGGAAAAATCATAAAACAAAAAAAAAACAAATCGCACAGGAGGGGTAGCAGTTTTTTTCAGGGAAAATGTCCAAACCCCGAATTTATATTATGATTGTTCTTATTTTATCGATTAGTTTGAATTATACGGTACGATAGAGCTGCCATCTGTTAAAAGTATTTGGAATCTAAAACATATATTATTGATTTTTCTTTCGTGTTTTCATTTTGAGTACACTGGAAACTACACATTTTTATACCGTATGATACATTATCGCTGTAATGTTCGAGAAAATTGTATGTGATGAAAAGAGCAGTGTCATAAATCTAGACGTTTGTTATTATTGATTGCATTTGTACATTTATTTTCATGTTGGTTAATTTTTGTAGTGTTACAAAAAACCATATTAAGGCCCCGATTCAAGAAAACACGTGGTTGATTTTCAAAGCTAAGACACAAAAAACTGGTTTATCTTATCTAAGAGATGGAGCGTACAGTACCATTTTGAACTTTCATTCAAATTGTATCATTCGTAATTTTTTTAATTTTTATTTTTTTTTTTTTATCGCAAATAAACGTAAAACGAATGAATGAGAAATGTTTTTTTTACCATACATACTAGTGGTTTGGTATTTGTTGTTGTTTTCTATTACAATCTCAATGAAATATGAATCTTTATAAAATGATGTCGTAGTAGAAGTAGCAAAGTAGATGGTCACCTTAACTCTAGAAATGACCCCATTGAGCTGGGTTTAACGGAATTAAAGCATTCCTTTGTTAATATTTCAGGTGAAAACACACATAACTTTAAATCACCCAAATATCTAAAGACAGATCTAAAGATTGTGATCGTATCCCTTATGGGGATAATAAGTCTGTATTGCTCATTTTCCACATAACACGCAAAATATCTACTGGTCGCATTAAAGTTTTTAAACCAAAAATTTATTTTGTTTCTGTTTTTACTTTTTTGGTGTAGGCTGGAAGTCTGGCAAATTTCACAAATTATTAAGTCCGCTTAGTAAAACATTTCAAACTGATATTAAATGTGTCAATGACTTTTTTCCAAAAATGTATATTTTTGAGGAAGGAATTTAGGAATTTGACATCCTGAACGATATTACTTCAAATACAACAAGGAGATGAGAGAAACATAATCGAATGAGTTTAGATTCCGCTCAACGTGATACATCCATCGTGTATCAGTTCTTCCGTCAGTTCTACCTTCCAACGAAACTGAGCTTTTAACTTGCTGACTCTTGAATTTAGTGAATTTTTAATTACTCCAACTAAACATATATACTTTTTCGAGATCGTTTCGATTTTCATAATTCAATCATAATAACGAATTTCGAATGAATCATAATTTTCCAACCGCTAAAGTACAAACGCTCAAGTACAACAAGCCTCTGGATTTATTTTACCGTTACAGCGTCAACCACTTGCAACTAATAGCGACCACTAATCTAATCAGTGCAATGTTCAGATGTTAATTTTAGAATGCCTTAATAAATGTGTAAAAGTGAATGACGCGTTATAATAAAACTAACTTAAATCTTGGGAGCATTTTATTAAGTCCTTCCTCGCCTAAACTCTTACGCTTACGTGTTAGTGAGCTAGGATCACAGGGAAGGCGCCACTAAAAGTACTCATAACCACAAAAATATTGCCAGTAAGGTCTATCTACCCACTGGGTGACTACCTGTATGTCAGAAAGGCCACACATATCGCTCAGCATGAGGAGGCCAATGACTAAACGTATCGGTAAAGGGGGTTGTCCAGGACCATCTTGGAATTGACTATCGAGATGATGCTCTAATTGGTTCCAGGGTAGGATATGGGCTAGTTGAAATAGCTTATGAGCTGGATTAAGGATGCTAGATAAACGTTGTGCAAATTGCCTGCCTTGACCGGTAACTGTTTTGCTAGACTGAGACCGTTGCTATCTAAAATAATTGAAAACCAGAAATTAATACTAAAAATTTCGGTGCATTTTTGCTCAAAACGGAAGATTTACGGAAACTGTTTGCAAATTTCTAGTCTACAAAATGGACCGAACCCTTTAACAGTTAGCAATTACTAAATAATTTTTTTAAACTGGTTCAGATGTTAATAAAAAAGCAGGGCTCGTTTTTGGCCAGGACGATGTATGGAAAATTTCCAAAGTGAGGGAAGGTGCTGCTATATATATTTAAATAAAATAGTAAGAGCTTGACAACAAGATCGTTGCAGCTATTTAATTTATATCTTGATTGATACTTAATCGGAACTATAATAAAATAAATATTATAAACCGTTTTTTAAAGCATTTTACCTTCACGTGTCGGGTGTCTACCCAAATAAATTCTTAACATTTCATTCTTCTTGCGGTAACCATATAAACGGTTTTCTTTCGGTTCATTTGTATGTCGATCTGATGAGCTGCGAATTATAATGGCAGGATGATTTGTTTCAGGAGAACAACGTTGCGACTTAAAACCCAGATAACATTAACATATGCTAATATCAGCTAGTGCAGCTAAGTTAAGCAGACGTATAAAGTATTATAAGAATCAATTAAAAAGTATTGGACCGATAGGATCACCGTTCCATACACATGATGTAATTTTAAAGGTCGCCGAAAGTTTTTTCTTTGCTGTATAACTTGAATCAAGAGTCTTCAGTAATTTGTACATACATATCAGATGCTGTCGCACGCCTATTGAAAGGTTTTAAATAAACGACAAATTTGAAGATTTGGTCGGCTGTTCATATGCAGTCCAAGCAGTGTTTAATAAAGCTATTCCTCGATAGATATTACAATTTAATCGATCTCTTTAATAAACCTAGTTGGAATGTACAAGCTCACAATGTTGAATGTAATTTGAAAAAGTCTGAACCGATTTTGATCAAATTCAGTCTTATGGTATAGGGTTATAAGCCTATCTTAAAGTGAACATATGTGATTAATATTATAAATGTGAGATATAATTTAATTTGAGATCTACTTAATTATTTATTAACAAACGTTTAGTGAACCCCACACCCTGCACTTTAAATGTAGAAGTCTATTCATATAAGAAGCGAAATTCCAAAATATCCAAAGTGTTCCCGCATCTATCATCTCCTTGGCTTTTTTTATTCCAACATAATCTTCTGATATACTTTTTAAGGGGTGTGTGATTCTAATTATTTATCCAATTTAAAAGGCATTCTTTGCGAAAAATATTAAAAATTGCTGTAAAATAATGTAATATGTAGTCGATAAAACACATTTTTGGAGGCTTCAAAAATAGCATATACGGTTACAATGACCGGCAATGAAACCAAATAGCTAAAACTTTTTTCATCGTGCCATTAGAGAATATGATCCGACAGAACATAGAACAGTGCAGCTGCTTATATTATAAATCAGGAAAGTTCGATTACTTAGGGCGGTTGATATATGAGTAAAATATAAATTCTGTATAACGCAAAAATCATTGCATGGTAAAATTACATAACCGAATTACACACTATCATTAAAACTTTTAATGTTTCGGCAAAAACTAAACTACAAACAATCTACAAAGCGCTGAGTCTGTTCATACGAACCAAATTTTTATGGAAATACGGACTGATTCGACTCTTTAGAATACGAGAGCATTGGTAAGGTAAGATAGCTTATGATAGCCGATAGTTTATATAAGACCCATTCTGACATTTACATCTTTTGTCTGTCAAGACGACTGTTCTTGATTTATCTGTATATTACTAATTTTATGGCAATAAATATTCATTAGCAATTAGCCTTTCATTACTGCACCGTTTGTTAATAGTAGGAGTCCGTTAACCATTTGGTAATAGTAGGTAATAGTGCCATTCAATTTTAATTTTGTCAGAAGAACCGGTTCTGAGCTACGCTCTTTGTTGACATTTTAAATTTACAACCATTAAAATTCCTATTTTTCTCAGGGTGACCTCAATGAAAACCGGGTAAATTACTCTAATTTAAGAATTTGATCAAAAATGTTCTGGAATACTATAAATAATTTTCAAAGGATTTTGTTTTTTACTTTTAACCGGCCTATCTCCAATATTTTTATTTTAAAAAAAATATTTGAAGTTTAATTAAATTATTGACGGTGGCTTTTTTCAATTTTTCTCAAGTTTCATCACTTCAAAGTGTATGATATTCGGAAAAACGTAAAAGTTTTGGTGCCATTGCGACTGTATCAGGCGATGAAAATTACATTATGATATACCAAAACAAGCAGAAAAAAACTGAAGTTATTGACGGTGCCTTTTTGCAAAATTATAGGTAGTTACTTAAAAATTAGCAAAAAACAAAATCCTTTATTTATCGATTTATCAAAGACACATTTGTAATTTTTCATAATATTAGTTCACCTTGAATACCAAAGATGGCAATTTGGCCTTTACAGTTCTTATGGAACAAAAGTATTCGGGCATTTCAAAAAAAAATAAAAAATATAGCTATTTTTTTCATTATTTACTCAGTTATTTAAATTATAATCATTAATTGGTTAGTTCTAATGAAAGTAAATTTACAATAAATATCAAAATATACTCCTTTCATATATAAAAAGATTTATTTGCAGTTTATTTTCGAGATGTACGAAGAATACTAGAATGCACTGTACTTATATAATATACATGTGTTTCGATACATCATTACAAATACATAAATTTATATAAAAAATAAAAACAAGAGGACGTTCGATGTACACTTGATATTTTGTAGTGGTGTGTATGAAATTATGATTTTCTTTCAATCTCTAATAAATACAATAATAAATTGTATTTGTTGTTTATTTACTAGACAATGAAAAGATAAGTATTTTTCTGAAATATTATTGCATACCATATATGGATGTAGATATTTTGTATATGTATACTGTATGCAAATTAGGAGTAGTTTGAATGTACTTTATAACTATATATTGGAGATAAATACAAAAATGAATGAAATTGACTATGTGTTGTCGTTGGCTTAGTGATTTAGAATAATAATAGACAATAAGTCCGTTTATCAAAATTTTCACGCGAGTATTGATTTTATTTTGTTTACCTTGAATTTACATCTCGTAAATCACGAAACATAATTCTATACGAGTAGGTCTGATCGTTCGTAATATTTTTCTATTGATTCAAGATGTATACTAGGGGGCTAATCATATAAGCAGAATTGACAACTTTTCAATGAAAACAAAAAAAAAATCATTATAACATGTGTCTTGCATTTATAACCGACAACCCAAAATGCTTTAAATAAAAATGGCTTCTGACGATATTTGTCGTAAGTTGAAGAGATTCAGATTCCGGATTCGTAGTCGAGTGTGCAATTACAAAAATCTATTGAATTGCACAAGAGAGTTGAGTGCACAAGACAAATTTTAAATCCATAATAAAATATAATAATATCACATCATAATATGATTGCTCCAGTATATTTTATAGAACTATAACAAATATTCTAACTACTTCTGACTACTAGGCATCTGAAACCGGGTCAATTTTATAATTATTACAAACACATGCTGTCTCTATATCTGGTTATTTTTAAAAAAGGTAGCCTTGGTCGCACACTCTAAATAATGGTGAATTAATAATAGAGATATTGGCTTCTTAATTTGCAACTTTAGTTCTCCGGAACTTGCCAATAAACCTTCAATCCTCGTGTGCCGTAGAAACGAGTCCCGTTTATAGAGAAAATCAAACAATCATCCATCAAATGCATATTGGAACAATTTGAAACCTGACACAAGTCGCATTCTAATAAATGACGCAGTTGAAGACAGTTCTGAAATATTGTGGCCACATTATCAAAGTTTCAAATGTACAATCAAGATTTTTTGTTTCTAATTATAGTTCTATGATTGATCCGAAAAAGGTGCAATTCCCCGCTAAATTATTTTTTACACATCAGAGCTCTCTTTTTTACACAGCAGATGACGAGGCCAACCGTCAAAAGGCGGTAACCAACGTGGGATAGAGATCGAGTACGAACACTAAGTGGAGTCACTATTGAGAACCTTGTCTACGGCAAGTCAACATCAAGCAACATTATGTAATCAAAAATCACTTATGGAAACACACCAATTTCAGCAATTACCAGATGACCATCAGTGAATAAAAGAGGATCCCAAAAGACGTATTTATATTTTAACTTTTTTTACCGCAAAAAACATAAAATTCGTAAAAGAGGACAAACTAATATATTTTGAAAAAGATAGAAACAAAAATTTGTTTTAAATACAAATACAATATGTAACCAACTACTTGTGCTCTTTTTAACAGCTCCTATAGTATTCCAGAATATTTTTGATCAAATTCTTAAATTAGAGTAATTTACCCGGTTTTCATTGAGGTCACCCTGAGAAAAATAGGAATTTTAATGGTTGTAAATTTAAAATGTCAACAAAGAGCGTAGCTCAGAACCGGTTCTTCTGACAAAATTAAAATTGAATGGCACTATTACCTATACTATTAACAAATGGTTAACGGACTCCTACTATTAACAAACGGTCCAGTAATGAAAGGCTAATTGCTAATGAATATTTATTGCCATAAAATTAGTAATATACAGATAAATCAAGAACAGTCGTCTTGACAGACAAAAGATGTAAACGTCAGAATGGGTCTTATATAAACTAACGGCTATCATAAGCTATCTTACCTTACCAATGCTCTCGTATTCTAAAGAGTCGAATCAGTCCGTATTTCCATAAAAATTTGGTTCGTATGAACAGACTCGGCGCTTTGTAGATTGGTTGTAGTTTAGTTTTTGCCGAAACATTAAAAGTTTTAATGATAGTGTGTAATTCGGTTATGTAATTTTACCATGCGATGATTTTTGCGTTATACAGAATTTATATTTTACTCATATATCATCCGCCCTAAGTAATCGAACTTTCCTGATTTATAATATAAGCAGCTGCGCTGCTCTATGTTCTGTCGGACGATATTCTCTAATGACACGATAAAAAAAGTTTTAGCTATTTGGTTTCATTGCCGGTCATTGTAACCGTTTGCTATTTTTGAAGCCTCCAAAAATGTGCCTTATCGACTACATATTACATTATTTTACAGCGATTTTTATATCCGAAGTTTATGTTGGAATAAGAAAAGCCAAGGAGATGATAGATGCGGGAACACTTTGGATATTTTGGAATTTCGCTTCTTACATGAGTGGACTTCTACATTTAAAGTGCAGGGTGTGGGGTTCACTAAACGTTTGTTAATAAATAATTAAGTATATCTCAAATTCAATTATATATCATATTCATAATGTTAATCACATATGTTTACTTTAAGATGGGCTCATAATCCTACCATAAAACTGAATTTGATCAAAATCGGTTCAGACTTTTTCAAATTCCATTCAACATTGTGAGCTTGTACATTCCAACTAGGTTTATGAAAGAGACCGATTAAATTGTAATATCTATCGAGGAATAGCTTTTAGTTAAAAGATAAACTTTCGGCGACTTTTAAAATTACATCATGCGTTTGGAACGGTGATCCTATCGGCCCAATACTTTTTAATTTATTCTTATAATACTTTATACGTCTGCTTAACTTGGCTGTTAATGTTATCTGGGTTTTAAGTCGCAACGTTGTTCTCCTGAAACAAATCATCCTGCCACTATAATTACCAGCTCATCAGACCGACATACAAATGAACCAAAAGAAAACCATTTAATAGGTTACCTCAAGAAGAATGAAGTGTTAAGAATTTATTTGGGGAGACACCCGACACGTGAAGGCAACAGGCTTTAAAAAACGGTTTAAAATTTTTATTTTATTATAGTGGCCGATTAAGTGTCAATCAAGATATAAATCAAATAGCTGCAACGATCTTGTCGTCAATCTCTTACTATTTTATTTAAATATATATAGCAGCACCTTCCCTCACTTTGGAAATTTTCCATACATCGTCCTGGCCAAAAACGAACCCTGATTTTTTTTATTAACAACTGAACCAGTTTAAAAAAATTATTTAATAATTGCTAACAGTTAAAGGGTTCGGTCCATTTTGTTGACTAGAAATTTTCAATCAATTTCTGTAAATCTTCCGTTTTGAGCAAAAATGCACCGAAATTTTTAGTATTAATTTCTGGTTTTCAATTATTTTAGATAGCAACGGTCTCAGTCTAGCAAAACAGTTACCGGTCAAGGCAGGCAATTTGCACAACGTTTATCTAGCATCCTTAATCCAGCTCATAAGCTATTTCAACTAGCCCATATCCTACCCTGGAAGCAATTAGAGCATCATCTCGATAGTCAATTCCAAGATGGTCCTGGACAACCCCCTTTACCGATACGTTTAGTCATTGGCCTCCTCATGCTGAGCGATATGTGTGGCCTTTCTGACATACAGGTAGTCACCCAGTGGGTAGATAGACCTTACTGGCAATATTTTTGTGGTTATGAGTACTTTTAGTGGCGCCTTCCCTGTGATCCTAGCTCACTAACGCGTTGGCATACGCGTTTCGGCAAGGAAGGGCTTAATAAAATGCTCCCAAGATTAAAGTTAGTTTTATTATAACGCGTGATTCACTTTTACACATTTATTAAGGCATTCTAAAATTAACATCTGAACATTGCACTGATTAGAATAGTGGTTGCTATTAGGCAAATCATTTTATTTATTAATTTTTATTTTAATGATTATTTATCAAATTGTTTTCCAAAAGTTTAAAGTTATTGTAATGAAAGTTAGTATCGGACAGTTTTAGAATATTTTGAGTTAAAATTTTGATTGTATTAATTTTGTAAGAGAAAGGAAACCAGATATCGACCAGACCAAGTAAAAGTAAATCTAAAATTGGAATTTTGTGATCAATTTCTTTTTGAACAGTAAATTTGATTCTTTCATCTAAAGAGTTAAAAACAATCAGAAAAATTTTAATTTCGGCTTCATGGATTGCTGTAATAATATTATCTACATAACGAAAATAAAATAAAGGCTGAAAATCCAAAGAATTTAATCACATTTTTTACAAAAACTCCATCATTAAATTTGCAAACTAATTGAAGAATCCATAGGAGAACCAAAAGTTTGTTTATAAATTTTATGGCCGAAAGAAAAATTTAGAATTAGGCAAAACAATTTGTAATGCCGACATTAATTGAATTTTAGTCAATTTACTTTTTGAATTTCATTTTATACTCCTCCAGTTTCCTTTCACAATGTTGGTGACACATCAATATTAGTGAATAAGGACATAACAGCCAAAGAAACTAAAGGGTAATTTTGTGGAAGCGTGACATTCTGAATTTTTTGTTTAAAATCAACAAAACATATTAGAGATATCAACCATAACATTATTTTGCAACATGTAAACATTTTAGAAAAACAACCAAATTTCAGAAAAAGGTCTATTTTGGAAATGCTACATATAAAATCTAATTCAAATTCTATTAACAAAATTAACGATTACAATTACATTGGCAATTCATACGATCCATTTTGATAATTTGATTTTTTGTTTTTACACATTTCAAATATTATTTAATGTGGAGACAATTATTTTCAATTTACGTTTTTTAAAGTCAAATTTTATTTTGTAAATTGTTTTTTTTTCTAGTAGCTCACGATATCTACAGAACATGGCTACATTTTAGATAGACTTGATTTCGTTTTAATTTTGTATAGAAAATATTGTTTGTAAAATTGTTTTATTATTATTTTGAGAATGGAACCGAAAAGGTTCCGAAAGCTAAAGAACTAATAAAGATAATTATTAAAATTTGAGCTAAAAACTGTTAATTAAACTTTATAATATACCAGCACATTTAACAATTTAAATACAATACAAATGTTCGTGTTTGTTACGGAATCCGGAACCAACCCAACTATGGCACAAGTATACGACAATACAATTTACATCATTGTGCACTATCTGATTTTTTAGCCGGAACCAATATTAAGCCAGCCGGAAGCATTTAAAGCCAGCGGGAACAAGAGTTTTATCAGCCAGAAGCATTAGGAGTTTGTACATTAAACACAATGCCTTTAAGTGGTTGTGAAACATATAAGCTTTCAGCCGGAACCATATCCTCTACCGCCAAACCAACTATCGCACAAGTACCACAATGTATTCTGTAACATTGTGCACTATATGACTTATCAGCCAGAACATTATAAAACCCGAACTATGCTAGCCGGAACCAAACCATTTATGGCGCAAGTATAGCTCAATGTATTATTCATCATTATGCACTATCTGAAATTATTATTAGAAGTTTGTACAATGAGCAAAATACACATAAATGGTTGTGAAACATATACGCTTAAAGTTATAGCCAGCGGGAAGCATTTAAAGCTAGACAGAAGTAGAGTATTAGCTGGAATCGTTGGGAGGTTACACAATAACCACAATGCACTTAAGTAGTTGTGAAACATTTAAGCTTTCAGCCACAACAATAACAAAGTCAGCCTAATCCACTACAATAGCAGCCAGAACTATATAAAGTTAACCGGTACCATACCCTCTATAGATCCAAACCAACTATGGCACAAGCACAATGCACACCAGCCGGAACCATGCCAAATATAAAACCAAACAAACCAAAATATAACAACCACATCGTGGTTCTCTTTTCCTTTAGAGGTTGTAAGTCTAGATCTCCATTAGGTATTATTTGCATTAAAATCATCGCCTATGACGAAATTTGGTTCTAGTGATTTAAAAGTCGACTATAGTCTTCTTTTTTAGCTAATGGCGTGGGGGACAGTAAATAGAGGAGATACTGAGATTCCTATTATTGATTGGTTCAACTTTTATGGTTTTAACTAGGATAATATCTATTTCAATGTCGGGCTACTTGTAATGCTTAATACATTTTTTGTATAATTATGATGTTTTTGAATGATTTGCAATTAGTTGTAGTTGAAATCCTGTAGTTGAAATCCTTTCTCTTATAACGTTAACATTTTGAGTCGATTGGCTGTATTTTTTCTTAATTTTTGCAGTTGTCCGCTACTTCGCATCTTCTGTAGTTATTCTTTGCAATTTTGCCTTTACAGTTTATACACCTTTGCAGGTTCGTTCCGGCTAACTGGGCGTTGTGTCTGCCGGCACATTTTACACACCTAACATTCCGCTCACAATATCTTTGGGTATGGTTATATCCTTAGCATTGCCTTAAGGTATTAATCTCGTGTTCTTTTTCAGTGGTTCTATTTTAGCCCTCATATTGAGAATTCCTTTGATATTAAATATATTTTCATTTTTTTTTTTGCTTTTGAACGTGAGCATGAATAGCGGAGCTCTCTTTTAATGATCTTGGTTCCTTGACTATTTCGTAAATTTGTGTCTACAATTTGCTGTTCTTGCATTTTGAGGTTTTCTATTATATCCCCCTTCTTGCATGTGGGATGCAATGCTGCTCCAATGAGCTTTGTGACTAAAGCTTTGTATGCATCGGGATCTATTGAATTTACAATGGCGGATTGACAAGGTTCGTATCTTCCAAACATTATTGTTTAGCGCCACTATTCTATAGTCGTTTGTAGACACCGATTTCATTAGAGTTTGGATATTCGCAAACTCTTTAATGCTTTTCACATTAGTTGGCGGGGTGCCTTTGTTTTCATTGCAACCTTGTGTTGTTCTTATAGCTGGTGATATTGCGGTACTAGTAATGGTTCGGCAGTTCCATTATTTTTTGCCTGCGAGTGATCCTCAACTTCTGGTGAGAATTCTGCTCTTCATTTTTTCTTGGTCTTCTTTGTTTGTGTCGTCAGGTGCTCATTTTATTTCTATAACTTAGCGATTTCATTACTAAGTTCTGATGCCACTTTTTCTATTTCATTAAGTCTTCTGCGTAGTTCGATTTCGATTTCTTGCTGAGTCGCGAACTGTGTTTGTCTATAAAGTGGTGAGCTAGATATTTTTGATCTTCGATTCGATCGAATGGGCATAGCAATGGTTGGCTTCTCCAGAATCTATTGAGCCGGCCTCGTTAGGGGGTAGATTTTCAACTGAGCAGTTGGGGTACCATCAGGAATACCCCCCCCCCCCAAATAATAATGCATACAACAATGTTTCTAAGGTTTATATACATTAGAAAACGTTGTGCCATCGGAAAGATGGTATCATGTTGCGTCTGTTGTTTGTGTGGAAAATTCCATGTATTTAGGTAAACGTGTGGAATCATCTATTTGTTGTATCAGCTAGATTTATCGATGTCGTTGATGTTATTGTTGTTGTTGGTTTGGTGTCGAATAGGTTTTAGCTATTTGCTTGTGTCAGCTAAATACCGATGTGGTCGATGTTGTCGCTGTTGCTTTGGTGTTGATTGGAATATTTAACTCCTCCCCCTTAATATTAACGGCAGGCTGCAATAGTGGTCCTGGAGTGGCTAAATGGTGTTTTTTGTATTTCCTGATACTAAATATAACTATGAGAAGAAGAATAATTGATATGATTATTAATGAGACATGTGCTGATGATGTGTGTAATTTGACAAGTTTGTGTAGCAAATTCATAAGCTCTATATTTGCGATTGTTTTATTATGTAGAATTTGAAGATTAATTTCGCGTGAAGTATAATTGATGAATACGTCGTTATAAGGTAACTCGATTTCTAACTGGTGTACGAATTCGTTTTCTACTGTAGAAAATTCTTGGTTATTGATTACTACTGTACAATTTGAAAATTCGATTAATGTGGGTTCGATGATTTTCTTTGTTGTCTGTTTACAATTGGAGTCGTATGATATACTCTTAGATACGGGTTGAATGTATAGTTTTCCATAGCTAAAATAATCAATTTCTTCCTGTAGCGATACGTTCTGACTTTCACAGTTAGCTGGCTGCTGTTTAATAATTGCTGGGACACATGATCCTTCGACTTGTTCCAATTTTGATTCTTGGCAATAATGTGTATTGTATATTATTTTGCATTATGTGACACATAATTGATAATATTGGTGGGTTAGGATAATAGATGCTGGGGTTTTAGGATATAGGATTTTATTATTAAATGGCATGCTTTTTATTTGGTATATTTTAAAATTTTCTTGTTTAAAATATGGTATTCTAATAATAAAAATTAATTGTTTATGGCTATCATAGAAGCCTTTAATCTCTAATTGTCCTTTTTGAGTAAATTTAATATGTATGTTGTTTCGCTTTGCGTCAGTAAGTGTTTTGAAAATAATTTTTGCTGTGAAAATGTTATTATGTCTAAAATTTCGTCCATATTTTTGTGTAAGATGTCTATGATGTGATTTAATTTGAAGAAATGTTGATCGTATATTAGTAGCAATGATATATTGTTTAATTTGTCGTTTACTTTTCTGTTTTCTAATTGTAGTCCAGTTAGTGTAGTATTAACAAAGTCTTGGATGTCTTGCATCCTTGTAATTAGTTGGTCATTTATAAAAATTTGCTTACTTATTTGATTATTGAGTTTGTCCTGATTTATGTTAACTTCGTCGATTGCTGTTTGTATGTCTAGTAGGTCCTGGTATCAAGGTTTCCTGTCAGATCTTTAACAAGCGTTCCTAATCCGTTGAGTAGGCCTCTTCTCGTTCTTCTGGGTACCAATTCTTTACATAACTTTTTTAGGTTATCTACCTTATGTTGAATTATCGCTTTTTTGTTGTGTAATTGGCCCGTATATTCGCTTTTTGATGATTCTTTCATTATATGAGATATTTGATTTTCGATTTCGCTGATTAGGTTTTCATCATGGGGAACCTGGAAAAGTTTTGTAATTTTTGATTTATGAATTCTTCCTTCATTCGTATCTCCGGTTATCCCATTATCCTTAATTATTTTAAATTTTTTATAGTTTGCTCTTAATTTACCGCGTTTCTTCTTTTTCGTGTAGATAAAAAGTTTGTGTAATACTGCGGTACGGATGGTTTTAACTTTTTATTCCGTTTTTGTATTACATTTTTCTTCGTTCTTAATGATTTTTCATATATGTCATTACATAAATGCTCGAATAATTCCTTCCTTTGGGCTGCATAATCTAGTCCGTTGTCAAAATTGATCGTTCTTCCAACGTGGACACTACCACTTTAGGAGATTAAATGGAGTCATTTGTGTTGTAGAATAAATTGTGTTATTATATGCAAGTATTGCCGACATCATGATTTTATCTAGACTCATCCGGTCGTTGTAATTTTATAATGCTACATATTTCCTTGAGTGTGGAGTGAAGTCTCTCCACTGGCGAATTTCCCGTTGAATTGTATGGCGTTGTGACGTGTAATTCAACGTTGTGTTTTTCTTATACTTTTTTGATTTCATTTCCGGTGCCTATTTCTGAATCGGCGACTAATTTTTCTGGTAATCCATGTTGACTAAAAAAATGTGTAAGGTGTTCTGAAATTTCTTTGTTGGTTTTTTCTATTGATTATGGTTAGAACACTTGTCCTTCCAATAATAATAAATCTGTTTGGATAATTTGCATTGGCTTTTTTGGGGTCTTGCTCAAAGTTAATTGTAACTGTGGTGGTTCATATTTCGTGCGTTGACAGATATCGCATTTATTTATGAACTCTCTGATCATTTCTTTAGAGTTTGGAAAATAATATTTTTGTTTTATCCTTTCATAATTTTCAATTATTCCCCTTTGTTCATCCTTTTGTTCTACAAAAATTAAAAGTGTTTTCGATCGTACTAATTTACTTTTGGAGTTGTGCTTCGTGGCTTAGTAGAGATCATGGTTTTATATGCCTCCATTACCTATTGAAAACATTCTTCTGTTGTGTAACACAAGTAAGGTTTCGGGTTCTACCAAACATTTTTCTTAGTTCATCGCTTATGGCCGTTTTAATCCCATGCTTTCTGGGCAAGTTAGCGTTACACGTTTTCGTGTTCCAAAATAGGTTTCGTATTTAATTAAGGGATTTTTTAACGTGTCTGAGAGGTAAATTATGAGTTGTTTGTCAAAGGTGTTAATTGAATTTTTTGTAGTTGGTATTAGGTCGTCTGGTGTAGAGGGCATGCTAGTTGTATCCTCTATGGACGATGAGTCTTCTGAGTTAAAGATTTCGATGTTGTTGTTTCAAATGTCATTTGAACTCTAGAGAGAGCATCGGCGTTTGAGTTTTGAACTCCTTTTTATAGAATATCTTATAGTCAAACTCAACGCCGTCAACGGACTAGTTTGGAATTTGGCTCTTTCAAGGAAAATAGCCATGTCAACGGTTTGTGGTCCATTATGATGGTAAACTGTCTTCCAAAGAGATATGGCATGAAATATTTTGTGACCCACACAATAGCTAAGAGCTCCTTTTTATTGTGCTGTCGTTTTGTTCTGTTTTGGTCAAAGTTCTTGAGGCGTAGCTGATTGGCAGGTCTTGTGCAATCGGTCCTTGCGAGAGTATTGCTCCGATAGCAACGTTGCTTGCATCGGAAGTGAAAGATTTCCGTTAGAGGAGTTTTCACTAATGAGTTAGTTAGATCTAATGAAACGCTAAGTTTTTTCATTGTTTTCATGCCTATAAGTCCATCGAAGTATACGTGTGAAATTTAAAGAGAATAAACTCTAAAGGTTCAGTGACTTTAAATTCGTTTATGCCATTTAGTTTAACCATTTGATTTACAGTAGTATTGTTAAACAGAGTGGATATGGTTACTGGTTTAATTTCTTATTTGAACTTGTCATGAATATTTTCTGGATTGATAAACGATTTAGTAGAGCCTGTGTCTATAAGAAATTTTTGTTGGAATAGTTAGAACCCTTTCTGATGTTGGTGTTGATGATTTGAAAGGCTTAGGTATCCGAATTCCTGGTGATTGCAAGGCGAAAATCCGTATCTTCGATTTGAACGATAGGGTTATTTTCCTCTACTTCCTGAATTGGATCTTGCTCATAATTTATTTCAATATCTTGAAAGTTTCCTTCGTGGTATTGATCATATTGGTTCATGCCATTATCGAATTCGCTTTGATATGGATTTGTTGCAGTATTAAAGAGTTCTCTTGAGTAGAATCATTGTGGTCCATACTGGTTAAATCGGTATGGTTGATTCGTTGGGTTAAAATGTTTTTGTTGCATATTTTGATATTGTTGAAATTGTTGAGGTTGAGTGTACGTCGGTTGTTTGTACGCGTCTTGATTACTAGAAATATCCATTGGCTCGGGTTTCGGCAATAGTTTAGGTGGAAGATTCCGGTGTTTTCCAAATTGATTAGGGTTATTCTGAGTGAACGGTCTATGATTAAAATATTGATTTTGATTCCGTAAAGGATTAAAATTTCGAATTGGCAGTCTCGGATAAATTAATTTTTGATTATAGTTCACAGGAGATTTAGGCGGTAGTATTGGTCGTGTGTTAAGTATGGTTGGGTTTGAGTGCCCAAATGTTTTATTACGTATGTGATATTCTGTTCATTAAGGCAATATAGCCTGGCTGTAGGTAAAGTTGTAGGCTTCATGGCTCTTACCATATAACCTAATGGATCCCTAAGGTTTGACATAAATGCTGCTAGTCCCATTTCGTCATACCATTGGCATTTTTCCTTACTTCTTCTGGATTATTTAATGTGTTTAGTACTACCCAATTTTTTAATGCATTTATAACTTCTAAAATTCTTGCGAAATATACTTCAACTGTATCTTCCCGTTGTGAGATGTTATATAAGTCGCGTATGAGACTCGTTTCGTCTCTTTTGTCCGCAAAATGATTGATTAAGTTTTCTTTTATGCTAGGCCATTCGATTTTTGTATTTTACATAACTAACACGTCATTTGCGTTACCTATGATTTTGTTTCGTATGGCTCTAATTAATACTTTGGCTTGCGCTTGTTGATCAAAGGTCGGGTTTAGAATTGCTAGTACGTCATCTACTTGTCCTATAAAATTTGCAAGGTCGGTCTTATTTCCGTTGAACGGAGGAATGTCCTTAATCGCGTCTGGTATACGTAATGTTTGTACAGTTTTTTCCATCGCTTCCATTCTCTCTTCAGGTGTCATTTTTAGATTTTCACTTTTACTTACACCTACTAAATTTCTGTTCGCGTTGTATTTAATAAAGTAATTTTTTAATTTACCGATGTGGTCGATGTTGTCGCTGTTGCTTTGGTGTTGATTGGAATATTTAACTCCCCCCCTCTCCCCCCGCATATGTTTATGCTATTTCAGCGTGTTCTCTGTCAAAAATACAACAAAACACACTTTCATAAACACAATGTAATCGCTCACAACTTTAAGTAAATTACACCAGAGAGTACGTTCACTAATTTCAATAAATTTTATGCACAATTTGTATGTGCAATTTTGTGCACTTTTTATCATGATTTTGTTTTCTGCAGAAAATTTGCATGGCTCACGACATTTGATTGCCCTATTTTGTTATACTCAATGATATCAACAAATACCTTTGTTATGATTCTGGACAAATAAAGAACAGGAACAGCTATTTGATCATGATCCATGTTTACTCTTAGAGCGAGATGGATCCAATTGTATTTCATCAATAAGCTTTTTCAATAGACTTTGTCTATCTTACTCATCTTTTTTTCAAAAGGTTGGCCTTTTTCGTCTTCTTTCGCCACAGAACTTTCTACACAATTCTCATTCGGTGAAACCTCGATAATTCTATCTGTCATCACAGCCGGCAATCTTTGCAGCAATCACAAAGATTTTAGTAAACCAGCTCTAACATTTGGTCCAGCAAGAGATTGGGTTCGGGTAGCCCGAACGATTGAATTTTTACTGAAACGCGCGTAATCTCAGGGGGACTATTATCGGCACCCTTTAGCTCGTTATCATTAGTCATCTTGCTACGATTAAATCACAGCCTAAACTCTAACAAATGCCACTTAAGTAAATCACAACATACAGCGCAGAAACAAATCACTTCAAAAAATTATTAACAATATAAAAAAATATATAATCTAGACTTTGGAATAAAATTTTGATGATTATAATGGAAGGTGCCAATAATCCAAGCGGATCGAATAATCTTGCAGACTCCGACAGTAATTTAATACATTTTTGTTCATCGATGTTTAACGGACTAATTTCTTCGTGTTCTGGTCTGATTTCCTTCAAAAACTCCGGAGAATTAGACTTCCATTTCTTGAGGATGAAGCCGCCTTGTTTCATCAGATCAATCAACTGATCTCGACACTATATAGCGTCTGATAGTTCGTTGGCCCCTGACATCACATCATCGACGTAAATCGGTGTCAATCATCGCTGCCGCTTTCGGGTATTGTTTACGGTAATCATTGGCCAACTGCTTTAACGATCGGATAGCTTGATATGGTGAAGACGCTACGAAATGTAAGAACGTTTGAAAAAAGTGTATTTTGTATAGTAGGGCCTATTAATAAGTTGTCGTTGAGTGATACTCCTGCGCTTGTTTTCGACGAGCCGTCAAATACCACACGAAGTTTAAGTTTCTCCTGTGACATTTTCATCACCCCATTCACTGCATGATGGGGAAGATAGTAGATTTTATGATCGTCTTTTGATACATCGGATTTCAATATGGGCTTCATATGATTTAACTGAATGCATTCATTCATAAACTGTAGGTATTGCTGTTTCAGTTCCGGGTTGGTTTCAAATTTCCGCTCCATTGCCATCAAACGTGATATCGCAGAAGGTAAAGATCTACCGAACGGTACAGAGTCAGGTTTAAAGGGTAAGTGTACCACATACCTTCCTTCGCTGGTGTGGGAATGTGTATTTACAAAGTGGTTCTCCATTAGCTGTTCCTCGTCTGACAGTATGTTAGTCGATGTTATTTCTTCTACTTCCCAAAACCTTTGCATTAAAGCATCAATATCAGTGGTTGCCATATTTGAAGTGATCATGTTGAATGTTGGACGGGTTTTAATCGTTCCACAAATAATCCACCCGAATATCGTGTTTTGCGCTATCACTCGGTTATTTTGTTTTATTGTTTCCGGTAAGAGTACTTCAAAAAATTCACCTGCTCCCAGTATTACATCAATTGCAGAAGTGGTATGAAAGTTTGGATCGGCTAATGTCAGATTCCTGATGTGCGGGTCGATATCATCACTAACTTCGTATTCTAGAGTAAGTTGGGTTAATTTTGGTAGAACTAGAGCTTCGCACTCTAATTTCTTTTTAATTGGAAGTCTAGACGTTATGTATAACTGAATGCTGCCTCGGGTATATCCAGCACCAGCTTGTGCAATACTAGTGATTGGTATTTTGGCATGTTTTCGTGGTATTTGTAACCTTTGAGCTAAAGCCTCAGTTATTAAAGTGACCTGAGAACCTGAATCAAGTAAGGCTCGACAAGGATATGAGTATCCGTGTTTATTCTGAATCAAAATGATTGCGGTAGGCAACAATGATGAGTGTCTGCTTGCTGAGTTTCTAGACGTGTTAGTTGGCTGAGTGCCTAGATATCTTGAACCTTGCTGTAATTGCTTTTCTTGAAGTGGATTGACTGATTCGAGGGCTTGACGAACGGCTAATGGTTTAACTGCAGCGTCGATGGGTAGGGAATTCGGTGAAGTGTTGTTGGAACTGGTTGTAATGTTTGTAAGTGCTGGATTGACGTGACTGGTTGATGGTTGGATTAAGCTGGATGGCGCTGGGTTATTGCAAGAAGTACAACATGATGTTAATGGTTTATCGTTCAGATTCCTTTGAGAGATTGCATTCAAATGGAGCAGGGTGTGATGTTTTAAAGAACATTTATGGCATCGTTGTGGTGAAAAACATCGACTGGATGAATGTCCGGGATTTAAACAATTAAAACATAATGGCTTTTCTGCTACAAAATCACGTCTCGGCTGAATATCCATTGCTTGAAATGATGGGCATTTAAAGAGTTTATGAGCATGGTCGCATTTTATATATTTAAGTGTTACTCCTGTCGATACGGTATGAGTTCTCAATTTAGTAGTTGTTTTTATCAAATTGTTTTTGTCCATTGTAATCTTCGGCTGTGACATCTCCAGTGAGTCACATGGCCTTGTGAGAAAATCTATAAACTCCTTCTCAGTTGGAAACTCCTTTCCTATGGTATGTTCAGCCCACATTCTTCTTGTCTCAAAATCGATCTTCTGTAATAGAATAAAAATTGTTAATGCATCCCGAGATAGTGTCGATTGGTCCAAAGCAGTTAAGCCACGAAGAATTTCATCTGATGTGTCGCACAACTTCCTTAATTGCTCAACAGACCCTTTGGTAGCAGGTGGTTGATCCATAAACGTCTGGAAATAAGCATGCGCGATATGTCCTGTCTTTTCAAAGCGACTACACAGTTTTTCAAATGCTTGCTCATAATTGGCGTCACTTATCGGGATATGTTCGATTGTTTTGGCTGCTTTATTCGCTAAGAATCCTTTGAGGTAGTGAAATTTGGATGCCTTAGAAATACGAGAATTTCCGTGTATTTGCCCGATAAACAAATCCTTGAAAGATACCCAATCTCGATAGTCTCCACGGAATACTGGGATATTGACTCTCGGTAATCTGACTTCTTGGTGTGAGCCCATTTGTATGTGTGAAAATTCTTTCAAAAACGATTTTTAATGAGCTACGAGTTCGTCCATGGTATCATTTAAACGTGCATCGCCATGTTTGTCAGATTGTTTTGTAACTGCTGGTGTATTTATTCGTAAAAACTTCTTAAATGCTGACATTGCCAGGTAATATGGTGTTTCCGCCAACTCAAATTCGCTTTCCTCACCAAGTTCAAACACCTTTTCATCCGCTTCGTTGAAATGAGTCCAACTGTCATGGAGACCTTCAAGTTTGCTTTGAACTAAATCGATGTTTGATGTATCGTTTAATGTTTCAGCATACTTTGCTAATCCTTCTATGATCATTAATTCTCTCTTCCTAATACTAATGTACGCTGCTTTGTCTGTTTTAAGACCCATGATTTAATTTACGGGCGCGTGGATTTTGTTTAAACACCAACAAAAGTTCTAGAATATTCACTTTTCAACCGGATAGATTTTCTCAAATTTTAAATGTATCACTAATATACTTTATACAAAGGCTTTAATTTTAATAAAATTTTAATTAATTTTAATTTTATTTAATTTGTCACGATAATTCAATAGCACATAAAAAACTGTAAACGCTAATCGTGTGTCACTACAAACATTAACTTCTCGTGTAAGTACCGTTATTCGAAATGTTTATTGTTCTGCACTCATTAACAGTGATTTACTCATTTACGAAATTTATCAAGTCTTAATAGTAAGCGATAAAATTAAAACATGCGATACTTATCTGCAACTGAGGTGTGGCAACGCTATCCGGCTCGAAGGACCATGAAGAAAATAGTTGGTTTGAAAATGCTGGCTTATTGGTTTAGACAGCGGCACACTACACCTTAACAAATATTACACTCAATTGCATTCGATCGCACTTTAATAATTGGTAATATTGGTAAATACACTCGATCGCACGTTTTATCCTCACTGGTATCACTATACACACACAATAACACGCCGAATAATTATACGGGAGAATTAATTTAAATACAAATGATTAACACCACTCGATTCAAATAGTTTTACAAAATTTATTATTCTTAAAGTGTCTTATTTTTACAATAGATTTTTTATTTATTATTACAACGTTTTAGATAGTTTTCCGTTCCCTGTTTTACTTAGACTGATTTCCTACACAAGTTATTCGCCTTGACACATCCAAAATTTCCCGTCTGGTTGATCATCTTCACTTGTTGGCAACAAGCCATTGGTTAAAAATCACCTTAAAATATCGTTGCCGCAATACAATTTTCAATAATAAAAACTTCAACCAAATTACGTGTAAATATTTGATCAACATTCAAACGCGTAATTATCCGAGATTTCAACCGAGTTATGTGTGTACATATTTAATCAATATTTAGACGCAGCATTGTTGATTTCATGTTGAACTAAGTTATATGTTTAGGTTGTGTATGTCAAGGTGAGTTTAAATATTTTCATGGTGGTTAATTACTTATATAATTCAATGTTTATAGAACTTAAGAATATTAAAAAGGTAACAAATAAATTAAGGTAAATATTATAAGAATACCATATGATACTTAACTAAATTAATTCTATTTGCGATATTTAATCGTGTTTCTCGTTTTAGGTTTTGTCGAAACTATTGCATTTTCAACATACTCCGCACCTTGAAAGAACATCTTTCAATTAATTGGAAGTTTTGCCAGTTTATGGATAGGACGCTTGAATACACCATGAGCAGATTTAATTGTAACTACACGTACTAAACCATCGGTCCCGGGATGTACTTCACTGACTCTGGCTACATGCCATTTGGTTGGTGATAAATCCTTCTCTATTACTACCACCAGATCTCCGGGTTTAAAATTGACTTCAACTGAATGCCACTTACGACGTTGCTGCAAGGAATTAAGATAGTCAGTTGAGAACATCTTCCAAAATTTCTGTGTGGTTTGTTGAATTATCTGCCATTTGCCTAATCGATATGTATTAATCGCTTCTAGGTTTGGTTCAGGAATGGCAATCAATGATTCTCCGATTAAAAAATGACCTGGAGTCAAGTAATTTAAATCCGTTACATCGTCGGATTCGCCACACAATGGTCTAGAATTAAGCACTGCTTCCACTTGACATAGTAAGGTGTAATATTGCTCATACGTAAGTATCGATGAACCAATGCATTTACGGATGTGAGACTTCGTAGATTTTATTCCGGCTTCATATAAACCACCCATATGGCTTGCGGTTGGACACATGAATCTCCATTGCGTGTAATGAGTTAGTAAGTGACTGATTACTTTATCGTTGTGTTGCTGTGAGACGAATAGTTTTGCCAATTGTTGTAGTTCTCGATGTGCTCCTTTAAAATTGCTCCCATTGTCACTGTAAATGGTTATTGGATATCCTCTTCTTGCGGTAAATCGCCGGAGTGCTGCGATGAATGCATCTGTTGTCATATCTGTGACTAGCTCCAAATGTACAGCTTTGCTAGCCATGCATACAAATAGTGCTATATAGGCCTTCTGGATTTTTGCGTTCCGCACTTGGGATGTTTTTAACGATATTGGCCCTGCATAATCCACTCCAACGTTTTCAAATGCACGTTTAGGGGTAACAACTCTGGCTGATGGTAAGCTGCCCATTAGTTGCTTGGATGCCTTTGCCTTCAGTTTGAAGCAAGTTAAACACTTATGGATACATCTCTTGACGTGGTTTCGACCATTTCAGATCCAATACCGTTGCCTGAGGTGAAACAGCATGATCGAGATGTCACCATGCAATGTGTATCGATGTACATCAGCAATCAACAACGTTGTTATGTAATGGTCTCCGGGTAGAATAATTGGATGCTTTCGATCATGTGGAATGTCAACGTTTTGCAATCTCCCTCCAACTCTTAGGATTTGATGGTCGTCTAGGTACGGGTGCAGCGATGCTAGTTTGCTTTGGGATGACACTTGTTGCTTGGCCGTTAATTGTTTTATTTCTGCGTTGAATGAGTACTGTTGTGCTATTTTACACAACTGAAAATTGGCTTCCTTCATTTCGATGGCAGTGATGCTTGCTCTTTGACTTGACTTTACACATGTGACCTTTTTCTTGCATCCGTGAATGAACCTAAGAAGAAAACAAAAACTCTTAACAATTTGTGCCATGATGAGAATTTGAGGATAATGGTGGACAGATGGTCTTGCGTTGTGACTTATACCGCAAGTGATTAGGTTAATTTTTCCTCAACCCTAACTTCAGCGCATTCGTACGTAGTTTTTGGGTTGGGCCAAGTATCCTCAGCTGATTTTAAGAATTCTGGACCGTTCCACCAAATAACAAGTTCTTTCAGTTTTGATGGATGAACTCCTCGTGATGCATGATCGGCTGGATTCTCTCTTGAACTAACATGCCGCCACTTGCATTGTGGTAGGATCGTAAGTATTTGTGATGTTCGATTATTCACGAATGGTTTCCATTTTCGTGGACTCGTTGTTAACCAATGTAAGACGACGGTTGAATCGGTCCATGAGAACACTTCAACTTGTGATACACACATTGCCTCTATGATCGTTTTCATGAGTTTGACCAACAGCAGGGCTCCACTTAATTCGAGACGCGGCATAGACAGCTGTTTGATAGGAGAACCCCTGGTTTTAGCCGCAATTAAACGCGTATGGTACTTTCGGTTGTCACCTTTCGTTCGAAAATAAACTGCGGCCGCATAAGCTTTCACGGACGCGTCACTAAATCCATGAATTTGTATATGTTGGTTGTACAGATTAACTAGACGAGGTATTTTGATGTCGGCTAATTGATTAAGGGCTCTTCTGAAATCCGTCCATTGCTTTGCAATATGTAGAGGTAGCTCATCGTCCCAGTTGAGTTTCAACAGCCAAACTATTCGATCCGTAAGCTCAACAATGGAACATTAAAAAATAATTGACAATATAAGAATTAAGTAGTTTCAGCTACAATGAATATTATACTAGAATCAAACCAAATTAATGTTTTATTATCCACCCGGTTGAAAAGCCTCATACGGGAATGCGTTGTTGCATTATGTCCCAACTTTCATTGTTAATATATGACGAATGTGCTTAACAATAATTTTGTTACAAATGTCAATCAATTTACAAATGACTGATGAAACCAAATAATAAAATCTAGAGTAGAGTTGAGAATGACATTTGTAACAATGTTAAAAAGAGTTGACGAACGACAAAAAACATGTGGCCGTTGTTACAATGATAGTTTATGAACGCTTTAGAGCTCTCATTGTTAACAACATTTTAACAATGTAGGGTTTATGAACATACTCGCGCTGTTGCGTTATGTTTGATGAAAATGACGACTTTTTAGATTTATTCAGGGAATAATTACTTTCCCTATAATGAAATGTCGTCAGGTGTCATCTGTGTGTGACTATCGTATGTGCATCGCAGCAAATCAAAACAGCTTCTCCTCAATATTTCAAACAATATTTACTCAAAAGTTTTCGACACATTTAAGCCAAATTTTAATTTACGTTTTACGTAATAAATTAGAACCTGGGGCGGGATGTTGGATATCATCACAATTTTCGACTTTCGATTTATTTTATGTCTCACGTTTTTAGAGTTAAATATGTAATATGTTGTTTCATCTTTCCAATTATTATAGTTCTATTATCGTCTCAGCAAGCTCGAATAAAACATCATTCTATTTCTATTCGTTTATATGTAGTTTATTTGAAATTTTTATTGGTGACACGTTTATCGAAGTGTGCAAAAAGAACAGAGAATATATTTATACTGAAAGGTTGAAATCGCGATCCAATTTGTATAATTGTTTGGGTGAAAGCGCATATCATTTTGCTATAGAATAACATACCGCCCTTGCTGTGTTTTTGTCTTATGGTACAACATACCGCCCCTGCTGTGTTTTTACTCTTATTTCTTGTTTCCTTTTGTTGGCACTGTTGGATTAACGTAACCGAGTACCGACACACGTCGAAAAGAAAAGGAGCCAAAATTAATAAATTCGCAAGTTTGACCACGGTTTCCACAAGTTTTATTTTTAGTAAGAGAAATGGTGTTCAAAGCCCAACAGATAGTTCAGATAGTTAAAATCATAAAACGATCATTCTAAGTTGTTGGTCCTTCCTATTCTAAAATATCGCTACTTTAACTGGTAAAATATTGCGTCTTCACTGTTTGCAAATTACACATAAAATAAGATTTATTGCACAGTAGGAAGCCCTTGACATACAAGTTCAATATCTGTAACACGTTTATCGAAGTGTGCAAAAAGAACAGAGAATATATTTATACTGAAAGGTTGAAATCGCGATCCAATTTGTATAATTGTTTGGTTGAAAGCGCATATCATTTTGCTTTAGAATAACATACCGCCCTTGCTGTGTTTTTGTCTTATGGTACAACATACCACCCGTGCTGTGTTTTTACTCTTATTTCTTTTTGCCTTTTGTTGGCGCTGTTGGATTTACGTAGCCGAGTACCGACACACGTCGAAAAGAAAAGGAGCCAAAATTAATAAATTCGCAAGTTTGACCACGGTTTCCACAAGTTTTATTTTTAGTAAGAGAAATGGTGTTCAAAGTCCAACAGATAGTTCAGATAGTTAAAATCATAAAACGATCATTCTAAGTTGTTGGTCCTTCCTATTCTAAAATATCGCTACTTTAACTGGTAAAATATTGCGTCTTCACTGTTTGCAAATTACACATAAAATAAGATTTATTGCACAGTAGGAAGCCCTTGACATACAAGTTCAATATCTGTGACACGTTTATCGAAGTGTGCAAAAAGAACAGGGAATATATTTATACTGAAAGGTTGAAATCGCGATCCAATTTGTATAATTGTTTGGGTGAAAGCGCATATCATTTTGCTTTAGAATAACATACCGCCCTTGCTGTGTTTTTGACTTATGGTACAACATACCGCCCCTGCTGTGTTTTTACTCTTATTTCTTTTTGCCTTTTGTTGGCGCTGTTGGATTTACGTAGCCGAGTACCGACACACGTCGAAAAGAAAAGGAGCCAAAATTGGTAAATTCGCAAGTTTGACCACGGTTTCCACAAGTTTTATTTTTAGTAAGAGAAATGGTGTTCAAAGTCCAACAGATAGTTCAGATAGTTAAAATCATAAAACGATCATTCTAAGTTGTTGGTCCTTCCTATTCTAAAAGATTTATTGCACAGTAGGGAGCCCTTGACATACAAGTTCAATATCTGATTGATTTTTTTTTAATTTTTTCGGCTCAAACGATTTTGATATAGGTATATTTCCAAACAATAAAACAAGCTTATTTGATTTTTGATGTAATAACAATTTTTATCATTCTTTTCAATAAATAACAAGTTAGTTTTTTATTAATAATTGTATTTTTGGTTTTTTGTTATCTAAAAAAAAAAAACAATATTTATATATAATAGTAATTGTCTAAAAAAATAGTTATAATAATTATGGTGATAATTGTGATAATTTTTTTAAATAATAGTAATCAATAAGAGAGAAGCCTTGTTTAAGGATGAATATATAAATATTAAGATTTTCATATATATTAGAAATAGACAACAAACTTTTATATATTTTAATTAATAAATTTTTTTTAGTTTTTTTTTTACTTTTGGGCTATGTTGTTTAAAATTGTAAACTAGTGCAAGTCGCGCTACGATATAATATAAATATGTATAAAGCACTTGCTAAAAATTTTCATCTTTTACCATTGCATACGTAGTCAGATTATATTTTAAAGAGGCATCAATGAACCTCGGCTAGTTAATATTGGTTTCTTATTCCAAAAAGGTTTAGACAATTGTTATTTAAATTTATTAGCCGGGAAAGATTAAACAAATAATCAATCGATGTTTAAGTTATATGTGAAATGGATATTCGCCTAGCAAAATTTTCACTGGCTGGAAATAGCACCTTTGTTGTACTAAGAAGAGTAACAAGGAGAACAACAAAATCTGAGGTAAGATTCAGAAAAAAAAAAAATTATGAGATTTTTACTACTACAAAATTTAAATAATCCAAAGATAGAAGACCGTTGGCCAATTTCATTATTAAATCTCACAATTAAATTGTCATTTAACAGCAGCAAACATTTTTACTACGTATGCAAAACTATCATTTGTCATTATCAGTTGATCAAAATTTATCCTCTGGACTAAATATACTTTACGAATAAACTTGATTTTAATAAATCCAATTGCGACTATAAACGTTAGGCTATTAGCTAGGCAAATAACATCTCACATTTAACGACGCAAGGACTCATAACTGATACTTATATCAAAAATATAGTCTAGATATGCTAAATACATAAAAATAAATTATCCGCATTTGTCGACATAGCACCGATTTTTTATTTCTTTCATTATTAAATACATTATAGGTCAATAATGCGTTATAATTATTTTGCTCAAAATGTGTATGTGACACCTCAAAAATAAACGAGGATTTAGTTTTAAAACGAAATTTTTTAATAATATTGAGCAAATTATTAGTGGTCGTGTGAGAAATATTTTATTTTATATGGATTTTGAAAAACTATTGAGCGTTTCATAATAAAAAATAACAATTTGGAAATTATTTTAGAGAAGAGATATTTTTGGATTTTTTAGTTTTATTTTTTTAATTAAATTAAATTTGCCCGGGAAAATTGTGTCCGCGAGCGTTTTTTGTAATTCTATATTATATAATAAGAAAACATTTCTAAGTTTTTTTTTTTAAATAAATAATTAAAAGTGCAAAAAAAAATCCAGATAATAGTTTTTTTTTTGTTTTTAATAAATCGATTGCTAAAGAAGTACATTTAAAGATTGTTTAGAGGCAACTTCATGATATAAATTTAACTATTTTGTATTTTTTTTATTTTAATTTTTAATTAGTTTTTGGATTAAACTCAACGAGATATGTTGTGATCCGTTTATAAATTTGATATATGATCGACAAAATCTAAATAATGTGTAATTAGTATATTTTAAAGAGCAAATGAACGCGGTGTTTGTGTATTGGAAACAAAATAAACTGTTCTGATTTATAGCCGAAAATTAGGTCTAAAATTTGAACCAGACCAATCCATTGGTATTTCAAATTATCTCTGTTATATATATAAATAAAAATAGATGAAGCGACAATAATTTGGAAAACATATTTATATAAATTAAGCGATCGTATGCTGGATCAAAGGCTAATTCATTTAGTCGTGTCTTTAACGTTAACTAATAAGGTGATCAATTCTATAAAACGATCACTTCCAGAATTCTTTTGTTTAAGGAATAGTTTCAAATAGTGTGAATTTAAACTTGATGGGCCAACGAATATATCAATGGTTCTCATCACTGTATGTATATACATTTATACCGAGAAAGACATTTTAAAGAGATTTTGAAAGAAACATTAGACTACTTACTAAAACCCACGCGGCTCTCGAGACTTAAAATAAAAAATTAAAAAAATTAATTGGAAGCGCAAATTTTGAATTTTTTTTAAAGTCAAAGAATGATTGTAGCAGCTCTGTAAACGAAATGTCTGCCACTAAAAAAACTTGATTGATTATAGAGTAAGTCTAAATGTTTCTTTGTTTTTACATTTTTTTTTTTTTAATATTTTTCGATTAAAGCACTATACGATATTTTTTGTGATCACAAATGATTTTTTCTTTTGTTAAGTAATTTAGGATCACGTAGGTTTTGTTTTGTTGTTTTTAAACAAAGATCAAAATTGTAATTGTACACAAATAAAAAAAAAACAAATATTGGTTTGGTTAAAACCAACTGCCACCACCAAACTTTGTACTTAAACCACCTATGCCTTTTCCAAACAAATTGCCTACACGTCCAACAACCACATTTGTTACATTGCTGATATTTATATTACTATCTTCTGCAGGTACCTGTTGCTCAGCTTTTGGTTTTGACCGATCCGAATCATCATCCATGCCATCAGCAGATCTAAAAATGAAAAAATATTGGTTAATAGCCTCGTGGGAATGTTAGAACGTAAGTATATCCTGATAATATGACTCTCAAGTGTATTAACTAAATCGAAAAACTTCAAAAACGTAAAGATATTAGAAACGTAAAATCTTCTTAGGAAATTCCTACGAAATACAAAATTTAATGATGATTAACCGCAACCCCAACATGTTAAGGCGAACTTTAGCCTCCAATTGGCATACGCGTAATTTAACTTTTATAAGTGCCTGGGTATTTGAACTTTTCTATGTGCATCTATGATGCTGAAACTTACAGCACCCCAATGAATAAATGTAATTTATATATTTTTTCAAAATTAATTTAACTATAATAATGAAGTTCACTGAACATAACTAATCAATATTTGATACAAATCTGAAGCGTACTGTCGATGAAAAATGGATCATTTACAGCAACATCATTGGCACAAATTACATCGACAGATGTTTGGCATCAAAAGAACATCATGCTTTCAAGTTAAAAAATAATTGTGTTTCACCAGAATAATGCAAAGCCTCACACATTGGCTGGATAGTGATCAGGGTAAAATTTTGACCAATTATGACAGCCTGAAAGCGCAATTAGTTCAGTTTTTTTTTGCTGATAACGGCCAGACGTTTTATTAGCGCGGGATTACGAAGTTGTCGCAAATTGCCAAAAGGCATATAAAAAAATATTTTACTTACTCAACATCATCATGTGATGACATCGTAAGAGCACACGTTGCTTCTTCAGTTTGCATTCGTTGAGCAACCGTTTGATACGCTTTTGAATTTAATTTATCCTCCATTACACCTTGAAGCTCAAAATCTGAATAAATTTTTTTAACTATATGGGCAAGGCATGTACATTGATAGAAATGCAAAGAATGATCCAACCGTTCCGATAGCCAAGTGCATAGTGTACTGATTTGAATTGTATACCACTGCTCGAAAAAATTCAATATCCATAATTCATCATTGATTTTACCACGTATTTGATCCATATTGTTGCGGGTGAAATTTACATAACCTTGTCCTAGGTCTTTACCCGAGCCGGATACATTCTAAAAAAGAACGCATAAGTCAAATTGGTTAAACAATTTACAAATTTTATTTAGGTATAACATTTCCAGAGTAAACCACCATTCGAAGCTCAATACATTAAAAGAATAATTTTGTAGAGGTTGCAAGTAGTTTGATTTCTTACTGGAAATGCTGTACATAATTTATGTCTATAAATTCGACTTACAGTAAAACTCAATATTGAACCGATAAAACTACCTTCATCATAGCGTGATAATTTTGATAGTGATGCTTCAAGCACTGACATTAATTTATTGATCAATCCCGAATTCATGCCCGCAAGCGTTTTATCAATTTGATCATCAATTTTAATGTGATACTGATGTATATCGACCCCATCGACTGTGCATAATTTAAATGATTGGTTTTTAGCATCCAAGATCACATTAACCATTGCACACATTTCCGATGGTATTATATAGTCCGTTGAAATAAAAGTAACACTCTTTTTAAGCCACTGTTGAAATGCGGTCTCGGTGCGTTGTATACACGATTCAACCATATCACACGCCATTAATTTTAAACGTTGTTCTAAGTGCTGCCGAAACTCTGTATCCGGCCAGTGTAAATCACGTATAAACGATTGAAGTGCATCCAATTTCCAGAATAAATCTTCGGATGTTGCACATCCATTCCCCTTGCTCTCCCATCGTTCCTTTTCAAAACCTTTGTGTATCGATTGGGCTATAGATGATTCCATTAAATCAACATAGCGGACCACTAAAGGAGCAAATGTGTCTCGCAGATGTTGATGGAATCGGCCATTTTTCAAATTATCTGTGGAAGAAAATTAATCATAATTTAAAATTTTAAAATTTTTTTTGTGTACTAGCAGCTTACCATCAGTCCTTAAATAATCGTTTAAGATTTGAAATAATGGGAACGAATGCCATGTATCCGGCTCCTGTTCTGATAATACTCGGTCCATATCAACCGCAAATAGTGACCAAAATATTTCAGCATGTTCGACTAATAAATCACTAAACCATGCAAATGCCTGTTTTATTGTTAATTTGTTTAAAACAACAAAATTTTAGGAAAAAAAAGAAAAATTTTGTCTTATTAGCATAAACGTTAAACGCAATAACAAATAAATCAAACATAATCAAAATTAAATTAGAAATAGTGTTTGGTTGTCAATTCTATCTTTTCTTCATTTAATAATTTGACAAATAATTTATAAAAAAAAACAATAATTAAAAAATATAGAATTATAAAAATAATAATAATAAGGACGGTTTGCTTTAAATTTTCTTTAAAAAAAAATAATAATTTATATACAAAAAAAACTAATTCACAACACCAATATAAATTGTAGGTTTTACTGGACATATATGTATAGATATATAGATGTATAGGGTAATCCAAATCAATAATATTTGGTTAGAGCACGACGATAACTGGAGCCATATGTTTTAATGATCTTCTTTAGTACAGTCTTGAACTGCCAATCCAATCTGATTCAAATTGTATGAAAGATTCTCACTTATAAATTTGAGATTTTCTACAGTCTTCCAATTAATGTTCAGATTATTTATATAATGTAGGTCTAAACAACAGTATATGTAAAAGGCTCCAGTTGCCGATAAAAATTACCGAGTGAGTGCTGTATATCGTCCAACAACCAACACTCGATATAATTGATATTGTATTTAGTGAATCGTTCAATATTTTAAATATAAGAAGGTAATTTTTTTACCAATTTCCAATACACACTATATCATAAAAAATAAAAAGATCAAGATTTTTGTTATTATCATATAGCTTAATGAGGAGTATTTAATAAGGGCTCTCAACATTTAGTAGCCCTGCAATCTAAACTTCATACGACCCTATGATATGTTAATGCAGCATACGCTACTCAAAATCTTGGCCCACTTATTTTTAATAGTGTATATATACAGGTGTCTCATTTACAATGAACACCTTATTCCTTCAAGTTTGGGCCAAATTAAAAAAAAAACTCTATAAACACAGAAAAGTTCTTCTGTTTAAATGGGCTATGGACGAAACGATCAATTTATTTCAAAACAATAATTAAATTTAGATAGTAAAATTAAAATTTATCATGATTATCAATTAAAATCAATTCTATTAAATTAAATAGGCAGATGGTCCCAATCAAACTGAAGTATTTCCGCTTAAAATATTTTTTAATTAGGCCTAAACCTACGGACACAATTAAGAAGTTCTTTTAAAATGGACGACATCCAATATATTATTTGTGTATGTGAATATTTATAGAAAAATGAATTTCTTAGCAAAATAAAACCAAAGAAAAAAACGTGCAATTTTGTATACTTGCGCTTTAGGCACAGAGCTTATAAATTCGTAAAAATAATAATATCATGCCAATTACACTTAGATAAAATGCGTCATTAAAATACTGAACGATTATTTTAGTATTATAGCTAGTATGCGTTCCCATTATCCTTTTTTAATTACATGCAATTTATTATTTGTATTGCTCGGAATGACATGCTCTCATAGTGACTTAATATGCCTTCCACATTTCAATTATACAGCGAATCTTTTTTTTCCTTTTTAAATTTTGGCGCAACTTAGTACACAGCTCCAGCAAATAGTAAAGTGCAATGACACAGTTCCGCACTTGGTTGATTTGGGAATCTATAAAAGGCCTAATAAGTATGTTTGAATTCTACAAATATTTATTGTTTACATTTTACTATGAAGCTATAAAAACCCGAAAGTAGCCCAGAGTGAAGTACTGCTAGATAGCACAATATTCTGTACGATAATTTCGTTTTATTTAGTTTTAAAAATTATTTAATTTAGAATATCTAAGGTGTATTCCGCTTTATATAAGTGTTCTTTGTTGAAACGTATTACAAGATAATATGGGATTTCGATTAGATGAAATGCGGTTTCAAATATAAAATTTAAGTAGTTGATCTAAATACCGGAAAGATAGACAAAACATAAATATTAAGACAATTTAGAAGATTCCCTAATAGATGCACCAGCAATTTAGCTAAATCAGACCAAACAAGGAGACTTATTTCCAACTTTATTAAGCAGAAATCATTTTCCGACCAGCAACATTCCACTTTTTGTATATACGCGTAGAAGTTGAGATTAAAGCTAAATAGCAAAAGCAATTTATGGCAAATTTTCTATCGGATGAATTGGTCCCAACTTGCATGGAACGTGGCCATTTTTGTTGACACTTAAACAGGCTACGTGAGCATAATTGATCATTATCAAATTCCAAACATCATCCAAAATAAACGACATTTTTGAAAATCGGTTTAGTAGTTTCCGTATCTAGAAGCTTCATACGAAAGGCCATTAGTCTTTTAACTTCTCTATTTGAAATTTCGTGTCTATGGGTGCTTTTATCAATTGTAAATCTTAATGATAATCCAAAAAATACTGAAAATGTCGCAATGAGCTATTCGCGGTTGTAAATAGCAGATATCAGTATGTTTCGGAATTCCGTTTTTGAAGAATTTGAGTTTCAGGATTTCGTTTATCGGTATTTAGCTGTTCCGAATTTCATTTTTCGAAATGAATTTCTTTATTATTTGTGTTCGGGATTCCGATTTCGGAAATTTGTTAGTTTAGATTAAGCAAGACAGACTACCACCAGGAAAATCTCGCATAATTTCAATTACGATTTTGGCTTGATTTTCACTAACTCGTGAATTTCTTTATTATTATTTGTATCAACCTAAAATTGGGCCTACACATAAACCGAATTTCAATTTTGCATTTCTGTCGAGTTTTTAACTAAAAGAAAATTAATACTTATTAACCTATATAGCAACATGCTATTTCTCAACTTTTGTCGAGAGCGAAGACCAAACTCAAATTTTCTGATCTAAAGCAAAGGTAACATTATTAAAAATACCAACTCACATACGATTCGACTACCGAACTTCAGCATTTTCACAGTGCAATTTCAAATCATTTAAGAGATCCTGGCCACTCATTGATATATGATAATAAATTTGTGTAGAGGGAAACAAATGAAAAGGTTGATTTTGGAAAGGATCATTTACCTAAAAAAAATTCAATATTCTTCTCAGAATTTGGTAAATGGCCAGGAGGTTTCGAAATATTTGCATCGAGTTTCCTTCAAATTTTCTGGTGTTCCTAACCACAGGCCTTCCTAACGGAAACTTGCTTTGAGTATGTCACGAACAACTCAAATTGTATGGTCTCAGGTACTAAGGATTGAAGATTTTTAAATATTCTCTAGAGAATTATCGTATATCGAGTTTCTCTGAATTTTGCTGGTATTCCTAAACATCGGCCATCCTAACGGAATTTTATTTTGAGTAAGTCATGATCTACTCTAACAGAAAATAAGTCACATTTAAAACTTTCTATGGTCCCACGAACTCTGATTCACGGTTTTTGAATATTCTATAGAAAAACTCGGTATACGATAGTTTCTATAGAAATTGCTTATTTTCTATTAGAAAAGATCGTGACCTACTCAAAATAAGTTTCTGTTAGGCCGGCCGGCGTTTAAGAACACAAGGAAAATTCAGGGAAACTCGATATTCGATAATTCTCTATAGAATACTCAAAAATCGTCATCAATTTTATGTCTTATGGCCAAGTTGTCCCAGAAGTAACAACCTGGATAAAAGCCAACGCTCTACCGGGCGTATCTCTGCTAATTGATGTTGCCATTTATGACAAATTAGACAAATGCATGCTAAAAACGTTGCAAAAGAAAAGAAAACGTTTCTATAGATTTCTAAAGATTGACATCAATAGACTAATCGTCTGAAAATCGTATTCAATCCTTCATTACAAACTTAAAATCTAGTAATGTGAAATGGATATTAATAACCCCTTTTAGGATCGTCGGTATACCAGCATCTTATGTAACGCGTCATACGAAAGCATCAAACTCCGTTACTCCTCCAGCATTTCCAAATGACTACTCAAAGGAGGAACACGAAAGCTATGAAATTCTCAAATAACTTTATTGTTGACGAGTTGTCAAAACTGTATTACAAACCAGTCGATACACACATTATTAGAACTCAGGGTATTTGCTTGTGACAATTAAAACATGAAATATCTAAAAGAACCAGCGACTAGTCATCTTTGGGGCTACTATGGAGAGAAATAATGGTCGAGTTTGATTTAGATAACAACTGTTTCTATGCAACTGAAAAGTACATTTTCTGCTCTAAATCCACAAAAGTAATTGATTCGCTTACTTTACCAATGGAAAAACAATAACCGGGCATAACATTAATCGTAGGGGTACCTGGTTGCGGGAAATCTACATGGATTCTAAATTAACATTGGAAAGGTTCTGGTCCTCTGTTCTACAAAACATGGCATCAGCGACATAAAATGCAAAATTACGTCTCAATGGAAGGATACTGTGGCCGCCAATATTAAATCAAAGTATCACACGTTTGCCTCAAAAAATATGACACTGTTTGAATATCGTAAAATGTTTATTCTGGCGGATAAGAATCAAATACCCTATATTGATAGACTAAACTTCGTCAATATTAAAAATCTAATTTTAAAAATCTTAATTCAATCTTCAGATGTCCTGCTGACGAGTTCTTTAAGTTTATCATTTTGGAATATTTCGAATATTATTGGGATGAATAAAACTGTTTGGACTGAATATTATATTATTTTGATGTATCTAATTATCACATTACTGTCAATCTCACACTATTTTGACTAAAATCTAAATCCTCGTGAAAAGAGCTTTCTATTAGATAAAATACATTTAATTAAAACAATCGCTTATGGAATACGGAAATATTCCAAGCAGAAACTTTGCCTGAGGTGGTACATTTAACACAGAGCGTAAAAAAACCACAACCTCAACGACTTAATCAGTCATCCACGGCCCTAGTGAAGGTGCATAAGAACGTAACAATGCAACCGAACGAGAGACCACTGTAACCAGTTAGTACACTTAACGTAATTAACCAAGGAAAAGTGTAATTAAACCTCCAGATACCACCTCCACCCACTAGCATACTTAATGTTAGGGAATATGAACAATTAAAAAAAGTGAAGTGAATGCACTTGACTCAGAAACCAAGTAGAAACCAACTTACAGAATAGTATCAAATGCAATCACTGCTCAAAACATCGAATGGTTCATCTATAAAAGCAAAGCTGAGCAATCAATTAGTCATGGCCAGAGGGCTACGTCATATTTGCCTAAACGAGGAAATAATTAAGGAGCTTAGCCAGAAAGGATTCAAAAGCCTAAATGCTGTGAACATACCAAAGAAAAAGGTCATTAAAACGCAAACGGAGAAAGAGAAACAACCAAAGTTGGCCTTCCCCTTTTCATGCAAACATTTGACAACACTGAGAGCATTGATAGGGTATATGGAATCAAAGCAATCCTTAATATCTAACTTAAGATTGAGACATTAAAAAAGAACACTAGTAGAATGCCACAACGCTACAACTGCCAGTCGTATAACCACACACGCAACTACTGTAATAGGGAGCCCAGATGCGTAAAGTGCGCTGAGAAACATCCATGAAAAGACTACCTTAAAAGTAAGAATGAACCGGTATGCAAATGCATACACTGTGATAATCATCACCCAGCAAATTACGGAGGCTGCGAAGTAGCCAAAGAAGTGCAAAGAATGAGAGACAACAAGATAAATCAAACAAATAAAAGTTCTCAACCTAGGATGCAATCCTACCCAAACCAAATCCCTCTAAATAGCGCCAAAGTAAGAAAAGACACATCATATGCACAAATGGTTAAGCTAAACGCTATTGATTCACATCTGGATGCGCAGGACCAAAGACTAGAATCTATGGGTGAGCTACTGAAAAAACAAGAACAGAGACTAGGGACACTGGAATATCGATGAGCCAAGATAAAAAATAACGACTATCTTGACTACCTTAATTCTAGTCCATACAAACTTAACAATAAAAAATAATGATCTTGCGCAACGCATTTCAGAATTAGAAGTATTTTTAAACACAAAAAAATTATATATGCCTAATGCCAGATAATCACCAGCACCTACTGTCCACTCAGATATAACCGAATAAAGAAGACTACAGCAAACTTCTTAAATCGCTTGGTAGTAATTTTATTATTGGAAGCGACTTTAACGCGAAAAACACATCCCCCGAGATCAAATAAACTACTCCCAAACGAAGATAGCTATTTGAAGCAGGGAGAATATTAAAATGTGAATTTCACTTCAGTAGAAATCCAACGTACTGGACTACGGACCCAAACAAAATTCCTCACCTTCTGGATTTCTATATAATCTGCGAAAATTACTTAGCAGTCGAAAATGAAGAAGGGTGGGTTATCGGCAGACCATTCTCCAGTTTTAATGACAATAAGTAAAATCCTTCAAGACTGACAAATAACAGAACAAACTTAGAATATTGAGGAAATTACAGCACATATTCAGTGCCATTTTTAGACGGTTATGTTCCAAGACAGTGGAAAGTAGCGGAAATCATAATGATTCAAAAGCCTAAAAAACCGCTAAACGACAAAACATAATATAGGCCAATTTATTTGCTAACAACAACATCTAAGATTTTCGAAAAACTGTTTCTCAAGAGGTTAAAGCGAATCATAGATAGCAGAGATCTTATGCCAGCACATCAACTTGGGTTCTGAAAAAGAAACTCATCGATAGAACAGGTACATATAGGATCGGATCAGTGATACTATTGAGGAGGCGTTGGAGAAAACTAAAGTATGCGCAGCAATGTTCTTAGACGTAGTCCAAGCATTTGATAAGGTTGGACACCATGGTCGGCAATTTAAGCACCAACCAGATTTGCCAAAACAATATTTTAAATTCATAAAGTATTACATCAATGACCGATACTTCCGGGTGAGACAGGAAGGGACAGGAACCCTGTATTATACCTCCTGTATACAAATGATCTACCAAACATAGTAGAAGCTAGAATAGGAACGTTTGTTGATGACACAGCTGTTATGACTGTTGACGCGCTAGTATTGTTGAGTCGGCAAGGAAACTACAAAATGCTATTAATATAGTGAATAGCTGGACAAAAAATGGAGAATAACAACGAAACGAATCGAAATCAACAAATATAAAATTAGAATATATTACGATTAGACTCAATTCGCATCAAATCCCATATTCTGATAGCGCTAAATACGTCGGCATGACGCTAGACTCTATGCTCAGGTGGAAAGTGCATGTTAAAAAGAAAAGGCAAGAACAGAAATTAAAATTCAGAAAAATAAACTGGCTTATTGTAAGAAACCCCGAACTGACAACGCACAATAAACTGCTGTTTGTGAAGCATTGTGAATGCTCCATGGTATATTGAAATGACAACAACCATCGAGACTTCAACATGGAATACGTGAAACACAAAAATGTGCAAGGAGTCATTTACTGCGATTGCAGCAGAATGACAACGATGAGCTGCGGAACCTACTGGATCGCACCAATGGGCTGAAGCGCCTAAAAAGAACAAAGCATTTAAAATTAATGGTTCCCTCACTCGCTGAAATCAGAGGATTAGCTGGGATGAACCGATAAATTTCATCCCATAAGTATAGACTACCAGTTAAAATTAAGCAATTAAACAAATCAAATAATTACCAGATAATCACTGGGATTAGTTGGAATCTTATATACAGAAATAAAGATTTCTACAAAAAAAACAACGTTTTATGATGAACGGTTCGTGATAAAATTTATTGAGTTGGCTAAGTTTCACTAAAATGTTAAAAAGGTCGGGACAACCCCTGATTCGCTGTATACTAGAAATTAAATCTGATTTTTATAAGTTTAAAATCTTATAGGTATTGACCCCAATGTGCCCCCAAACATGATTAAATGCAATACATATACATATATTTATATATGTCTTATACGTAAACAGCAATTAGGTCAACGAGTTATTATTAATTTTTTAAATTGACAATCAAACCAGAAAATAAAATTAAAATTGAAAAAAATATAAAATATATTAATAAAATAAGATAGTAAACAGGAGACCATTTAAGAAAAATTGTGTTTTCCCATTTATAATTTTCCTTTATTTTTTTTTTTATTTTAGTATAAAAAGAACATTTAGTATAAGTTAGTAATAAAATTAGATACAAAACAGGACACACTTAACAGACATACAAAGAAGGAAACCCCACAAAACACAAAACATGTATATAAATAGTTGTTAGTGCGTTAAATAAATTTAAGAGCGATGGCTACCCGCTCCATGGTATTATAAACAATTTTAATTCCTCAATTAGTGAACGATAACGATTTACCTAAAAGTTTACTTTGCTTTTTGATTTAGAACCGCCGCGCTGGATTTAAAGGCAAGAAGCATCTTATGTAAGTAATCTAAAATTATAAAATATAGCGATATTCGTCCTGAACCATGCATGACCTTCGATTTAGAAAACCAATTGGTATAAGTTTGGAAAAATATAAGTAAGATATAAAATTTTGAAAAATTTTGTAATACCGACTGATGGTTCGCCGCTTTCATCAAAATTAGAATTTTTGGTTTTAATTAAAACCGAAAGTTAATATCTAATCCGGTATATGAATTACCAGTAAGAAATCTCACTCATCATAAAAAACTATTAATTTAATTATTTTGATCTACTTGTCCTAATTTAGTAAACCACGACCACTCGTGGTATATACATTTTTCTTAAATGGTTTGTGATTAAAAAAATTTATATTTTTATAAAAAAAGTTTACGTGCCGTTGGAACTGGGGCGGTGTAGAGGGCATGCGTTGGCATGCAATAGCGGTATGGGGACTGAGTTTGGGTTTTTTTCGCAGTGGATGCACCAGCTGCTGCTGCTGCTGTAGCAGTGGGAGTTGCTTTATTATTAGTATTATCGGTTACGGCTCCCTCTGCCTGGGCGGCGGCAGGCTGTTGATTAGTTGTAGTAGGTTCTTGTTTTCGCAACTACACACGTTCAATAAAACACAAATACAATAATAAAAAAAGAAAAGAAAATACAAATCACATCATAAATAAAAAAAAATATTACATTTAGATTAAACATATTTGTATATATATATGAGATATGAATATATCGGCAAGTTCGAAGCTCGCATTTTACTACAAAAAAAATTCGAGTTTCGTAATCGATAGATATACTCATATTTTTGGTGAGCTCGAAAAAAAACTTTCGTTTACATATAGCACATAACTTTTTCGAACTTCAGGCACTTAAACTATACAAAAAATTATATATTAATGAAAATCACTTATACTTAATTTTTATTATTTAGATTTATATAGGGGCTACCAGGTATTTCTTGATTCACAACATTAAAACCCGTATAATCCCTTTAATCGATTTTAAAGATCATCCGGTCCAACAAGCATGCGTTGTTGTCACAATTTACCGGAACAGCTTAGTAATCAGTTTAATATTAAACTGTAAACGCCCCCTTATACTCAACCGACCTAAATGGATTTCGTAAGGGTGAAAAATGCCAGTGTGAAATTTCTATCTCAATAAGGACCCACCCCTTCGACGAAATAAAATTTTTCGAAACGGCATAATAGTCAAAACAGTTCAAAAAAGTTTTTTCAATAACACAAAATCAATATTATCAAATATTAGAATAATGTTGATCTAGTTCTTTCTATTTAAATTAACACCATAGTTGGCCCTGTTAGAACTACTAAATATCTTCACCCAGAAATACTTATGTGTGTGACGCTCGCCTGAAAAACCAGCCCGAAAAACAACTTTTCAATTTTGGTGTATTTCTTTGCTAATTTCAATACCATCCAAAAAATATATCATAATTGTATGGAAAACGCATATCTAGCAAGAAAGCTAAAATTACCCCAAAAAGTTACTAAATTGATAATGCCATATAATATACAGATAATAATTGTAATATTTGTCTACATGTTGGTAGAGTATATCGATAATTCGTAGACATTGTAGATTAATGCTTCAATTTGTCTTTTTTATTGTTTTTGCGGTTCTTGCGGTACGAAGTTTGCCATTAGATTTTTCCAGTTTAAATTGGAATTTATATACATTTTAGAAGTAACAATGAATTTTAACAAAAGAATTTGATGAGTTAGTTTGTTTACAATAATTCAAGATATTTCAAATCAACTTTAAATTTTTAATTCGGATTACCATCTAGCCATATCATTAACCAATCCTCCTTCTATAATAACAAATGGGTAATTTTCGCCAATTGTCATGAGCAAACAACAAAAATACCACAGATAAAAAACTACCAACTCCACCTGCCTGAAAATTGAACATAAATCGTCGTCAATTTACAATTTGTTATGTATAAAATTTAGTTAAATATAATAGTTTGAGCCTGTAAATTATTGTGTCAGATCTGCCTAAAGTTTCGTATTCGGTATCATCGATTGTAACTTTGGTACCAGGCGTTGACACAAGGAATCCGGAAAATGGGAGTATTTTTTTCTGAATCCAACGCTGCTTTGTAGAAATTAATACTTTTCATTCTGGTTGAAATTGAGTTACATCCTTTACATTATTCATAACGCAATGCGAGTCTAAACTCTGGCTAATAGGTTCAAAAATCCAATGAGCCTTCGGTCATATTTTGGCATTTATTTGGATGAACATTTATGATCATCTTTTATTTTGATAGTTGTAACATATATTAAGTAAAAATGTTTCGATTAAATCGCGAAATCAATAAATTTGTGAATAAAAACTGTTTTACTAATCGGAAATCGTTGAAATACGAGTAATGTATTCCCTCCCTTGACTATCTTTTATGGTTTCACTACCTAGGCAACAGGATTGTTAACTTCTGCCACGACTGTCACGGGCACGGGCATGCGGGAAGCGCCATCTTTCCCAAACTTAATCGTTCTAAGTTTAATAATAAAAACTACGGGTATTTAGGCGAAGGAACAGCAATCATGTCGGTAGTATAGGCTTCATGTGGAATCGATTTTTATTTGGTTGATTTCGAACTTTAACGCAAAATATAAATGTGATTCATTACCATTAAAAAACTTGGGTTTAAATGTTTTAATTGTGAGGAAAGAACGCAGCTCTCCATGGTTCCACTAACAAATAAATCACAGATTTTGCTGATTGCTGATAGAAAATAAAATTTTCGACATTGCTTACATTCTCTACATTGTCGACGTCAGTTTTTCAATTGCCTACATACATTGTCTACACATGTAGAATATGAATTACCTACGCGGTGTAGATAATACGTCACAACGCTGATTGCAAATTCTGTAGTAAATCGTATTAGTTATTACGTATTAGTTAAAATTTAATTGCTGGAATCCAGGAAATATCCCCTCGAGGTTATTTGCTAAACAAATAAGCCCATCCATCGCATATCTAATGCTAATAATTTAAGTCTGAAATGTGAATATAAAGGTCTGTCAGTATAGGTTTTATATCTAAAATGGTTAAATTAAAAATTATTGGCGGAACACCTAAAGATAACCTTAAATAACATTCACACTTCAGACTTGAACTATTAATATTATACCTGTGATGGATGGGCCTAACTCTTGAGCAAGTAGTCTCGAATGGGATATCTCAAGGGTCCCTATTCTTGAAATCGGTGGACATTTCCGCATTCGGAATAGATTTTTCACCGGCTACTTTATTCATTTTATAAAATTTGTTTGCAAATTTGCTAATATTTATTTTCCTACAAAGGGAATAATTTCGAATCGATTAACCCGGTCGGAATTTTAGCAAATGTTAAGGAATATGCAACGAATTTTTAAAAAATGATCAAAGTAACCGGCGATAAAACCGAATAATATAAAGCAAAATAATTTCCGAATGCGGAAATTTACGCCGATTTCAAGAATAAGACCCCTGGATTCCAGCAATTAAATTTTTAATTTAACCGATTTTTCATATCAGCAACACATGGATAAAAATAAGGCTCTAATGTTGAATATATAGAAATGAACAATTGCGTTTATTTGGGACAAACTAAGAGTTCCGCAAGTAAATTGTTAATTTAACCCATTTTTGATATGAAACCTATACTGAGATCTTGCTTCAGATCATTCTTTACATTTACACTTCAGACTTGAATTATTGGCATTATACCTGTGATGGATGGGCCTAACTCTTGAGCAAGTAGTCTCGAATAGGATATCTCCAGGGTCCCTATTCTTGAAATCGGTGGACATTTCCGCATTCGGAATAGATTTTTCACCGGCTACTTTATTCATTTTATAAAATTTGTTTGCAAATTTGCTAATATTTATTTCCCTACAAAGGGAATAATTTCGAATCGATTAACCCGGTCGGAATTTTAGCTAATGTTAAGGAATATGCAAAGAATTTTAAAAAAATGATCAAAGTAACCGGCGATAAAACCGAATAATATAAAGCAAAATAAGTTCCGAATGCGGAAATTTACGCCGATTTCAAGAATAAGACCCCTGGGTTCCAGCAATTAAATTTGTAATTTAACCGATTTTTCATATCAGCAACACATGGATTAAAATAAGGCTCTAATGTTGAATATATAGAAATGAACAATTGCGTTTATTTGGGACAAACTAAGAGTTCCGCAAGTAAATTGTTAATTTAACCCATTTTTGATATGAAACCTATACTGAGATCTTGCTTCAGATCATTCTTTACATTTACACTTCAGACTTGAACTATTGGCATTATACCTGTGATGGATGGGCCTAACTCTTGAGCAAGTAATCTCGAATGGGATATCTCAAGGGGCCCTATTCTTGAAATCGGTAGACATTTCCGCTTTCGGAATATATTTTTCATCGCTAATATTTATTTCCCTACAAAGGGAATAATTTCGAATCGATTAACCCGGTCGGAATTTTAGCAAATGTTAAGGAATATGCAACGAATTTTTAAAAAATGATCAAAGTAACCTGCGATAAAACCGAATAATATAAAGCAAAATAATTTCCGAATGCGGAAATTTACGCCGATTTCAAGAATAAGACCCCTGGATTCCAGCAATTAAATTTGTAATTTAACCGATTTTTCATATCAGCAACACATGGATAAAAATAAGGCTCTAATGTTGAATATATAGAAATGAACAATTGCGTTTATTTGGGACAAACTAAGAGTTCCGCAAGTAAATTGTTAATTTAACCCATTTTTGATATGAAACCTATACTGAGATCTTGCTTCAGATCATTCTTTACATTTACACTTCAGACTTGAATTATTGGCATTATACCTGTGATGGATGGGCCTAACTCTTGAGCAAGTAATCTCGAATGGGATATCTCCAGGGTCCCTATTCTTGAAATCGGTGGACATTTCCGCATTCGGAATAGATTTTTCACCGGCTACTTTATTAATTTTATAAAATTTGTTTGCAAATTTGCTAATATTTATTTCCCTACAAAGGGAATAATTTCGAATCGATTAACCCGGTCGGAATTTTAGCTAATGTTAAGGAATATGCAAAGAATTTTAAAAAAATGATCAAAGTAACCGGCGATAAAACCGAATAATATAAAGCAAAATAAGTTCCGAATGCGGAAATTTACGCCGATTTCAAGAATAAGACCCCTGGGTTCCAGCAATTAAATTTGTAATTTAACCGATTTTTCATATCAGCAACACATGGATTAAAATAAGGCTCTAATGTTGAATATATAGAAATGAACAATTGCGTTTATTTGGGACAAACTAAGAGTTCCGCAAGTAAATTGTTTATTTAACCCATTTTTGATATGAAACCTATACTGAGATCTTGCTTCAGATCATTCTTTACATTTACACTTCAGACTTGAACTATTGGCATTATACCTGTGATGGATGGGCCTAACTCTTGAGCAAGTAATCTCGAATGGGATATCTCAAGGGGCCCTATTCTTGAAATCGGTAGACATTTCCGCTTTCGGAATATATTTTTCATCGCTAATATTTATTTCCCTACAAAGGGAATAATTTCGAATCGATTAACCCGGTCGGAATTTTAGCAAATGTTAAGGAATATGCAACGAATTTTTAAAAAATGATCAAAGTAACCGGCGATAAAACCGAATAATATAAAGCAAAATAATTTCCGAATGCGGAAATTTACGCCGATTTCAAGAATAAGACCCCTGGATTCCAGCAATTAAATTTGTAATTTAACCGATTTTTCATATCAGCAACACATGGATAAAAATAAGGCTCTAATGTTGAATATATAGAAATGAACAATTGCGTTTATTTGGGACAAACTAAGAGTTCCGCAAGTAAATTGTTAATTTAACCCATTTTTGATATGAAACCTATACTGAGATCTTGCTTCAGATCATTCTTTACATTTACACTTCAGACTTGAATTATTGGCATTATACCTGTGATGGATGGGCCTAACTCTTGAGCAAGTAGTCTCGAATGGGATATCTCCAGGGTCCCTATTCTTGAAATCGGTGGACATTTCCGCATTCGGAATAGATTTTTCACCGGCTACTTTATTCATTTTATAAAATTTGTTTGCAAATTTGCTAATATTTATTTCCCTACAAAGGGAATAATTTCGAATCGATTAACCCGGTCGGAATTTTAGCTAATGTTAAGGAATATGCAAAGAATTTTAAAAAAATGATCAAAGTAACCGGCGATAAAACCGAATAATATAAAGCAAAATAAGTTCCGAATGCGGAAATTTACGCCGATTTCAAGAATAAGACCCCTGGGTTCCAGCAATTAAATTTGTAATTTAACCGATTTTTCATATCAGCAACACATGGATTAAAATAAGGCTCTAATGTTGAATATATAGAAATGAACAATTGCGTTTATTTGGGACAAACTAAGAGTTCCGCAAGTAAATTGTTAATTTAACCCATTTTTGATATGAAACCTATACTGAGATCTTGCTTCAGATCATTCTTTACATTTACACTTCAGACTTGAACTATTGGCATTATACCTGTGATGGATGGGCCTAACTCTTGAGCAAGTAATCTCGAATGGGATATCTCAAGGGGCCCTATTCTTGAAATCGGTAGACATTTCCGCTTTCGGAATATATTTTTCATCGCTAATATTTATTTCCCTACAAAGGGAATAATTTCGAATCGATTAACCCGGTCGGAATTTTAGCAAATGTTAAGGAATATGCAACGAATTTTTAAAAAATGATCAAAGTAACCGGCGATAAAACCGAATAATATAAAGCAAAATAATTTCCGAATGCGGAAATTTACGCCGATTTCAAGAATACGACCCCTGGATTCCAGCAATTAAATTTGTAATTTAACCGATTTTTCATATCAGCAACACATGGATAAAAATAAGGCTCTAATGTTGAATATATAGAAATGAACAATTGCGTTTATTTGGGACAAACTAAGAGTTCCGCAAGTAAATTGTTAATTTAACCCATTTTTGATATGAAACCTATACTGAGATCTTGCTTCAGATCATTCTTTACATTTACACTTCAGACTTGAATTATTGGCATTATACCTGTGATGGATGGGCCTAACTCTTGAGCAAGTAGTCTCGAATGGGATATCTCCAGGGTCCCTATTCTTGAAATCGGTGGACATTTCCGCATTCGGAATAGATTTTTCACCGGCTACTTTATTCATTTTATAAAATTTGTTTGCAAATTTGCTAATATTTATTTCCCTACAAAGGGAATAATTTCGAATCGATTAACCCGGTCGGAATTTTAGCTAATGTTAAGGAATATGCAAAGAATTTTAAAAAAATGATCAAAGTAACCGGCGATAAAACCGAATAATATAAAGCAAAATAAGTTCCGAATGCGGAAATTTACGCCGATTTCAAGAATAAGACACCTGGGTTCCAGCAATTAAATTTTTAATTTAACCGATTTTTCATATCAGCAACACATGGATTAAAATAAGGCTCTAATGTTGAATATATAGAAATGAACAATTGCGTTTATTTGGGACAAACTAAGAGTTCCGCAAGTAAATTGTTAATTTAACCCATTTTTGATATGAAACCTATACTGAGATCTTGCTTCAGATCATTCTTTACATTTACACTTCAGACTTGAACTATTGGCATTATACCTGTGATGGATGGGCCTAACTCTTGAGCAAGTAATCTCGAATGGGATAGCTCAAGGGGCCCTATTCTTGAAATCGGTAGACATTTCCGCTTTCGGAATATATTTTTCATCGCTAATATTTATTTCCCTACAAAGGGAATAATTTCGAATCGATTAACCCGGTCGGAATTTTAGCAAATGTTAAGGAATATGCAACGAATTTTTAAAAAATGATCAAAGTAACCGGCGATAAAACCGAATAATATAAAGCAAAATAATTTCCGAATGCGGAAATTTACGCCGATTTCAAGAATAAGACCCCTGGATTCCAGCAATTAAATTTGTAATTTAACCGATTTTTCATATCAGCAACACATGGATAAAAATAAGGCTCTAATGTTGAATATATAGAAATGAACAATTGCGTTTATTTGGGACAAACTAAGAGTTCCGCAAGTAAATTGTTAATTTAACCCATTTTTGATATGAAACCTATACTGAGATCTTGCTTCAGATCATTCTTTACATTTACACTTCAGACTTGAATTATTGGCATTATACCTGTGATGGATGGGCCTAACTCTTGAGCAAGTAGTCTCGAATGGGATATCTCCAGGGTCCCTATTCTTGAAATCGGTGGACATTTCCGCATTCGGAATAGATTTTTCACCGGCTACTTTATTCATTTTATAAAATTTGTTTGCAAATTTGCTAATATTTATTTCCCTACAAAGGGAATAATTTCGAATCGATTAACCCGGTCGGAATTTTAGCTAATGTTAAGGAATATGCAAAGAATTTTAAAAAAATGATCAAAGTAACCGGCGATAAAACCGAATAATATAAAGCAAAATAAGTTCCGAATGCGGAAATTTACGCCGATTTCAAGAATAAGACCCCTGGGTTCCAGCAATTAAATTTGTAATTTAACCGATTTTTCATATCAGCAACACATGGATTAAAATAAGGCTCTAATGTTGAATATATAGAAATGAACAATTGCGTTTATTTGGGACAAACTAAGAGTTCCGCAAGTAAATTGTTAATTTAACCCATTTTTGATATGAAACCTATACTGAGATCTTGCTTCAGATCATTCTTTACATTTACACCTCAGACTTGAACTATTGGCATTATACCTGTGATGGATGGGCCTAACTCTTGAGCAAGTAATCTCGAATGGGATATCTCAAGGGGCCCTATTCTTGAAATCGGTAGACATTTCCGCTTTCGGAATATATTTTTCATCGCTAATAATAGGTTATCCAATTCAAGCTTGATAAAGTAAACTTAAAAAAAACACACAAAATATTCGGAATGTATTGTAATTTTTATTTCATTTTACAGATTGATCCTTGCCATTTTTAGTTAAATAAGATATCATTAAAATGTCTTCCACGGGACTTTTTACAGGCCTTGATTATTTTGCGGTAATTTTCAATGACTTTTCGGCACATTTCGGGCGGTATCTCGGCCATTACCTTACGAATATTAGTTTTCAATTCGTCAAGAGTTTGAGGATTGTTTGCGTAAACACGATCTTTCGCGTAGCCCCACAAAAAGAAATCCAAAGGCGTTAAATGACAGGATCTTGGAGGCCAATTGACATCAGCCAATCGCGAAATGAGCTTCATCAATGAAGAAAATTTTGTTCGAAAAATCAGCATCGACGGCCTGTTTTTCCAACACCCAATTTGCGTATGTTAAATGCTCCATATTCTTAAATGGCAGAATGTCAACTAAATAAATGACAGCGTACTTGACGTTTATCTTTGACAGATGTCGGTATACAGATTTCTACTTTATCAACCTCGAATTGGATAACCCTATATTTATTTCCCTACAAAGGGAATAATTTCGAATCGATTAACCCGGTCGGAATTTTAGCAAATGTTAAGGAATATGCAAAGAATTTTAAAAAAATGACCAAAGTAACCGGCGATAAAACCGAATAATATAAAGCAAAATAAGTTCCGAATGCGGAAATTTAGGCCGATTTCAAGAATAAGACCCCTGGGTTCCAGCAATTAAATTTTTATTTAACCGATTTTTCATGGATTAAAATAAGGCTCTAATGTTGAATATATAGAAATTAACAATTGCGTTTATTTGGGACAGGAATAATGTTAATTTTAACGCCCAAAATCCCGATAAGGTTATCCCTAAAATTTCCGCAAATAAATTGTTAATTTAACCCATTTTTGATATGAAACCTATACTGAGATTTTGCTTTAGTTCAGACCTTTACATTCACATTTCAGACTTGAATTATTGGCATATATAAGATAAGTGGGTTTAACTTTTGAGCAAATAACCGCGAGGGAGATATCTCCTGGATTCCGGCAATTATATTTCTAGTTTAAATTGTTGCATTGATGGATGGGCCCAACTATTGTTACGTTGCAAATGAGGTTATTTCTATTCGTTCTGTAAATAAATATTTAATCGACTTTTGTTAAGAGTTTATACTATTTTTGTAAACGTGCAGATATGTAATCGCTATATGCAACTAATATGATTTACTACCAGGATTTACAATGTAACACAATTTTTTTAAATATTACAATTATTATCTGAATAATATGGCATTATCAATTTAGTAACTTTTCGGGATAATTTTAGCTTTTTTATTCTTATATTAATTTTTACATATTTCGAAAATAGAAGAACAAATTATTTAGAAATTAGATATGCGTTTTCCATAGAATTATGATATTTTTTCGGGATACTATTAAATTACCAAAGAAACACACCGAAATTGGAAAGTTGTGTTTTGGGTTGGTTTTTCGCGCCAGCTTCACATACCGGATTCCATACACTGGATTTCATCCAAACCGGCTTCAGAAGATGACTTAAAACTCATTACGGTATGGAAATATGCTCGACTTTCTAGATACAGAGATTGTGCATATCTTAGGTAAAAAAAAACCCATTTAGACTTTTTTGCAAACCTCATTTTTAAATGCACCGAATACTATTTTTGAAGTTCCTTATCTATACCGTTGTGAAACATGTCTTTTTCTGACTTTAAAAATAGTATCGCAATTGTCGCTATACTGAAGATCACTGAAACACAAAATCTAAAAAAGATGAAGATAATGGAATAAAAGTCAAATCAGTTCGACTAAAAATCGTAAACATCTGTACAAATGCTTACAAACTATTAGGCTATATTAGGTGCTATATACGGGCAAACTATATTGTTTTTTTTTTCCTAAACGAGATATTCATAAAGAGGCACCATGAAACTGTTTTGGTATTCCGATTTTATAGTTTTAATTTTCCGACTCGTAACGGAATCCGCTTTTTTGTAAACTGATGTAAATTTGCTACGATTCTAGGAAGAAGGTACGCCTATGCATGTCATTTCAGGACAGCCACCATAGCCTAAGTACGAAGTTGATATTTTGTACTATTCACGGATTTATTGTCCGTTGAAATATTTAAAAATTGATAAGAAATATACTCCCGAAAATCAGATGCCTGGTAACCCCTAGATTATAAATTGTATAATGTTTATATAAATATAAATTAGAAAACAAACAAAGGAATAACAAAAAGCAGATAATAAATTATAAAACTAATAGGAGCCCGTTTCTGAGAACCACATATATTTATATACTTTATGTACATTATTAAAACATAAAATTAAAAATTATAAAGGAAAAACCGAAAATTCTCTGAAATTGAAAGATGTATTAATTTATGTTTTAAATCCCTAAAAGTATGTTAGATATGTTAAAAATTAAAAAATAAAATTAGAAAAATAACAGAAACCTATCCCGACCACTTCAATCATAATCTACAATCAACCATTTACCTCGGCATAGTGTTCTTCATTCTGTTGTAACAAATCGACACAGAGTTCAGCTAAGTGTATTAAATCCTCGAGTTTCTTGCCCGGTGGAACAATCATTTCACCGCGAAGATCGTCTAGATATTAATTTAGTACAGTGATATAAAATAGTTATATGAAAAAAATGTAAAAGCTTACCTTCGATTTTAGCTTCAGATGATAATCGGGTATAGTTGACAAGTGCGGCCGTTTCAAGACATTTTTTGATCATTGTCCGCACTTCTTCCGGTTGCACTGGTGTAACTATATCCTTCATAAGCACACGCTCTAATAATGATAGTGTTGCTTTTAAAGCACCTTCTGGTCGGCCGAATGGAAAACAAAATCGAAAATTTGTGATTTGATACTCGAGTAGCACGCGTAGCCGTTCTTTGACGTCCTGAAATTTTTCTTTCTCCTCGTGGGTTATACTGCCCACACCGTCCGGTCGATTTCCATGCACATGACTTGCACAAAATGCGAACGAGAAATGAATTAGGGTGGGATCAATCATAATGGTTTTTTCCGCACGATCAAGTAAATCGGATAGATAACACAAATGCCTATAGCAACCGCGGACACCATACCGCGCGCAATATTCATCGAGTACAAATACTTGTCCTGGACTAAACCATCCGAGTGATGCATACGGATCATTTAATCGATAGTCAAGTGTTAAATTTTGCAGTAGCTTGAAAAGTGACGCGTGATCGAATGTACACGGGTCGGCACTTATAAAATCTTCCATACCGTGTTTTCTTGCCTTATCCGCATCTCCCTGAAGCTTTGCCATGGACGAATTTTTATCCTGGGTAACGGGTGGCGTTGGTTTATGCGATTGTCCGGTCGCACGGTATAAAGCCATCACCCACAAACTACATTCATTTTCATCATCGCTTGCAAATAGTACGCTATCGCCCTCACGCACCGCATTAAAAAAAAAGCGGCCACCCTCCAAATCCATCCCAACCATTAAATTAGCACTAGCCGCTTCAATATAATCCACCGTATACCCATCGAGCTGCATCATTTCAGCGGGTTCAGACTTTTTTTCTTTGTACGTGCACATCGCAAATGTGTACTGTGACACCTGGACAAGAACAAAATAACGCTTTTTCCATTTTTTCCAAACGCCCTTTCCAATTCCATAAAGATATCCGCAATGTTTCATGTTTAAAGGCTTGTCCATGCGACAAGCAATTTTAATTTTTAAATCTTGATCCGGTAAATTTTTTGGCACCGTCATTCGATGCCATTCGGGTGATTTACTTGATAACGGGGTTGGACGTAAAATAACTTTACCTAATTCCTTATCTTCGAGAGCAAGCATTCCTGGATTTTCCGTATACAATTTTATTTTTACAACCGGAAGTGGATGGGTTGTTGTGAAATCACCTTGGGTATCCCACCTATAAATAAAATATTATAACACAGTACCAATAAAAATTTCAATACGCTTCATTAAAATTTACATTGGTTTTGCGGCCTCAGCCTGGTCGGTTTGCAATTTTTCACCATTCTCTACCTCCATAGTACAATACACAATACGATTTGGTGCCAGAGATTTCAATCCTTTAACTTCCATCACAACGACCTCTAGTTGAAATGTTAGCACAACATCGAGTTTGGTAAGCTGTGTATCACTGTCGGCCGAATCATTCTCCTGTTTTGCTAGCGATCCTTGTGACCTGAGTATCATTTTTCTAAATGTAACGTTACAAATTATCATTATAACAAAAGCAAAGTTGTTTTTGTTTTGTTATTAATCAATTTTTTAACAGTGCCATGAAGTGGAACACTTCATGTAATTTACTTTAATCCTAAAGTTTAAACGGTTAAATAAAAAAAAAACGAAACATGTAAAGAAAATATTTAATTAAGTGCAAACTAGCTATGGTTTTATTTGTGTTCGGGAATCTTCGTTTATGTTCGTGTATTTTATCGGTGCATTTAAAAATCTAAGCGATGGAAAACACATTTGAAATAAAATTCCTCACTTGGAACAAATAACTAGCCATAAGATTTTATTTTATGAAGTCTTTGTTTAAAATCGATCTACTTGTCTATAAGAATAAGATCCAATCTTACTCCCATATACAACCTATTGATGTACTAGAAAAAATTGATTTCATGCAATTTCTATATAAAAAAAATATTACCATAAACATTAAATTGATCTTTCTAAAAAAACAGGCATTCACAAGCATGGTTGCTTGCAGTAAATACTTTAATGAGAATATCTTAAACAGGAAATTCAAATGCCAAAGTTTGGCAACAAAACTGATCATCATCTGATTGGCGGATCAGCTTTCGCAAATATTTTAATGAAGTATCATGCGGTTTATATATGCCTAATTAGCTATCCCTGAAACCCCTTTTAAAATGATATTTAAAGAATTACTCTGCAACTTCAATCACTTTAAGACTAGTTACTTTTTATTGCAAATGTTTTCCATCACTGATGTAATAATGTTATTGAGCTAAAGTGTGTGTCAAATTTAAATTGAACATTATTCGCAACTGACAGTAATATATCAAAGGGGTTGATTAAACTTTCTAAGCAACACAATTATATTCGTGTTCGGAAAATCGCAAAATAACACCACAGAAGTGATGTGTGGTAATCATTTACAAGCAAACGAGAATATTGCTGAACAATATTTATTGTACGATAAATTTTCCTGCAAATTTACGAATACCCACCCCCGCACCTGGAAATTTTTTATAAACGAACAAATGATCCGGGGCGTGAGCTTTAGTAGGCAAATAATGGGGCTCAATTACTCTTCTATAATTTTTTCTGTGATATACGGATGCTTAATTCACAGTGTTTCTACAAATCTTATTGAAAAATTTTAGGATTTAAAAAAATTTTGTTCACGTATTAGTTTCTGAAATGTTCTGAATCGGCAAAACGGTGGATTTATGAACTAGAGTGGTGTATTCAAAATTGTTGGATGATGCAAGACCTTTCAAGTGATATAATACAAAAACCACTTTTTATGTAACATACAAAATTGGACGCGAAATTAAAATTGTTCTGATTTGCTTGAACGTATAAAAAGTTCACCTTTTGCTCCAACCCGGAAAATCGGTTACTATGGAAACATTTTTCTGGACATTAGAAATATCTGCTTTAAGAGCAGGTGAATTTGTTAGCTAAAGTTGTATATTTAACTACCTAACTCAATCACCCCTTTTACGAATAGGTCCCAAAACCTTTTCAATCCTCCTTCTTATAAATATAAGAAGATGGCCGAAAATAAAAATCAAATCGCAAATCCATTCTCCAGATCTGGGCAGACAGACAACCAGATGAAGGGATATTTATTTCTTATTCTTCGAACTCAGCGTTAAAGGTCGCTTGCCGAGAAAAGTGATTTTGAATTTAGGTAGTTCATTTTTGGTCAGTCTGGCCAGGAGTTCACTCACTTGGTCAATGGTCCTACGGACAGAAGTTAACTGTTAATTATTTTTGGTGATATAGTATGAAATTTTTTTTTAAGTTTGCACCGCCCCTTATTATCAAACTAGGAGGTTGAGTTAGTCCTTCGGTAGAAAATCTGTTTCCACAGTACCAACTAAATATTTCGTAGTGACTTGTAACTTTCCCAAATACACAGTAAAATTATATTACTAATCACGAAGAATCACTCCCTTTTTTATAACACTGTCAGTCACGGGTACTCTATACATTTTATACGTATGTAAATTAACCCCGTCTCACATATTTTATAACAGTTTTTATATTTCGAAGGTTAATATTTGAACGAAATTAGATTTTTCGATTTACATCCGTGAAGATATTTGAAGCTACACTCTAAATCGTCAATTTATTTTACATAACACAGAATACATTTAAAACACATTAAAAAGTAAACACAAAATCTTTTAATAGTGACAAAAAATAAAAAGAAGGTCTATGCGAAAAATCGCGGCAAATATGTGCTAGTATAGCTCCAAGTGGAAACACCCAACGATTACACTATAAAATTACACGGAACAGTGTGCCCCAGGTGACAGCTTTAATACTAAGGAAAATCCACCTTTTTTGATGCCTGGTCCTAAGGATTCTGGGTGGTGTCAACTATTGCTACACTTTAACCACTTCAATTGATTCCTAGATATGTTGTAAGATAATAACATTCGAATGAGTGAATCAAGAAATAGTAACCTGTATCCCTTCCTCTAAGGTAGAAATTAGTTACGAAGGTCTCCTACGAGAACGGCTAGTAAGCCCTTCAAGGACAGCAACAAAATAGACTTTTAAAATAGTTCATAATGACTCAAGCATCAATCAAGATATTGAAAAATAAAATTAATCATTATCAACTCTTTCCCCAATTCCGACGTTAGTTGGTAAGCGCAGATGTGTTATTTACCGACTGCCATCTACTTGCTTTTTGGGCCGGCCCGAATTAATAAAAATAAATCGGTTTTAAAATACTGGATTTTGAAAGCCAGAATTATGAAAATCAGGCTTTTGAAAACTAGGCCTTTTAAAACCAGACTTAACCAGGCTTTTGAAACTAGGCTTCTGAAAACCAGGGTTACCTATCGGACCCGGTATGTACATCTGAATTGGGATTTTAACGTAAATTTAACATGAAGTTCTGGAATTAGACCATTATAAATTAACTTTAGTCATTTCTTAACTGATGATGGTCAAATTTAGGTTTTAGAGCTGGATAGGGATCCTTACAATCATTTTGGCTGAAATTTTGGGATTTGCCCATGTTGGATGGATCTTTGCAATTTCTTAACCAAAAATGGTCATATTTGATATACCGGTTTAGAATGGACATTTCTAACATAAATTTTGAACGCAGTTAAGGAATTTGGTATTGCTTAATGGAACTAGGCCGTTTCTTCTTCATATTGAATGTAGTGTCGAAATTTCTGAACCAATTATATGATCAAATTTATTATGTATTTTATGTGCAAGAATCTAGAGGATTTTCTGGAATTCGTTGAGTATGTTTGTAACTAGGCCATATCTTAACGAATTGATATAAGAGCTGGAATGCGATTTTCCTATAAATTTTTTTTTCGCCGATTTTTAAAAGTGGACAAACAACCCCAACTCACCAAAATGAAACTGTATGGCTTGAATTGTGTCTAGCGGCTTCATTGAGCCTTACTTATTTAAACTATGAGAGTCGAACTGTAACAGTCAATGGTGGGTGATTACTTTTGAAACGTATTTGAAATGTTGATGTGTAAGTCATTGATACGGTTTCAACAAAACAGCTTGTCTGAGGAAAAAGTGCAAGTATGAAAACTATATATAAGGTCATACAATTTCCCATTTCGGTAAAACGGACCATCAAGGTCGTTGTAGCCTAACGTCCGTATCTGCACATTTGGACTACCTAAACAAGAACATCTGCAAAGTCAAATCGTCGATATTTGCAAAAAAGTCATCAAAAATTACCTTGCAAAAACATTCAACTGCCTAAACACATTTACTGCAAAGCCAAACTAGGTCAGTTATAAAGTTAGAACAGAATTGTCAATTGTACAAATCAACGCCCTTTCATTTGGACGACATACGTAAAATGATAATTAAACGTTTATACAGGTTAATATAAAAATTGTCCACATGTCATTTTTATTTGTAATTTTGTGGATACTATCCCATTGAAAATTAGGAGTTGCTTTGTTTCTTCTATTTACCAAGCAAGTATAGTATGTTCTAATATTATTACGAATATACGAGGTATACTTGTTTGATAAATAGAAGAACCAACAATCCATCAACTACGGCAAATAACTCCCCATTCCAATGATATAAACGAAAATGTTGACCAATTTAATGACATTATGTTGCAAGGCTTCGAACTGTATGTACCTATGTGCTGTAAACCACAAAATGCTCACCTTTAGTGGTTCGATCATAGACTAGTTAACTTAAAAAATCGAAACTCGAAGCAGGCAAAACTACGTTTCTACATCATAGTAATGAATTTGAAGTTTACTTCAATTTTGGAAATACTTTAGGAATAACCGCGAAATTGAAGGATACCCCGCTAATGTGACCTACAACAATACCAGCTCCTCAAACGCCAAAGATATAGAGGACAATAACACCTCATTGAGGACAACATTTTACCTGCTTTAGAGGGCTTGAGGATGGTTGTGGTCTTGACAATATACCCTCTTCTACTGTGAAGGAGTATGCTGACATTTCAACAATTCCATTGTGTTACCTATATATTCATTCATTCACCAAAATCTCACCAATTTTTAAATCGGATAAACAAAATGATATCACATAGCTGTAGAGGAATATCAGCTTCATCATCATTTGACTAAACTGTTTGAATTAGTTATATACAACAACTTTAAATCCATAATTGCACGTCATATATACGAGTATATCAATAAACCAGCATGGATTTACGCCTGACCGATCCACATTCACTAATCTGGTTGAATTGACCAGTAACATAATTATCGAGATAAAAAACACCATCAAGTAGATGCAGGATTTCAGTAAAGCATTTGAGTCTATCTGTCATCATAAAGCACTCACTCCAGAGTTTATTCGCATTTGGGTTTTTACTCGATTACATAAATTGGTTCAAGTCATATCTAACAAACCGGCGATAATTTCTAATAATACGAAAATGCGAAACGTTATTATTTGAAAAACTCAAACGGGATCATATTTGCCGATGACGTCAAAATTGTTCGTACTACTAATGGAATACTAGATATGGCGAAACTTCAAGAAAACTTAGATAGATTAAGTGAGTGCAGTGTGATCGAAACTCAATACAAAGTCAACAGCAAAGTATTGCAAAGAGTCAATGAGATTATGGATTTAGGTGTTCCGTTTGTTAAACAATTTGTTAAACAATGGACAGTGGAATTGAAAGATATTCAAATCTTATCAACTATGCTGTGCACATAAAAAGAATTGCAAGTATTCAAAAGAAGTTTCCGGTTTTTTTTGTTAAAGTGATTGGGATTATGACCAAAATTTACCATTCCGTGAAAATGTAGCTCGATTACCTCTGCACTCAACAAGATGCACCGATTACAATATGCACGGCTTTTATTGGTAACGTTTTGCTTGGTCACGTTGATTCAGCTTACATTTTAGAAAACACATCAATTCAATGAGTTTTTAGCACTTGAATGAGCTGATTTGAGCAACTTCAAAGAATTTTTCTGCATCCAGCGCTACATTAAAAAATTAAAAATGTTAAATCTAGTCGGAATTGAGTTTCAAGACCTATTTTAACAAATCCAAATAAAATACGGTAGGATGCTAAATCTTCGAAACGAATAGTGTATTCAGTATTCACTTTCATTATCCAAGTTCAGCATCCATTTCTAAGCGAATGGGTTCTCAGTTCGATCGATTTTTTGGCTGTTGGATTTACAAGCTTCATATAAATATTGGGGTATTTCAGTGATTTTACCGGATTTTTCATAAAATGTGTATTATTTGATAGCTGTTACATGAATTTGTGCTTTAACATTTTATTGCGTATAGTAATGATTTTGTTCATTGAGTACCGCGAAGCATAATGATGTGATTATACTTCGTATTCAAGTTCAAAGTATTTTCACTATTTTTGTAGTTTGGCCTATGACTATGGATAAAACAACCCCTATAAATCATTCAACATCATCGATGACCTATTGGACTTTAATTTATCAAATTTATATTTTAAATTTTTAAATGTTAAATTAAAATTTGATTTCTATTTTTTGTTTAATTTTTTTTTTTTTGCTTTTTAATTTAATTTTTGTTTTAAACTGAATGTTTCTTTTTAATCTGAAATCATACTTCTATACGCACAGAATAGATTTCTCCAGAAATAAATAAAAGTTATCTAGCATCAAGAATTAATAAAATATTTACATTTTCATAATAGACATGGGCAATTGAAACAAGGCGTTCTGTATGTTATGTAAAATAAAAACTGATAGGTATCTAGAGTAATTTTAAATTATTAAATTTGTAATTTTAAATAAAACTGATATTTAAATTAGTGAGACTGCGTATATACTCGTATAGGTATATTTACATAATACGTATGTAGATAAATATTTTAACTGGTGAATAGAGTTATGAAATAACAGGTGATTTTTAATTACTTTGAAACAATTTCTATTGCAATGGGCATCAACCGGCACCCTCTAATCTATTTAACCGTTTATACAAAACATAAAACAAAACCCATGCCAAAGAAATGAAAACAGAAATAGATGGAAATAATCAATAAAGCTGCGCAGAAGCGGTATGCATATTGCTTAATATATACGACTAGTCTAGTTAATACATACATTTTACTGATAATAATGCAAATTGGTTTGTTGAGCGATAAAAATTGTTTCAAACGTGTAAAATTGCGATCAAGGCCGAATTTATTTTCAATTTAGTATTATTATTCAACAGCCATGATTGTAATCCATATAGTTACCATGCGAAAAAAATAATAAAAATAAATATTCATGAGTATTATATAGTATAAATATATTTTGACTTTCGTCCGATAGGGTATTAAAAATTTCACTTTATTGCATTTACCTTTCTCTTTCTCTCTCTTTCCATTCCATTTACAAAAATCTACCAAATTCACCATAGGCCCTAATCCAAGATTAACTATGCATCTGTAATAATTGCCTACCCTATCTAGGCACGAACTGAATTTTAGGTTTGAGAAGTTTTACAACTAACTTAATTAGGAGCCTACATATTAAAATTTGAACTAAATTTATTTTAAATCTTCTGGCTAATGCAAACTTTAAACCTAATGCTAATTTATTTTCTAATATGCTCGTATGTCTTCCAATTAGCTCGAAAAGTGACCTCTGAAGCTGAAAAACAAAAATTCGATCTAATTTAGGTCCAGTAAAAAAAATCCAAGGCCATTTAAAAAATTTAGCACCCCAAGTATTCGAAATTCTGATAACTGTTCAGCTAAGCCTAATCTTAAGGCCTAACCTAAAAGATTACTTAAAAGTACTGCTGTGGTTTTGATCAAATGTCATACACCGAAGGTTTTGTACCAAATTAAAGTGTTTATTAGATTATATTGAAACCTAAATTTGAACTCGGGAAGCATCCTCGCTTTAATTCAATTTTTTTAATGCTCAACTCGGATATTTGAATTGACCAAAGTACGGAGTTAATTCGGCAAAAGATATTTGTATTAGCCTGGAACTAGCACTGCTCTTTTATTCGTATTAACTGACTATAATTGTCGGTATCTATTGCTAGGTCAAATTTAGATTTCAATATAATCTAATAAACACTTTAATTTGGTACAAGATATGAAAATAAACGCAAATTTTATTTGTGTTGCATGCGCATTCCCACATAAAACAAACACCTTCTGTATGACATTTTATCAAACCAACCTTTTTATCGAGTTTTTTCAACTGTTTTAATATATTTGCAGGCCTGACGAAATGTAAGGTTCAAAATTTCGGCCTTAATCGATGGCATTCATACTTTTTTTGCTTAAAATTTTTAAATGACCTTGAAATTTATTAAAACGACTTAAATAAATTCCTGTTCCTAACCAATTACCGAAAATAGCTGACCAATTGTGATCAATACGACCTAACTTTTGTTTTTATAAAATTCGCTTGCTGAGGTGCCAGCTTCATGGAGATCAAAAATTGGGATTATCTAAAAATATGTTTAATTCGTGGCAATGTTTAGGAGTTTGTTTACAATAATTGTCATTGCGAGGAGGAATTTATCATTGAATTTTTATTAATTTTGTTATTTAAAACCACACCACAATCCGCCCAAACTACGGAATTATTTAAAAATAAGTGTTGCATACTACTAGGTCCTATATAATAGAAAAATACGTTTATTTTAGCCAAATTAACAATTCAGGGTGTTTAGGACAGACAAATCAAATGTGCCAATAGAAACGCGGATTATAATATTTTCTAGGGTAATTTTGGGAAAACCGTACACGTTAATTAGGCCAAAATAAACGTGTTTTTCTTATTCAATTCCCAATTTGGAATAATTGTGTTTTTCTATTGTATAGGACCTAGTAGTATCTCTATATAAACTCCAATTGGAAACGCGGATTATAGTATGTTCCCGGGAAATTTAGGAAAACCGTACCTTTGATTTGTGGAAGATCAATAATGCAAATTTGGCTGTCCTAAATACCCAGAATTCCCAATTTGGCCAAAATAAACGAGTTTTTCACTTATATAGGACCTAGTAGTATCTCAACAGATGATTTCTAGCAAATCACTACAAATTTGGCTCTCCTAAACACCCTAAATTCCCAATTTGGCCAAAATAAACGTGATTTTGAAATAACTGTTCTTGATGATCTACTAGTATCTCTATATAAACGCCAATTAGAGACGCGGATTATAGTATTTTCCTGGGAAATTTTGGAAAACCGAACATGTGATTTATAGAAGATCAATACAAATTTGGCTGTCCTAAACACCCAGAATTCCCAATTTGGCCAAAATAAACGTGGTTTTCTATTATATAGGACCTAGCAGTATCGCCTATCTATGAAAGCCAATTATAGAGACGCGGATAATATTATTTTCACGCGAAATTTACGAAAACTGTAAATGTTATTTATATAAGATCAATGCAAATTTGGATGTCCTAAACACCCTAAACCCCAGATTTAATTTTAAATATACGAATTTTTCTATTAGAAAAGGTCTAGCAGCTTCTCAGAATTTACGTGATGATTCATAGGAGTTTCTCGGAAAAATTTAAATAATTGTACGTTAGAATTAGAATATTCCAAGACAAATTTAGTTACTTTAAACACCCTAAACCCCCAATTTGATCCAAATAAACGATATGAGTTGATATGGTTATTCATATTTTCTTTTTTTGTGTATTTTGTCACTTATAAATGTTTATAATAAAAAACCGTAGTTATTTTATTTTTTATTTTTATTAAAAATTACCTTATAGTAACAATAATTTATTATTTTAAGAATATTAATTTCGGATTACTCCTTCATCAGTTCTTTTTTAACTATCTATAGTTAAAAAAGAACTGATGAAGGAGTAATCCGAAATTAATATTCTTAAAATAATAAATTATTGTTACTATAAGGTAATTTTTAATAAAAATAAAAAATAAAATAACTACGGTTTTTTATTATAAACAAATAAACGAGTTTTTCTATTAGTTGGGGCCTAGTAGCATCTCAGAATATATGTCACTTATATGCATGCTGGTTTATAGATTCGCTAGAGTTATAGCACTCCACGATAAATGTTGCTGACCTGATGACACAAAAACTTCAATTTTGGGTTAATTGAATTGGTATTAAATATTTCTGAACATTATGTTCCATCAATGGTTTAATCGGCTTATCCGAATTTAGAATATTATACTAACTACCACATTCAAATGTTTTTAGGATTTAGCATAAATTTCACTATTTTGAGCAGAACAGTAAAATTTGTCCTAAAAAAATCTTAATTTTTTTTTTGGAGGGGGGGGGGCAGTTTAGGACAAAATTCACGAGAACGGATTATAAGGTTTCTAACGCATATGTAACGAATACGAGAGATAGAGAAAGTAAACAACAATTAATGTGGAAAATTCAATGACGCCCAAAGTTTATCTAGAAATTCTGAAATGTTGTAACTATGCTGACCGAGAGCATTTCAATTTCGGTGATAGTTCGTTAAACATTTATCGTCAACCGAGAAATTGGTTGTGTAACAAAATTTCGGAATTTCTGTCTACATTCATCATTATTATCGTAGATGACCAATTTGAATTAATTTTCTATACACAAATATAATCATAAGTGTATATAAATGTGTAATTTCTTGAACACGAAACCAGTAACAAATCCTAGAAAATAGCTTTATGCAAACTTAGATTTTATTTAATTAGTGGGATAACGGTGTACATTTTAGGAAATATACTATTATACTAAGTGCCACATAGATTTATCATGCGAGCATGTTCTTGATTCCTGGATAGAATTCGGGAATTGGCGGCCGTTATGCCTACGTACTCTAGAATCTTTTAATAAGACAATACCGTAAAATTCCATGTACCAGAACATTTATAAAGTAAACAAAAAAAAAATTTTACGGTGGAATACAACAGAATCTGTATGAACATCTTGCCTATAAATAAGATTACACACACTATTTTCTATGACATGTCAAAGGCGCTGCTTCATCAGTACCTTGTAAGTAGTATATAACATATTTTATACTGATCAAGCTAATAAAGTAAACTTTTGAAACAGAATAGAGAAGAACACGCATACAATTTTGAGATTTCTGGCAACTTGCGATTTAAAACAATCGTAAGTTCCGCAGAAATAATCAAGATACTAAATTCAATACCCTATACAATTTAAAACACCTTCAAAAGAAACAATTATTCAAAATCACAGAGCATTAGTAAGGTGTTTCTATTATTTACCCAACTCTAGACTAAACACATATTACACAAAACATACTTCTTCATCAAATTATTTTCCAATTCATTCGAAAGTTCTGTTCAAAACGAATATTTAGACTATAATTGAAAAATGTCGCATAACATGAAAGTTAAAGAACATTTAAATAGGTTTATAAGCATTTTTGATTTCACCATTATTATAATTCAAAGGTATGTAAATTTCTTAAATAAGTTATTTCTTATCCAGCTTTTCCTAATGGTCTGTTATTATTTACTAGATCATATTACAGTCGCGTTTCATAACTGCAAATTTAAGTTCTAGTATCTAGTAGATTCGAGTAAGTTCTCTCATAATACGAATTACATAAGTTTGAATCGTTGAAAAGAAACCGGTGTTAAGCTTTTAACGAAAAGTGTAGCTACATAAATTAATGAAAAGTGTAGTTACACAAATTAACGAAAAGTGTAACTTCTAAAAAGTGTAGCAATTAAAAGTGTAAATAATACATCTACTAAAAAAAAGACCGCCAATAATGTATACTTCATGCAAATACCGGAATCAAATTTTATCATAATAATTCTAGTCTAAAAGTTGGGGTTATTACAAGTAAAAAAATTAATTCTTTAAATGTTTGAAATGATATACATATCCGAAACTATGGTTGATTAAACAAAACTCAGAGATGATTCCAATTGTTGGCATATAACGACCAATAGTAAAATACTTAAGCTCTTCAAAACAGTTAACTAAATTAAAATAAATTGTTTTCAAATGGTTTCACACAAGAATTAGGATATACATTTCATAAAAATTCAAATAATTTTTCAAAATACTTGCTACACTATGGCCAATTCAGGAAAACTCAGAGATGCTACCAAGTGTGGGCATATATTTTCTGAAAGAGAATGAATCGTCCTGTTCAAAACAGTTAACCACGTCAAAATAAAAAGATTTGGGATTGCTTCACGACAATTTTAATTCGGTAAATTTAATAAATATTCTAATATTCGTCAAAATATCTGCTATACTATGGCCAATTCAGGAAAACTCAGAGATGTCACCAAGTGTGGGCATATATTTCCTGAAGGTGGATGAATCGTCCTATTCAAAACAGTTAACCACGTCAAAATAAAAAGATTTGGGATTGCTTCACAACAATTTTAATTCGGTGAATTTAATGAATATTCTAATATTCGTCAAAATACCGGCTACACTATGGCCGATTCCAGAAAACTCAGAGATGCTACCAAGTGTGGACATATATTTTCTGAAAGTGGATAAATCGTCCTGTTCAAAACAGCTAACCACGTCAAAATAAAAATATTTGGCATTGCTTCACAGCAATTTTAATTCGGTAAATTTAATAAATATTCTAATATTCGTCAAAATATCTACTACACTATGGCCGATTCCAGAAAACTCAGAGATGCTACCAAGTGTGGACATACATTTTCTGAAAGTGGATGAATCTTCCTGTTCAAAACAGTTAACCACGTCAAAATAAACAGATTTGGGATTGATTCACAAAAATTTTAATTCGGTAAATTTAATGAATTTTCTAATATTCGCCAAAATATCGGCTACACTATGGCCGATTCAGGAAAACTCAGAGATGGTACCAAGTGTGGACATATATTTTCTGAAAGTGAATGAATCTTCCTGTTCAAAACAGTTAACCACGTCAAAATAAAAAGATTTGGGATTGCTTCACAACAATTGTAATTCGGTAAATTTAATGAATATTCTAATATTCGTCAAAATATCTGCTACACTATGGCCGATTCCAGAAAACCCAGAGATGGTACCAAGTGTGGACATATATTTTCTGAAAGAGGATGAATCGTCCTGTTCAAAACAGTTAACCACGTCAAAATAAAAAGATTTGGGATTGCTTCACGACAATTTTAATTCGGTAAATTTAATAAATATTCTAATATTCGTCAAAATATCTGCTATACTATGGCCAATTCAGGAAAACTCAGAGATGTCACCAAGTGTGGGCATATATTTCCTGAAGGTGAATGAATCGTCCTATTCAAAACAGTTAACCACGTCAAAATAAAAAGATTTGGGATTGCTTCATGACAATTTTAATTCGGTGAATTTAATGAATATTCTAATATTCGTCAAAATATCGGCTACACTATGGCCGATTCAGGAAAACACAGAGATGCTACCAAGTGTATGCATATATTTTCTGAAAGTGGATAAATCGTCCTATTCAAAACAGTTAACCACGTCAAAATAAAAATATTTGGCATTGCTTCACAACAATTTTAATTCGGTAAATTTAATAAATATTCTAATATTCGTCAAAATATCTACTACACTATGGCCGATTCCAGAAAACTCAGAGATGCTACCAAGTGTGGACATACATTTTCTGAAAGTGGATGAATCTTCCTGTTCAAAACAGTTAACCACGTCAAAATAAAAAGATTTGGGATTGCTTCACGAGAACTTTAATTCTGTAAATTTAATGAATATTCTAATATTCGTCAAAATATCTGCTACACTATGGCCGATTCCATAAAACTCAGAGCTGTTGCCAAGTGTGGACATATATTTTCTGAAAGTGAATGAATCGTCCTGTTCAAAACAGTTAACCACGTCAAAATAAAAATATTTGGGATTGCTTCACAACAATTGTAATTCGGTAAATTTAATGAATATTCTAATATTTTTCAAAATACTTGCTACACTATGGCCAATTCAGGAAAACTCAGAAATGTTACCAAGTGTGGACATATATTTTCTGAAAGTGAATGAATCGTCCTGTTCAAAACAGTTAACCACGTCAAAATAAAAAAATTTGGGATTGCTTCACAACAATTTTAATTCGGTAAATTTAATGAATATTCTAATATTCGTCCATATATCTGCTACACTATGGCCAATTCCAGAAAACTCAGAGATGTTACCAAGTGTGGACATATATTTTCTGAAAGTGAATGAATCGTCCTGTTCAAAACAGTTAACCACGTCAAAACAAAAAGATTTGGGATTGATTCACGACAATTTTAATTCGGTAAATTTAATGAATATTCTAATATTCGTCAAAATATCTGCTACACTATGGCCGATTCAGGAAAACTCAGAAATGTTACCAAGTGTGGACATATATTTTCTGAAAGTGAATGAATCGTCCTGTTCAAAACAGTTATCCACGTCAAAATAAAAATATTTGGGATTGCTTCACAACAATTTTAATTCGGTAAATTTAATGAATATTCTAATATTTTTCAAAATACTTGCTACACTATGGCCAATCCAGGAAAACTCAGAGATGTTACCAAGTGTGGGCATATATTTTCTGAAAGTGAATGAATCGTCCTGTTCAAAACAGTTAACCACGTCAAAATAAAAAGATTTGGGATTGATTCACGAAAATTTTAATTCGGTAAATTTATTAAATATTCGAATATTCGTCAAAATATCTGCTATACTATGGCCGATTCAGGAAAACTCAGAGCTGTTACCAAGTGTGGACATATATTTTCTGAAAGTGAATGAATCGTCCTGTTCAAAACAGTTAACCACGTCAAAATAAAAAGATTTGGGATTGATTCACGCCAATTTTAATTCGGTAAATTTATTAAATATTCGAATATTCGTCAAAATATCTGCTATACTATGGCCGATTTAGGAAAACTCAGAGCTGTTACCAAGTGTGGACATATATTTTCTGAAAGTGAATGAATCCTCCTGTTCAAAACAGTTAACCACGTCAAAATAAAAAGATTTGGGATTGATTCACGCAATTTTAATTCGGTAAATTTAATGAATATTCTAATATTTTTCAAAATACTTGCTACACTATGGCCAATTCAGGAAAACTCAGAGATGTTACCAAGTGTGGGCATATATTTTCTGAAAGTGAATGAATCGTCCTGTTCAAAACAGTTAACCACGTCAAAATAAAAAGATTTGGGATTGCTTCACAACAATTTTAATTCGGTAAATTTAATGAATATTCTAATATTCGTCCATATATCTGCTACACTATGGCCAATTCCAGAAAACTCAGAGATGTTACCAAGTGTGGACATATATTTTCTGAAAGTGAATGAATCGTCCTGTTCAAAACAGTTAACCACGTCAAAACAAAAAGATTTGGGATTGATTCACGACAATTTTAATTCGGTAAATTTAATGAATATTCTAATATTCGTCAAAATATCTGCTACACTATGGCCGATTCAGGAAAACTCAGAAATGTTACCAAGTGTGGACATATATTTTCTGAAAGTGAATGAATCGTCCTGGCCAAACAGTTAACCACGTCAAAATAAAAAGATTTGGGATTGCTTTACAACAATTTTAATTCGGTAAATTTAATAAATATTCTAATATTTGTCAAAATATCTGCTACACTATGGCCGATTCAGGAAAACTCAGAGATGTTACCAAGTGTGGACTTATACTTTCTGAAAGTGAATGAATCGTCCTGTTCAAAACAGTTAACCACGTCAAAATAAAAAGATTTGGGATTGCTTCACGAAAATTTTAATTCTGTAAATTTATTAAATATTCTAATATTCGTCAAAATATCTGCTACACTATGGCCGATTCAGGAAAACTCAGAGCTGTTACCAAGTGTGGACATATATTTTCTGAAAGTGAATGAATCGTCCTGTTCAAAACAGTTATCCACGTCAAAATAAAAATATTTGGGATTGCTTCACAACAATTTTAATTCGGTAAATTTAATGAATATTCTAATATTTTTCAAAATACTTGCTACACTATGGCCAATCCAGGAAAACTCAGAGATGTTACCAAGTGTGGGCATATATTTTCTGAAAGTGAATGAATCGTCCTGTTCAAAACAGTTAACCACGTCAAAATAAAAAGATTTGGGATTGATTCACGAAAATTTTAATTCGGTAAATTTATTAAATATTCGAATATTCGTCAAAATATCTGCTATACTATGGCCGATTCAGGAAAACTCAGAGCTGTTACCAAGTGTGGACATATATTTTCTGAAAGTGAATGAATCGTCCTGTTCAAAACAGTTAACCACGTCAAAATAAAAAGATTTGGGATTGATTCACGCCAATTTTAATTCGGTAAATTTAATGAATATTCTAATATTTTTCAAAATACTTGCTACACTATGGCCAATTCAGGAAAACTCAGAGATGTTACCAAGTGTGGACATATATTTTCTGAAAGTGAATGAATCTTCCTGTTCAAAACAGTTAACCACGTCAAAATAAAAAGATTTGGGATTGCTTCACAACAATTTTAATTCGGTAAATTTATTAAATATTCTAATATTCGTCAAAATATCTACTACACTATGGCCGATTTCAGAAAACTCAGAGATGCTACCAAGTGTGGACATACATTTTCTGAAAGTGGATGATTCTTCCTGTTCAAAACAGTTAACCACGTCAAAATAAAAAGATTTGGGATTGCTTCACGACAACTTTAATTCTGTAAATTTAATGAATATTCTAATATTCGTCAAAATATCTGCTACACTATGGCCGATTCCATAAAACTCAGAGCTGTTACCAAGTGTGGACATATATTTTCTGAAAGTGAATGAATCGTCCTGTTCAAAACAGTTAACCACGTCAAAATAAAAATATTTGGGATTGCTTCACAACAATTTTAATTCGGTAAATTTAATGAATATTCTAATATTCGCCAAAATATCTGCTACACTATGGCCGATTCCAGAAAACTCAGAGCTGTTACCAAGTGTGGACATATATTTTCTGAAAGTGAATGAATCGTCCTGTTCAAAACAGTTAACCACGTCAAAATAAAAATATTTGGGATTGATTCACGCCAATTTTAATTCGGTAAATTTAATGAATATTCTAATATTTTTCAAAATACTTGCTACACTATGGCCAATTCAGGAAAACTCAGAGATGTTACCAAGTGTGGACATATATTTTCTGAAAGTGAATGAATCGTCCTGTTCAAAACAGTTAACCACGTCAAAATAAAAAGATTTGGGATTGCTTCACGAAAATTTTAATTCGGTAAATTTAATAAATATCCTAATATTCGTCAAAATATCTGCTACACTATGGGCGATTCAGGAAAACTCAGAGATGTTACCAAGTGTGGACATATATTTTCTGAAAGTGAATGAATCGTCCTGTTCAAAACAGTTAACCACGTCAAAATAAAAAGATTTGGGATTGATTCACAACAATTTTAATTCGGTAAATTTATTAAATATTCTAATATTCGTCAAAATATCTGCTACACTATGGCCGATTCAGGAAAACTCAGAGCTGTTACCAAGTGCGGACATATATTTTCTGAAAGTGAATGAATCGTCCTGTTCAAAACAGTTAACCACGTCAAAATAAAAATATTTGGGATTGATTCACACCAATTTTAATTCGGTAAATTTAATGAATATTCTAATATTTTTCAAAATACTTGCTACACTATGGCCAATTCAGGAAAACTCAGAGATGTTACCAAGTGTGGGCATATATTTTCTGAAAGTGAATGAATCGTCCTGTTCAAAACAGTTAACCACGTCAAAATAAAAAGATTTGGGATTGCTTCACAACAATTTTAATTCGGTAAATTTAATGAATATTCTAATATTCGTCCATATATCTGCTACACTATGGCCAATTCCAGAAAACTCAGAGATGTTACCAAGTGTGGACATATATTTTCTGAAAGTGAATGAATCGTCCTGTTCAAAACAGTTAACCACGTCAAAACAAAAAGATTTGGGATTGATTCACGACAATTTTAATTCGGTAAATTTAATGAATATTCTAATATTCGTCAAAATATCTGCTACACTATGGCCGATTCAGGAAAACTCAGAAATGTTACCAAGTGTGGACATATATTTTCTGAAAGTGAATGAATCGTCCTGGCCAAACAGTTAACCACGTCAAAATAAAAAGATTTGGGATTGCTTCACAACAATTTTAATTCGGTAAATTTAATAAATATTCTAATATTCGTCAAAATATCTGCTACACTATGGCCGATTCAGGAAAACTCAGAGATGTTACCAAGTGTGGACTTATACTTTCTGAAAGTGAATGAATCGTCCTGTTCAAAACAGTTAACCACGTCAAAATAAAAAGATTTGGGATTGCTTCACGAAAATTTTAATTCGGTAAATTTAATGAATATTCTAATATTCGTCAAAATATCTGCTACACTATGGCCGATTCCAGAAAACTCAGAGATGTTACCAAGTGTGGAAAGTGAATGAATCGTCCTGTTCAAAACAGTTAACCACGTCAAAATAAAAAGATTTGGGATTGCTTCACGAAAATTTTAATTCGGTAAATTTAATAAATATTCTAATATTCGTCAAAATATCTGCTACACTATGGCCGATTCAGGAAAACTCAAAAATGTTACCAAGTGTGGACATATATTTTCTGAAAGTGAATGAATCGTCCTGTTCAAAACAGTTAACCACGTCAAAATAAAAAGATTTGGGATTGCTTTACAACAATTTTAATTCGGTAAATTTAATAAATATTCTAATATTCGTCAAAATATCTGCTACACTATGGCCGATTCCAGAAAACTCAGAGATGTTACCAAGTGTGGGCATATATTTTCTGAAAGTGGATGAATCGTCATGGATCGTGGGTCGCCCCTTGAAATTTCAGGTGTGATGGTGGTGGTTGGTTACGTTTTAAAAAAAATTGTATTGATAGAAGTGTCAATTTTAGATATCCACTTAGATATGCTCAAAAATTATATTTAAAAATGGCATCCAAAATATTTAACGCCGATATGTATAATGGTTTTGATCAATAAATTTCGTTTATTGCTTAGAAGTTATTATTTGAGGCATAGTTAATTAATTAATTTCATTAATTTTAAATCGTGGCAAAAACTACATTATCTACTAAACTTGTGTATGTATTTGTTCAAATTATTTATCTTTAGATTCTATTTGTTTGGAGTAAACAAGCTACTTCATCGTCCCTTGTAAATGGACATCTTATACGGCTATAGATCTAGCAATCTTGCAGGCCGGTGAATTGGACATTCCTTTCAAACTATGATAGAAAACTGTCCCCCACCTCAAAAATCATATACCTTTATGTTAAGGCCTTTACCTACTACCACACTTCTGGTGAAACTTTTTATATATTTTATTTAATTATTAATAGACAGGGCGCGTCCATCCAAAAGGTTTACAATTTTGTAAACTCAAAATTGTAAACCATTTGGATGGTTTGCCGCCGACAGTTCATACTTGACAGTCGTGAGGAACGACGCGTTTTAATAGTGAAAACCTTCACGTGAAAATTTCGGAAGGAATATGGTGCCTTCACAGCCTACAATTTGTCGGATTATCAAAGAATTTGAAGAAAGAGGGATTGTGGCAAATAAGCCAAAATATGTGCAACAATGTATAGTCAGAACAACAGAAAATATTTCAGCTGTACGTGAAAGTGTACGAGATAATCCAACATCCAACAACACCAAGCAAAACACTTGGATTTATTCCCATATAAAATACAATTAACACACGAGCTGCTAGCAGGAGATCTTTAAGTAAACAAACAAAACAACCAGTTCTGGGCAGTAGAGAATCCACAAATAATTCATTAATCACCATTACATCCTTTGAAAGTGGCGATATGGTGTGCAATTTTGACTGGAAGGGTCATTGGACAATATTTTTACAAAAATCCGAATAGTGCAGCTATTACAGTCACTAGCGAACGTTATCGTGATATGATAGGAAACTTTTTTAAACCGGAATTGTATGCCAATGGTTTGGTGATGAACATGTGGTTCCAACAGGACGGCACCACATGTCATACTGCTAGAGAAACCATGGAATTGTTAGCTGGTGTTTTGTATTGGCCTCCACGGTCACCCGATTTAACTGCTCCAGACTTCTCTTATGGAGTTATCTTAAAAGTGAGGTTTATGCAAATATTCCAGATAATATTTAACAAATTAAAAGGAAGGGACATTAGAAAACAAATTAACATGATTCAGGGTGAAATGTGTGAGAATGTGATCAAAAATGTAATCAAAAGAGGCCGCATGTATAAGGCCAATAGAGGCGGGCATTTGACAGGCATTATTTTTCATACATAATTCCAAACATTAAATAAATGATCTGTAAATATTAAATCAATTTCTATGGGTGGAAAGGCACTGTACATTGCAGATGATCAGTTGAACAACGCTGCTTAAAGTAACTGATGCCCAAAAACTTCGAAAATTTACATGATTACAACACTATTATTCGTATTATTTGTAAGAACCTATTAACTGAGTCGTCACACTTAGAGCTAAAAGTTTTGTAACTTGGGGTAAGCTTTGCTAAATTTCATTAATATTTTCAGAGAAACACTTCTGTTGTAATTCTCGTGCCCCTTCCGTCATATATAAATACTCTCGTTCTAACCTGTTTATAGTATTTCTGACTAATTATGAACTGATCCGTTATATATTAGCCTGTTCCAACTCTCCGTTTATTATAATAGAACATACCGAATTTTCTTCGTTAGTGAAATCATATCGTTGAATTATGAAGGATCAGGTCACATTCAAAAACGAATATTTAATCTTTATCATATTGTCCTTTTTCGATTATCATATAAAAGGAGTATTTATGATATTTTGTTTTGTAATTTTTGTGGCTTCTTGATTTAAATTGTGTTTTCATTATAAAGGGTGGCGCATAAGTAACGTTATGATTTAATTAGTGAATAAATTATTTGCTTACGTATTATTTTCGATTATTTTTTCTTCAGAATTATCTTTTTGAATTTTATTTTGAAAGTCAGCATTCGATTATTCAGACACTTAGAACATATCGAAATTTCTTTCATGTTCGAAATGCACCTAGCGCTGCAACAATTTACCGATTGGTTCAGCGTTTTCGGCAACAAGGGGCTGTCTGTGATCTTCTGCGTGCTGAAAGACCTCGTGCAGTTCGAAATAATGTGAACATGGCTCGGGTGCAAGCAAGTACTGAGGAAAACCCCGAAACTGCCGCCAGGCTACGTTCTCAGCAGTTGGTGATGTCTAGGCGGTCTTTGCAAAGAATTTTACATACGTTACACCTTTTCCCATATAAAATTCAATTCGCGAGTTAAAATCAAATGATGCACAAATACGCATTCAGTATAGTCGCCGTTTTCAAGAATTGTGCCTTCTAGGCACAACGAGTTTATTCACAAACTCATCATCATGAGCGATGGGGCCCATTCTCACCTCAATGGTCACGTGAATAAGAAAAATTGCAGAATATGGAGCACCCATAATCCAAGAATAATGCAATTAAGTTGCTGTTAAAGTGAATAGCATTCAATACCGGGCAATGATTGAAAATTTTTTAAGGCCAGAGGTAGAGAACAATCCAGAATTGTGGTTCCAACAAGATGGAGCCACAGCTCACACAGCTCGTCCAACTATGGCTCTTCTGCGCGAAATTTTTGGCTATCGAATAATATCGCCATTTTCTGATTTTAACTGGCCACCGCGTTCGACCGATTTGACGGCTCCCGATGTTTTTTTTTTGGGGCTACCTAAAGGGTAAGGTGTATGCCAATAAGCTAAGAACCATCCAACAGCTTAAGGCCAATATACGAGAAGAAGTACAGGTTACAGGTTTCAGTGGTTGCTTACTGCACACTTAGGCTAATTTTTAGGCCCATTGTGATACCACTCATTCACTCCACATCATTAACCCACCTACTTCACCTACTCACACAACTACAGTATACCACCTGCACATTGCAAGCTCCATGTCAACCTGTACATTGACATGGAAGGTGGGTCGGCGCGTGAAACGGAATTCTGCACTCCATCAGAGGGTCTTAGTTGTATTTATTAGCATCACCGATCGTAATCGATGATGAAAATTCAATTTGCATCTAGCCTCTGATGGGATTCGAACCCAGCACCTCCCGGTCCAAGTGCCGAAGCTTTAACCACTGCACCACTTGTCCGGTACGAGAAGAAGTAAGGGCGCTGGGACCTGAAATTCTAAGAAAAGTTATGGAAAATGCTCTGGAGAGCATGTCAGGTCGAAGCAAACAATGGGCACCAAATCAGAAACAAAAAAATTATTCATTAAATAAATCATAACGTTACGTATGCGCTATCTTTCGAAAAAGAACACTCAAGCATTATTCAAGGTCAGATTCTAAAACTCACTCGACCTATTCAACCCTTAGGTAAGGGCCAAAGTATGCAAGTACGCCCTACGGCCGAAGCTTTTACTAACATGTGTAACTAAAAGAAATTATGTTAGAGGTAAAAGTTTTTTCGATACGCAGAAAATTTCTAATGAATTGGAAAACCAAATTTGTTTTTAACATTTACAGTTATAAATACTGATGTATTTATGTTGTTTCAAGCTTGTAGAGGATTAGTTTAGGTTGGATACAAAAAAAGGATATGTGCATATGAACTACAAAAATAAAATTAAAAAGATATTGACTAAATATTAACTTGCGATCCTGCATAATTTTTTTTAGATAAATATTTTATATAAAGATGGTGGTGATCGATAGAAGAAAGTATTTGTCACTAGCTAGAAATCTTGATTTGATTTTAGAATTATTTAAAAGAATTTTTTGTCCGTTTTTTGGAATAAAAATTCATATGATTTTTGGTGTAATTTGTGTTAATTTTGTTTAGTGTGGATAAATATGGAAATACCTGTGATTGTAACGTTTTAATTTCTGCAAACCATATTTTGAGTCCATCGAACCCTTCGAAACTGGCAACGACTCTAAATTTGCCATCAACAAATTTATCGACGATTTAAGTTCTTCAATATAGAGCGATTCCATTTCTTTTAACACAAATTTTGGCATAAGTTTACGATTTTTTTCCATTTCGGCAACACGTTGCATTCGGCCATCGAGTTCACGACGAATAGCTGCTGCTTGCTCATCTGCAGAATCCAACTTTGTACATAAAATAAATTACAATGTAGATACTTATATAAAATTATAGTGAATTTTTAATAATTACCAGTAAAGCATTAAACAAAATTTGGTGTTCAAATTTTTTAACACCTAAAATTTGTTGAAACATATCGTAGAGCTGTTCTTTTGATAGGATTAATTCACTATTTAAAGGTTGCTGCATACGAGCGGGCCGTTTGTTTTCGTCATCCCCAGTCCCCTTTAAAATACAATCAAACTTTGCCATCCATGACGTAAGCACGGTCTCTTTGCTTAACCCATCAATTTCAGGTAAGGATCGGACACGTTTTTCAATATTATTTCGAAAAACTTCACGAAAATCGTATTGGGAACAGGCGCCAGATTGAACCATTTTAACGACACGTTCTGATTTTAAAAATACATCATGATAACTTTGAACGGCATTTTGAAATGCCTCATCAGCCATTATTTGAGTTTCACCTTTCAAGAATGCCTGGAAACGAGTGGTAATTTGTTCAAGGTTCTGTTTTGATATTTTTATTTGACGCCTCGTCATATCTGTGGGTTGTTTTGCATTGAAAGGATATGCAACGCATCGCGAAACGAAAACGTATAATTGGATACGTCGTTTTCGTTCTTCTTCTTCGCGTTCTTGCTTTTCCTATGAAAGATATGAAGAATTTTGAATTATTATTAGAGAATGAGGAGAACTCGCTATAATACATACCTGAATATCAAGCTCATTTTTCTCACTAATCAAGGATGGTGAAGGAGAGGACGGCCTCGGCAATGAATTAGCACGTGATGATCCAATACTTTGGTTCAATGTTTCTTGTGACACTCCACTGGATTTAGATAGAGTTCTTTGTGTTTTAAAAGGGTTCATTTATTCATCATAAAGGAAATCATAACAAAAAAAATGATTAGGCATATAAATATGATATAAGAAGAAGCGCGCTTTCCAATTATCAGAGAGCTGATTCAATCCAAGCAAAACAATAATAAAATTTAATAATGACAATGTATTTATGTGAGTCACTCTGTGATAATGAAAAACCAAAAAAAAACACTATTATTAAATTTATATCTATTCGGAATTACCTGGAGAGCACTCCGCCAGGCACGTCCAGTCCACCTGTGTCATTATTACTTGATACTGTATGCGAGCTAGTATGCATCATTCCATCTTTACCAGACACAGTTCCACCGCTCACGATACTAGTGGTGCCAATACCACTTCCAATACTTCCACTACTGGCATTAGTTGCTCCTGGACCTTTTCAAGCATCCACAAATTAAACAAAATGAGGTTATTAACCAAATCTTTAATTACCTGTATATAAAATTCGTCGTCCACCAATAACATGATGTCCGGATGCATTCGGCGGTGCAGCAGGAGCAGCATGACTACCATGAAGGTGGTGATGTCCATGATGACCACCTCCACCGCTTTTAGTAGTTCCCTGATCATCATCACTTTCTTCTTCTGATGAACTTGGATCGATCATGTCCGCGCTAACTTTATATAATCCACTTGACTAGATTTTACACTCACACTCGGGCGCTTTGTATATAATATTGGGCACTTTGGTCTCTGCCAATTTTGATTAAGCAAAACATAAAACACAAATGTTATAGCAAAATGGTGGAAAACCCCACATCATATCAAACCACACATAAACACACAAAAAAATGCAAAACTTATAAATTTTCGTTATTGGCATGCAAATTCACTTAAAAAATATTTTTCTAATCCAGCGAAAACTTAGAAATTCATTCAATATACCCTAGATAAGATGGAACGGAAAATACCAAATAATAAATTAAAACGGAAAATCAATAAATTATGGGAGACACTTTAGACAACTCAAATCACAAGATACATTCACACACGTATACAAGAATTATAAAAATTTTCATTTAATTTTCCAAACCTTTTCCTCTATTTTATATATGTACAAAAAAATTATATAAAAATAATTTTTTGGTTAACAATACACTTTTCGCTTATCAGAACTATACACCAATTTTGTAGTTTTTTGTGTAACTTATAAACTAAAACTTAAAACTTTCACAATTTTTTTTTAATTTTATTGTTGTTTCTTAACGACCGATAATGGTGGATTTTTTATTTATGTTTTCACAAGTTTTTTGTGTTTTTATTTTTTGTTCGAACAAAACCCTAAAACCAGTATTCTAATATGCGTCATTTGGGTGGTGAAAGCGCAGATATGTTTTCTATATTAGTACAATTTATCTGTACTAAAATCATGTGTCTCCACTACATGTCATATGACCTGATAACAAACCCCTAATAACCTGACAAATGTGTTCCAAACTAAAGCATAGCAAATTCCGTTTAAAATTTTTAGTTTTTACTGTAAACTAAAACATAAAAATGTTTTCATTTTATTGTTGTTTCATAATAACCGATAATGGGTTTCCACCAGTCGCAACCATACTCTCTACAGCCAAACTAACTATGACACCAATAGCACAATGGATTGTGCATCATTGTGTACTTACTATATGCTTTTTTAGCTGGAACCTTATAATTACAGTCAAAGCCTGATAATGCCCGCCAGAACCGTACATATTGTACATCAAATACTTTTTCAGCTGCAACCTTATAAATTCAGCACTATATCATTTTTCGGTAGAACTTTATAATTCCAGCCGGAACCGATGGTATGGTTATATACAGCCAAGCAAACAATGACACAAGAAGCACAATGAATTGTGAATTATTGTGCACTATATACGATTTCTACAGCCAAACTAGCAATGACACAAGTAGGACAATGAATTGTGCATCCTTGTGCACTATATGCTTTTGCAGCCGAACCATATAATATAATTTGATAGCATTTTTGCTATCTTTGCCGCATTATGTTTTGATGACAGGCCACTTCAAGATGAAATGTTCGGTCAAGCTAAAGTTAGCAAATTTGCCAGATTTTTAGAAAAAGTTTACAATTCGTAATTAATTACCAAATTAAATTTTTTGCCGATAACATTTTGTCAAAGCGGGCGCAACTATAGCTTAAACGAACGTGCCACTTTCATTGATTGTAAATCATCAATTGGATGATTTTTTCATAGATTTATACATTTTTAACGACGATGTTATTTCCAGTATCAATATTCAAAGAATTTGTAATAAATATGGAACTAAACTCGAAAGAAAGTAGCTGGGGCAAATTACATTATGTAAATAAAGTATATAATAGTGTAATAACATTGGAGGTCGAGCCTTTAGAACCATTGGAAAAACAGCAAAGGGAATCACTGAATTTATGTAATAAATTGTTCAATTTGCGCGGAGTAATTGAGTACGATAGTTAAAATGAGCATTTCACTGCACATGCACTTAGAAACTGTGGCATATGGAAAACTTATGACGATTTGCAAAAGGCCGAGACCAACAACAACACTTCACGAAAAATGCTTGCCTACATGTTGTTCTATTTACAAGAACCCAAACCAAACAAAGAAAATTTATCTACAAATTATATTTCCTCTCTAAACGATGAAATATATAATATAATCAATAAATCATTAGAAAATAAAATGTTATTTCCGCGAAATAAACAAGTTTAGATATAATTTTTTTTGTTTAAACTTTTTACTTAATTAACACTGTTAGCGGATCAGAAATTATAATGTGCCCAAATAATTTCAGTTGAAATGTTAGCTAGTTTATAATGACCATCAACCATGTGTATTGTTTATTGCTCCGAATGGTTCACACCGACTTCATGTGGTACCAGCTGGCCTTGCTGGTTTTGGTGGGGTTGGCATTGTAGTGCATAACGTTTTGATCGTTCCAAAAATTTCATATGTTGCACTATTATCCAAATGGCACTGCGACCATTGTGCAAACGCCAAAATTATTTGGTTGCATTATATGGTTCGGCTGCAAAACCATATAGTGTACAATAATGCACAATCCATTGTTCTACTTGTGCCATTATTAGTTTGGCTGCAGAGGGTGTGGTTCCGGCTGGAATTATAAGGTTACTACCGAAAAATCATATAATACTGGATTTATACGGTGCTGGCTGAAAATTTATATGAAGCACAATGATGCACAATGACCCAATTGGTTCTGGCTGGCTTTATTAGGTTTTGGTTGGAACTATAAGATATCGGAGGACAAATCATATAGTGTACAATGACGTGGGTAACTGCAGCAAGGAAACTTTCGAATTTCAAAATGAAACTTTGCATACCGATTAAGCCAAATTTGTGCTAATTAGTGCTCATGGGAAAAAATTAGTGCTAGTCCAGGAGCCGAAAAAACGGGAAAAGAAAATTTCAAATTTCGCCTAAAAGACGGGATAAATAAAACCCGATTTCTAGAACAAAACCAGAAATAATTTAAGCCTAATTTTAAAACTTTCTAAAGGCCGCTAAACTGATGAAATTTGTGCTTATCATAGAAATATAATTTTCATAAATTTTCATTCATAAATCGAGGAAAACCAAACCAGCCCCTGAAAGATACTACATTTAAAAAAACGGAGATATATCGTTCAATAATATTTGTGTTGAACAACAAATAAAACAATAGAAATAAAATGTTCTATAATCCAAGGCACAAGCAATTCAGATAGTATATTCCTGTCAGGTATGTTCATTTCCATCCGAAAAATATAGTGACTGAATTTGTGCTAATCCAGAATTGGCCCAATTCCATTGAAAAACATCAACCGCTCAATGAACAATTTTCTCACAAAAAATGTTCTAGAAACCGTTGAAGTTCGCACTTATGATTGCAAATTCCTATCAGATATGTTCATTGTCATCCGAACAATATAGTGGCTGAATTTGTGCTAATCCAGAATTGGCCCAATTCCATTGAACAACAACGACCGTTGAATGACACAATTTTCTTACAAAAAGTGTTCTAGAAACCAATGAAGTTGCCAATTCTGATTACATATTCCAATCAGATATGTTTATTGCCATCCGAAAAATTTAGTGGCTGAATTTGTGCTAATCCAGAATTGGCCCAATTCCATTGAACAACAACGACCGTTGAATGAACAATTTTCTGACGAAAAGTGTTCTAGAAACCAATGAAGTTGGCACTTCTGATTACATATTCCTATCAGATATGTTCATTGCCATCTGATCAGAAGTACCAACTTCATTGGTTTCTAGAACACTTTTTGTCAGAAAATTGTTCATTCAACGGTCGTTGTTGTTCAATGGAATTGGGCCAATTCTGGATTAGCACAAATTCAGCCACTACATTTTTCTAATGGCAATAAACATATCTGATACGAATATGTAATCAGAATTGCCAACTTCATTGGTTTCTAGTACACTTTTTATCAGAAAATTGTTCATTCAACGGTCGTTGTTGTTCAATGGAATTGGGCCAATTCTGGATTAGCACAAATTCAGCCACTACATTTTTCTAATGGCAATAAACATATCTGATAGGAATATGTAATCAGAATTGCCAACTTCATTGGTTTCTAGTACACTTTTTATCAGAAAATTGTTCATTCAACGGTCGTTGTTGTTCAATGGAATTGGGCCAATTCTGGATTAGCACAAATTCCACCACTACATTTTTCGGATGGCAATGAACATATCTTAATGGAATATGTAATCAGAAGTGCCAACTTAATTGGTTTCTAGAACACTTTTTGTGAGAAAATTGTTCATTCAACGGTCGTTGTTGTTCAATGGAATTGGGCCAATTCTGGATTAGCACAAATTCAGCCACTATATTTTTCGGATGGCAATGAACATATCTGATTGGAATATGTAATCAGAATTGGCAACTTCATTGGTTTCTAGAACACTTTTTGTAAGAAAATTGTGTCATTGAACGGTCGTTGTTGTTCAATGGAATTGGGCCAATTCTGGATTAGCACAAATTCAGCCACTATATTGTTCGGATGACAATGAACATATCTGATAGGAATATGTAATCAGAAGTGCCAACTTCATTGGTTTCTAGAACAATTTTGTTCAGAAAATTGTCCATAAAACGGTTGTTGTTGTTCAATGGAATTGGGCGAATTCTGGATTAGCACAAATTCAGTCACTATATTTTTCGGATGAAAATGAACATACCTGACAGGAATATACTATCTGAATTGCTTGTGCCTTGGATTATAGAACATTTTATTTCTATTGTTTTATTTGTTGTTCAACACAAATATTATTGAACGATATATCTCCGTTTTTTTAAATGTAGTATCTTTCAGGGGCTGGTTTGGTTTTCCTCGATTTATGAATGAAAATTTATGAAAGTTATATTTCTATGATAACCACACATTTCATCCGCTTAGCGGCCTTTAGAAAGTTTTAAAATTAGGCTTAAATTATTTCTGGTTTTGTTCTAGAAATCGGGTTTTATTTATCCAGTCTTTTAGGCGAAATTTGAAATTTTCTTATCCCGTTTTTTCGGCTCTTGGACTAGCACTAATTTTTCCCCGTGAGCACTAATTAGCACAAATTGGGCTTAATCGGTATGCAAAGTTTCATTTTGAAATTCGAAAGTTTCCCTGGTGCAGTTACCCACGTTGTACAATGATACACAATCCTTTGTGCTACTTGTGCCATAGTTGGTTGGTTCCGGCTGGCGTGAATGGTGGATTTTTTAATTATGTTTTCACATTTTTTTTAGAAGATTTATTTTGTCGGGAAAGCCCTAAGCCCATATCGGTATATTTATAATTTGGGTGGCGAGAGCACAGAAACATTTATTATAAAGAGTCTTTCAAAAGGCACGCCTAGATGTCAGTAGTATATAAATAATTTCTAAGCGTAACCTTTTTTTATGTAATCTTTGACATTTGTGAAGTAGACAGATGTACAATTTTAACTATGGATACGTACACGCTAGAAGAAAGCATTAAAGTTATTCAAACTTATTATGAAAATCATCGATTTTCGTAAAATTCGTGATGTTTCGGTGTAAATAATCGTCCAAATGAGTTAATAATTCAAAGGTTAATGAAAAAATTTGAAGAGACTGGTTCTGGCGAGGATCAAAAATGGTGTGGTGGACCATAAAGTGGACGTTCTAGTGAGAACATTGCTGCTGTGGTCGAAAGTGTCGCGGAGGAACCTTCAACATCAATATCACGACATTCTCGGGAATTAGGCATTCATCCATAGACTGTTTGGCGATGGATTTTACATAAGGATTTTCATTTGCATCCTTACAACAACAGGATGAAGCTATTGCATCCAGTTATTGCGGCCTAAGTTTCCAGGTCGATTAATTTCACGTAATGGTGACATAAACTGGCCATCTAGATCATGCGATGTAACGCCATTAGATTACTTTCTTTGATGTTGGTCTTGAAAAATAAAGTTTATGTGAATAAACCAACTATAATTGCACAACTGGAAAACACCTGATTTCATTCGAACCGAAATTGATGAACTTAATGCGGTAATGTGTGAACGAGTTGAAGTCCACGTGGTGAACTTTTAAATGATGTTATTTTTCACATATAATTGTTAAAAGCCACATTCGTACAAAAAATACAAACACCAGCAAAAATCTAAGTATCTCCATGTTTTATTTAAAAAAAAAACATCTAGGCGCAAAACCCTTTATTAGAACAATTGCTCTATACCTAAAAACATGTGTCTTCACTAAATTTAATAATTTTTTAAACCTGACAAATGTGTTCTAAACTAAAACAAAAACTAATTGGTTTTTCATTTTATTGTTATTTCATAACAACCGGCAGTGCAATGAATTTTTTTCGTAAAACCCCTAAAATATGTTTGCGTGCGTGTAAAAATCATGTGTCATCACTAAATATTATAATTTGTTAAACCTAACAAATGCTTTCTAAAATTAACAAAAACCTAATTTTTTTATTTTTTGTACGTTTTATTGTTGTTTTTCAACGGCCGATAACGATCTTAGACTATTTATTAATGTTTTCACAATTGTTTAGGGTTTTGATTTTTTGTTCGGAAAAAATCCTGACAACGGTATTCGAATAAACGAAGCGCAGATATACTATTTATTTGTGTCTCCACTAAATGTCATAATTTAACAAACCTGACAAATGTGTCATACACTAGAGCTTATCAATTTTTGTTTTAAACGGTTTTAGTTTAATTTAGTTTTTGAAAGGAAAAACGTTTAGAACAAATTTAAATAAACAAAATCGTACAAATTAATTTTACAAACTATTAGAACTTAAATCATTGGAAAAACCAGTGGTGAAATTAATAAAACAAAATTTAATTGGAATATACTCCGACAATACTGACGTAGATACTTTTGAACTACAATTATTCAATTTAATTACACAAAATTTAGAATTACTTGTACTTTATGATAAAATGATCCACATAAATACAGTTTAATCAAATCAAGTTAATATATAAATTGGAGGGGTGTAATTGTTGACACCAAATGGTACACAGATGTCGAATACACACACTTAATTTCTAAAGCGAACAATTGAAACTGCCGAATTTGTGATAAAAATTGTCTTGTACCATCGAAAATCATTATTATTGCTTAAATTTCGGAAAACCAACAAGGCCAACCCTTGTTAAAAATTTAAACTTCATTGCAAATATTGAAAATGCTCCTACGTTAGTTGCCACTTCTGGTACGCAGATGTTCACCACATTCCGCCTAGCTGTGGTTCGAATAGTCAATCCTCTTGGTCTGTACAGATACCGAATTTTGGCGATAATTCTTAAATCAAAACTAGTTTTGATTGAAATTTAATTTACAATCTTTTTATTTTAATCGTTTTCTGATAAATGATATATACTTTCAAAAATATTTGCAAAAGACCGAAAAGTTCGTATGGAAGCTGCCACTTCCGGTGGATCGATCTCGGCCAAAACTCACTAGGATGTCCCAATTTATGAAAAAAGCTTAAGTATGAAGTTTCATCCCGATCAATCAATCTGTAAGGGCTGTACAGGGACCAAAGTTTTACTGAAAAACAGGTGTTTTAAAAAAATCGCCATTTCCGCTTAAATATTGAAAAACTGATCTGAACCAGTATTGTTGCAAAGTTAATTAAGAGTCTCCTAGTTGTTAAAACATTTTCTCGTAAATCATATACTCATAGTAAAGCTGCCACAAAAACGATAAAGCTCCTATGGAAGCTGTCACTTCCGGTGGACCGATTTCGGCCAAAATAAAAGCAATTATGAAGAGGACCAGCCGCAGCTACTGCAGACTATTATAAATATAGCTATGCATGGATCGGTAGCCCATGAGCGGCGACAAAATGACGTATATCGTAGTGTCAGAACACTTAATGAACTATCGATGGTATTAAAAAATGACGGCTTTAATATTACAGATCCGGGCTGTATCTTAGAGTACTACCAAAAAGGAGCTCATCTCTTGAAGGTAAACGCCATGATAAAACCGTCCCAGTTAAGCTGATCATGCCTCAAAATGATAAACTTTCAAAACATATCGATAGTTCGTTTTGCCGATCAACAATTAGCTGTTTAGAAGAATTATCGTCAATTATAGGGCCTTCTGAAGTTTGCTTCGTAAGCCAAGACGACAAATCTCGAGTACCATTAGATCTTGCATCAGCCAATAAACAAAGCCCTCTCTTAATGCATGTAGAATACAGAATTCAATTTCCTAATCATTACTGGGTTGTAGCAACCCAACATAAACTTATCCCTTCAGTATACGCAGGAATTGAAATTTTATCAGATGAACCTGGTAAAGCTGAAAATATGACCTATTCTGGACGACCATATATTGCTATACGATCAGGTAAACATTCAACATCAACAGCTATAAGTCACACGGGAGTAGTAGTATTGAAGGAATTCAATACTACTACTCGACGCGGAAAGGATTGATTAGTAAAACCTGTTCTAGTTTTTAACGTTGATGGTGGGCCAGATGAAAACCTACGATATCAAAAAAGGATTACAGTGGCGGTTTATCACTTTTTAAAGCATAATGCTGATGCAGTATTTATTGCCACCAATGCACCAGGGCGCAGTGCATTCAATCGCGTTGAAAGCAAGATGGCACCGCTTAGTAATGACTTAAGCGGACTAATATTACCTCATGATCATTATGGTGCCCACCTTAATGACAAAGGCGAAACAGTTGATAAAGAGTTGGAGAAGCGAAATTTTATCTTTGCTGGCCACACTTTGGCTGAAATTTGGTCCCAAACAGTCATAGACCGTTTTCCAACAGTATCCGAGTTTGTCTCGAAGTTCGAAGTTCATATTTTGACCTCCGGGCACCAGAATTACCATTGAAAGATAATTCGCTCAACTACCCTTCTCTGTTTATATTATTAAGTTTACATAACAAGAATATTCTTCCTAAGGTTTCGTTCAAAATTGTTCCATACGACTTGTATTGGCCTTCAGTGCAATTGGTTTAAAAAAATAGAGCTTGCAATACATGTGATATGTACTTTGGAACTCAGTCAATGTTACGAAAACAAGTTACCATCACCCACAAAAAAGATGCAGGGCCAATAAAACGTATAAAACCAGTCCGGATAGCTGCGCGCAGATAGCGAGAATTAATGGCCGTGATTGCTCACCAAGAAAACGAAAAATTGCAGATTGGTTTGATGAAACGGAGTTCGACATGAATGGAATAAATATTCCTTCTGAGGAAACACCAGCCCGATGTTACCCAATTATTTCGGTTGGTGAACATTTGAAAAATGCGTGGAAGGATGAGGACGAAAGTTAAATAATAAATACAAACGTTCTATTTTGGTTTGATTTTATAATATACACTTGGATCCTGTACTACCTTAATCCTTATGTTGGAATGAACGCACTCCGCAGCACGGAGAAGGCACCCGGTTTCGACGGCATCTTCGCATAGATACTGTTCTTCCATCAAATCTATACGATCTCATCGGCGTTACTTAGAACCAAGAAGAACTACCGAGAATAGGAAGGCCGCGCTCCTATGTACCTGCACAAAAAAGGCGACCGTCTAAAATTTGAAAAACATTGTGGCATAGCTTTACTTTGCGGAGCAAATTGTTGTTGTTTCGCCATAATTTTTCTTAAAAAATATAATATTTACTATTTTTGATGACAGGCAAAAGAAAAAATCCATCCCTACTGCTTTTTAATTTTATTTCATAACTAATTTTATGACGTAAACATTGGGTTCACGTGTTTTTTCAGTGCACCTAAAATACTAATGGCCTCATTGATTGCCAAAAATTTTGCCATTTGACGTCATTTTATGTTGGTCGCTCCAATCTTTGACTATAGATGGCAGTGTACTACCAAATAAATGAAATACGATTTTTTGTATAATATATTTTTTCGTGAACCGGTAATCACGGCGAAAAAAACAAAAAACTTCTACAATAATATCAAATAAAAATTATAATATTACTTGCTATTGGTAGGAATTAATTAATTTATTTTATTATTTGCCATCTATAGATGAGAAAAGAAACTTAACATAAATTTACTCTAGATACTCTAGGTACTCTAATACAATTTAAATAATTTCCGCTATTTTATTTAATAAAAAATAAGATTTTCGGTACCATTTTTTAAGTTTTTCTTATTTTTGGGCGAGAAAACGCGCACACTATTTTTTATTAAGTGACAGCTAAAATTTAACGAAGTTTCGTTGAATTTCTTAAGTAAACATTTAGTTTGGCTGGGTAATAACACTGACATGCCATTTATCGTATTCTTATTTTTTTATTAAGCTAAGTTTTTATTCCTGACTGGTTCAATAAGAATGCGATATAATAAGGATGCGATAAATGGGATGTCAGTGTTATGACCCAGTCAAACTTATTGTTTACTCAAGAAATTCAACGAAACTTCGTTAAATTTTAGCTGTCACTTTTAAAAAATAGTGTGCGCGCCAAAAATAAGAAAAACTTAAAAAATGGCACCGAAAATCTGATTTTTATTACATAAAATGGCTGAAATTATTTTAATTGTATAATTAATTAATAAATTAATAGATAAAGTTATTTAAATAGTTTTATACGCATCAAATAGTCATGGGTATTCTCTATTTTTTCCGTGCATTCATAACCGTTTTATATAAGACAAGTATACATACTTTAAAAAACTGCTCTGCCAAAAATGTCTATACCACTGCAATCTGTAAAAGTAATCTCACGAAAAATGATACCCCATTTACATGCGAGCAACATATTTCTTCTGTAAAATGAAAGAGATGTAACATTGACTTTTGTACATGAGAGACAAGAAGGAAAATATATCCCAACAAAATTTTACAGAAGATTTTTTGAGCCACTACATCGCCAAAATCACTATAAAAATGAAAATGTTACCATAAAATATATTCGATCCGAGTATTTTTATGGCAACATTTTTAAAATTAACAAAAAAAATTATTTTAAATTTATAAATGTTAAGGATTCATAATATAAACAGACGCCATGGACAAAAATGTAAATTTCGCGTTTGAATTAATTAAAAATAAATTAATAATTTTCCACAAAGACTATTCCAAAACATTATGGTATTACTACATATGTTTCTTTATTTTTAGATAGCAGATGCTTCTTATTTACCTGCAAAAATTTGCAGAAGAAAACACTTTTCTATATATAAATGCCCCATTAAAATATGAACATATGAAGAAAGGTAAATATAAATTAATGATTAAAATTTTTACCTCTCCTTACCTAATAATTTCTATATATTTACACATGCCCGATCTATTCAGCAAAAATCGATTTTGCTGAAAATTTAGTATCTATATCGACCGCTGGGGTTTAAAACGAGAGAGTGTGTAATCTATTCATAAAGTACAGTCTCATTCAAATACTGGAAATAAAAAATTTTATTTTAATAATAATTCCGCGTTCTCTTCGTTCAATAACTAAAATTGAATAAATTAAAATTGTTTCAAAATTTTGCAATAATTATTTTAATTTATAATTCTGTGCAACAAATTAAAAAAATTGCTATAGGTAGGTAGAATTTATTTTAAAAAATTTATTGAAAAGTACATTCAGTGGAAAAATATCGAAGCGTCTGCGTCGTCGCTTATTGGTGCGCAACCATCTTGATTTTCTTCGATACGATTTTTTTTTCAGTTCTTCTGTTGCCGCCGAAGCTAAAGGTATTGTGTTGGGGAATTTTTTTCTGTTTTATTCTCTTTTGAAAAACGGTAGACATCTTAATTTTTCTTCATTCCACTAATTGTTTAATTTTCTTTTATGTTCTAGACACGAATGTGAACAATTAGCTAGTTAACAAAATATTTGTTAATTGATTAAAGAAATAACGTGGAATTTTAACAACAGAAAATGCAGTTTCCAAACAACTATAACCAAAATCAAATGTGAGTATTGCACAAAATTGTAATCGTGTAAGTGATTTTTAGATTAGAATATTTTTCTAAATTGTGTATTTATTATTTAATAATGGCGTTAGGTACAGGCCGCGACCTGAACGTGACCATTTTGCGGGTGCGGGGAGTAACAACGGTATGAATAGAAACAGTTTTTGGAATCCAAATAACATGATACCGTATGGTTACAGTCCTAACGGTACGCCGCCACCTCGTTACGATTTTGGAGGACCACGTCGTGATTTTGGTGGGCCAAAACAATTTCAACCACGAAATCAATTTGGTGGGGCAAAACCACAATTTGGTGGTCATAAACCGCAACATCCCAATTCGATGAAACCAAATTTTTCCGGCCCTAAAATGAATCCACAGAATCAAGATCCGCAATCAAAAGAGGAACGTGCAAAACAACAAAGTTTAAAAGCTAAAAATCCAGGTTTGGGATTGGAGAAGCCGATATGGGATGTACAAAATTTAAAAGCGTTTCCTAAAGATTTTTATGTACCACATGCATCGCTACAAAATCGCACAATGGAACAGGTAGATCGGTTCAGAGGACAAATGAAAATTACTGTGGCAGGAAACCGTGTACCCTATCCAAATGAAGATTTTATAGAAACTAATTTCCCTGAAAATATTATGCGTGAAATGATGAAACAAGGATTTTCGATCCCAACGCCTATCCAATCCCAAGGGTGGCCGATTGCGTTGAGCGGTCGTGATTTAGTTGGTATTGCACAAACTGGTTCTGGTAAAACGTTGGCTTATATGCTCCCGGCTATTGTTCACATCGGTCATCAAAATAAAATAAATCGCGGTGATGGGCCAATTGTGCTCGTACTTGCGCCAACCCGCGAATTAGCACAACAAATTCAATCGGTTGCTCAAGATTACGGAGCACATGCTTCGCCGGCAATAAGAAATACTTGTATTTTCGGTGGTTCACCTAAAGGACCTCAGGCGCGAGATTTGGAACGGGGTGTAGAAGTTGTTATTGCGACACCAGGACGACTAATCGATTTTCTTGAACGCGGTATAACCAATATGAATCGTTGTACATATTTAGTGCTTGACGAAGCCGATCGGATGCTCGATATGGGATTTGAACCTCAAATTCGGAAAATAATTGAACAAATTAGGCCAGACCGCCAAGTATTAATGTGGTCAGCTACATGGCCGAAAGAGGTTCAAGCATTAGCTGAGGATTTTCTAACTGATTATATACAGATTAATATTGGATCATTAAATTTGGCCGCTAATCACAATATCAGACAAGTCATATATGTGATTCAGGAAAATGAGAAAGAGGAAAAATTATTTACGCTTTTAAAAGAATTCGTAAACGATAAATCAAACAAAGTTATTATCTTTGTTGAGACAAAAAAGAAAGTGGAAGATCTGCTTAAAATAATTATCAAAGAAGGTTATAGTGCAACATCCATACATGGAGACAAATCACAACCCGAGCGCGATTATGTTTTGAATGATTTCCGTTCAGGAAAAAGCAGCATTTTAGTTGCAACCGATGTTGCAGCTCGCGGACTTGACGTCGAAGATGTACGATTTGTAATAAATTTTGATTATCCGAACACATCTGAAGATTATATTCATCGAATTGGACGTACTGGTCGTTGTGAACAATCTGGTACAGCCTATACATTCTTTACCCCGGCCAATTATCGACAGGCTCGGGAACTTTTCGATGTCTTAAAAGAAGCCGGCCAAACTCATAATCCGGAGCTGGCAGAGATTGTTAAAAGTTTAAATTCAAAAGGAAATCGATGGGCTACACCACGACAAAATGCAGCCAATGTTAATAACCCAAACAACAGCAGTTACAATAAAAATAAACCAAACAATGGTAATAAAATAACAACTTGGTCTCCAAATGCAATTATGGCCGCCCCAGGCAGTGAATCGCCTAAAAAACCTAACGGTGAACAACCCAATCAAGGTAATTTAGTATATTATAATGTGATGTAATTGGTTTTAATATTATACATTTGTTCCTATTTTTTTTTTTAGCCCGATTCTCGAATCAAACCGTGTTCTACAATAATTACGAAGGAGCCGAGGTTAGATCGATCCCAGTGCAACAACAACATCCATACCAAAAAACGAAATTCTACAATCCCAAACGGAATTATTATAATAATCAAAGTGGTCAATTAAATGTTATGGAACAACCACAACCTCCTTATCAACCACGGGGCGCACAGGAAGGTGGATATTTTGGTAATAATCCACGACCATATCAAAATCGATATCAAAATCGTTTCAATGGATATCACCAACCACCACCGCAACAACGTGGAAGTGATGATGGTTCATCATCTGCTTCGACACCAGGAAATGAGCATCGAGGATCACCACTTAATGTTTATGAAGGATTAAACGGCAATGGTTTATATCCGGCGACTCCACCTCCACAAATATTTCCAATGCAAGCCCGACCACCACCTTACGTGGTTGACGTAGGAGGTAATCTTTATTTTTGTGCTGAACATGTTTAAATCAATTCTTGTTTAATGTTACTCACATCTCTCCCGTCTTATTAATGTTTAATTAATAGGCAATAATTTTTACGCGAATCCTACATTAGCTGGACAACAAGCGGTAGGCGGTCAACCTTGTGGTTATCCTAATAATCAAGGTAAGATGATTTACATAATATTAAAATAAAAGTTTATTAAGTGAAACGATCTATTCCACGTTTGGCGATGAGATGTAATTTATTTTTACTTAGAAAATTTAAATGCTTTACTAAATATAAATTTATAGTATTTAAGGGTCTTGCAGTCTAATTTCACTAGTTTACAAACAAGCTTCACGTTTTTGTAGCTCTAGTTCAATTTTTCCAAAAGAAGCTCAATGTTTTATTTAGACGAACTTCAAATAAAATCTTTATTAAATTAACATTTTTCCGAATGATTATCACTTCACTATAAATTAAATTCAAAGAGATCAAGTAATAAACATTTGACAATACAATACATTATATTTTACAGAATTGTTGCGGAAATTATGATATTTCTAATAAAAATGTGATATCATCGGTTAGGATAAGAATGAAAAAACTAATGAATTTAGACTGTAAAATCTATATTTTAGTATAGTTAAATTAATATCGCATTGAAAATGATCGCACACCATACCATTCGTTACATTTACGGGAGAAAGAAAATAATGAAAATCCTTATTATCTTTCTACACTAGACTAGACTACACATACAAATTCATACAGATTAATAAAATTCCGATATTAATTCATCTATAACCTGTTGTTTGTAGATAAATATTTATATTAAAAAAAATGGATTAACATTTTATTATTAATTAGATGCTATTGTGATTGCGTGCCTCAGATGTTCGATATACCTTGCCAATTTTTTTTTATTGTTAATGTGGCTAGAAAATATTGACAAATTGGTAATTACTTCAGAAGTTCAATAAAATTGTCAATCTACATATTTGTAAAAATATTCATTCGTATCAGACAACAAAGCTTGCGTAATAATTTTTAATTAAACAAGTAATTTTATTAAACATCCACCACCTTATTAAATATAATTATGAAACGATCTATTTATTATAAATTTGGTTTATAATATAACAATATTTTTCAACGTATGGTTAATAGTATTAACATTAACCAAAATCTGGAACATCTGAGGTACGAATAGAAAGTAAGTGCAGAAATAAAGGGAAAACAAATTCCAATAGTTTTTCCATTGCCTAAATACAGGCGAACGATAATCATTATATTTATTTTTATTACTTTATAAACATTACAATTTTTGTGTAAATTTCAATGTAATTACATTGTGTAACTAGTAAAATATCCATATCTTCTACTATCTAGGTAGCCATTGTCAGTTTGTACAACAAAAACACGACAAGATAATAATTATAAACAATAATATAGAACAACGTTCATTTCGAAAAACAAACGATATTTGATAATCTGTAAATGTTCCAGACAAATTGGCCACCTCTATCACTTAGAAGTTGACCAATAAAATCAAAATTTATATTTTATTAGGAACAATTCAACACGTCAAAGTTGTTGACCAAAGACATAATTTAGTTCATGTTTTATGTACATTTTTAAATTTTTTTCCAAATTTGTTTAGCGAAGGTATAATTAGAAAATAATAAATCTTTAAAAATAAAAGGCAGAATAAACGTAACTAATACAGGCATAGCCTTGAAACGTCGCCCATAATTTGATTTTTCAGAACCTCCCATTTCTAATGCAACTTTTTCTAAGACAATAAAACAACGTAAGCAAGTTGAATTAAATTAAAGTATATAATTGTTATTTATGATTTTATTTTTATACAAAAACAAAACAGTTATTAAGCTAGGTACAAATTCTTATTTACTTAGGATTAATTATTATTAAGATAACAAAAAACGTACATAAATTGTCCACTGAAAAAGCAGAGCCATAATAAAAAATTGACCGATTATTCCGAGTCCCCTACAATTTACTAAATATTCAGTGAGAACTTCCTAATCTTGTTTTTATTGATAAACATTAACTGTCTGATCTGTGAGATAATTAGTTTTAAATTTTCTATTACAATCATCACTGGTAATTTGTATTTTGCATAACCTATTGTGACAAAGGTTTTTTTTTGTTTTTGTTTTTTCTGGAAAATTTGGTTCGAATTTTTCATAATACGAGGGCGAAGTGAGAAGTCGCTTGAAGTTGTAACACGTATGCGTTTTTGGTGGATTGTAAGCAAATGCGGCAACCAATGCGCGGATTGCTTTTTCAAATTTAAATGTTCGTGTAATATATTGCGCACACGTTCATCTGAGATGCCTACTATCTCAGCTGCATTTTCACTCTGCGGTCTTGCAATACCGTATCATGGATTTTGTCAACCATTTTTGGTGTGACTACATTTGGGCGTCCTGAACGTTCGGCATCAGTTGTTCACGAATTTTCGTTGTAGTCGTACAAGCCCACAACGAAAATCAGTAAACCACCTGTGAATCATTTTAATCGATGGTGAAGAGTCCCCATAATATTTATCAAGCTTTGGTTTGGTTTGCGTAACGGTTTTTCCACGCAAAAAATAATGTTTAATTAACACACGAAATTCACTTTTTTCCATGTTTGCAATAAAACATTGGGTTGTCTGTTTTCAATGGCTGTCAAAACTGAACTAAATGACAGGTCTGTCTGAAAATTTTAATTTGGTCTAGTGACAGGTGGTATTGACACATGACATCTGGGATTTGCGATTGTGGCGCCCTCTGTTGCAATTTTAACAGACTCCTCGCTACGCCCTCGTAGCGTAACGATTACAGCTATTGACCTTTACAAGGAAATTTTCACTTTTAAAGCTATTATTTTTATGAAATATATTCAAAAATTAAATTAGGAATTCAATAACTAGTATACAATTTTATTGTCTTTGTCATTAAGATGCATTTTTTAATAATAAATTTACATTTAATGATTTAAAATCCGATTTTTCAGAAGTCTTTGAAATTAATACAGCTATTGATCCTTTGTTTCTATTATTGATCTAGTTCTGCACCAATTATTGTCATACCTAAAAATAGGACGAAAATTCAGAGTAAAAGCTTACGTTTTCCGTTTAACACCTATTAATATTTGAATTATAAATACATTATAGCTATATGCATATATGATTAACATTTCAATATAAAAACTAAAATAAGAAAACGATCGAATTAATATTCGATCGAATATATATAAAATTAATTTTAAACTAGTTCATTTATTTATTTATTTATATTGAAATAAGTACAAATTTGACTTGAAAAAAATACAAAGTAAAATAAATCCACGTTGGATTTGAAAATTTCAAATATAAAAGTAAAGTAACAAGAAAAACAAGTTAAAGTGAAGTAACAAGAAAAATCACTGAGGGGCATAAAATTACCTTAACCTACTTTTAAAATTATCTTTAGTTGAACAAAAATTAAATAAACAGTTTATTATATTGAAACTCTTACACATCATCTTCACTGGTTCATTATCGCCATAGTTGGTTCTATGTTTATCTAAGTGGAGGAAGTCATGATCTCTTAGTTGTCTACCAGAAACTTTTATTTTAATTGACTTTAGCACATCCGGTGCATCGATTACGCCTAGTAGGATATTACCGATAAATGTACTTTTTTAGCAATTCGCATTTTTCTAGAGTTGTCAAGTTGTATGTCTTGCACCCGGTTAAATATGTTGGCTGTCGCTGTATGTTTACGTGGTATGGTAGATCATGATCATAAACCCATCCGTCTTTCCAGGTCAAGTAGCGTATAAACTTCTTTTGAATTTTCTCAATACTTTGGATATGATCTTCGTAGAACATTATCACACTTAACCCTAATCATCATGGAATAAGTCTCAAAGTCTGCTTTTTTAGTTTATGGTATATAAAAAATTATTTAAACTTTAATTTTTTTCGCAAAATTGAGCTGTAAATCGCAATTAAAAATTTACCAAGGTTAGCAAGATCAGAAAACACTATTCTAAAAAGACTAACAAGAATGCATGCGATGAGTCATATTAGAGATTCATATTATGCGTTAATGCAAGTAAAATGAGCTATGTTGATTAGGGTTAAGATTACTACGAAGATAACCTCTTCTTTACGACTGTAACTAATTTGTTTTTGCTTTCCTACAGCAATTAACAATTGGCCATTAAAACAGTGGCAGTATTTGCAATTTTAGGCTATACTAATGCATTTAACGTGATACTCTCGTATACATTTGGTACATTTGATACTAATATTTTCCGATGTTTGGGTTCTAGAAAAATAATAAGTGCAATTGTAGCACATTGAACCTTTCGCAATTTTATTGTTCCCAATTTAATTTAAATTGAGGAAACTGCTAGAATGGAGCCATCGTTACAGTCTATTTTGTTATTTTCGATAGTAGGGCCATCGAATGAGCTGCGGAATAAAACATTTGTTTTATTTTGTTTTTATTTTTTGTTTTAAAACATTTATTTTATTTTGGCTATGAAAATATAAATTACATTTCCGAATAAGATTATGTCACTACTTCATCAGAAATTTGTTGATTTATACCAGTGTCCAAAGCAGGGATTAACGTTTCTTTTAAACCTAAAAAAGAAATGTTAATTTCGGAAACAAATGATGATGAAAAATTGGTAATTAGCTTACCTGTAATATTTTTGTACGTTCTTCCAGGTGTGTCTCTTAAAGGTGCATCTTGGTTGGACGAACCTTCACTTCAGATTTGGATTTTAATTTTGTATCCAAACGTGTTTATTTTACCCAATAGAAGGAAAAATGGTCGATAGGTAGGTAGGAAAACGCGGTTATTTTAAAATGTCTTCTAAACATTTTATTTTTTGAATTACCGCAAAATTTTGAAAATTCATCATAATCTATCTATAGAAACGTTTCGACTTCAAAGCATTTTGGCGCAGTTTCCGGGGTGATAAATTAGTAATCATGATTATTTACTTACCAATAAATGTTTGTTGGTTTTTATTTCGTGAGTAACACCAAGTTTAATAGTAGCCTCCTCAAATCCCAAACCTTCAGTAGTCCTACAAGGTTAATAACTTTATCACGAATTTATTCGATACAAAAAGAAACATTAAGATCCTATTCTCTTTTAAAATGTACAAAAAGCAATAGTACAAATTTATAAATTTAATTTAACATAATCCAAAATGAAAACAATTTACAAATGCAATAACAACAAAACGACTCCTTTTAAGAAAATTTAATTAAGTTAAAATGCGTGAAAGTTTAATGTAGCTGCACTTCCACTAATTTTTGTATCATTTGTCCAAATAAACCAAGTGCAATGTGATGTTTATTTTTGATCGATCCATAACTCTCTTATCATTGTCACACAGCAACAGACCATCATCAGTCAATTTTCAATCAATTTAAATTTAGAATCAATCAACCCAGTGTAACCAACATGGGACCATTTTTTGCGCCCATCACACTGAATAGCATTGCAATTATTAACTTCACTTTTACACGTGCCACAAAGCGACATACCCTTGTATCCAATTATTTATATTTTTAATCAGTAATTTATTAATATACATCTCATAATTTAAACTTGTTATGAAGTTTATTAATTTTATTCGGAATTTTCACTTTGTTTTTGGGTTAATTAATTAAATTATTTGCTATCTATGAGCAACAATCATAATCACTACCTCCAATTACTGAAGGAAGTCTGTTTAGGTGAAATTTTCAGGACTCGAATGGTATTGTGATTGATGTATTGCTGCTGTTATCTGCATATTCTCGTTGATTACTTGATTTTTTGTGAAAAATCAGTGAGCAGTTAAACATGTATGTGAACGATCAAGCGATGTGTAAAACACCCATTGTGTATCGCATATTTTCCACTATCGCCCCGCATTGTAAAAAGTACGATGTCTATTATTTATATACTATTAATATTAGACATAGTGTACCGTTTACGTACAAATAATGAACCGTTATTTTCAGTAGAATTATGTTACAATATAATGAATTTGAAACAGCGTGAATGTGTTAAGATAATCTCTAATTAACCCTATTAGTTACACGCTATTGTAACTTACTTTGTAAGTTTCACGAATTCATTTATTTTTTAATAACAATACAACAAAATAATAGTAATACTTATATTGCATATAAGTTTTACATGTTTTTCAAGTTCACTTATTAATGCATGCAAACCACCGCTTGCTGAGAATGTTCTTTGCAGGCTATTTTCTGACAAACACCGCAGCATTGTTTTGAAGTTCCTCCTTTAGTGTATGCGCAGCGATAACATCGGCATCATTTATTTGATGGCGTGGATATCCTACCGACAGTTGTTGATGGAGAGCTATCTGTAACTTTATTTATGGTTGCAACATTTGTTTTTGATAAACAATTTGTACTTCTGCGTGTATATTTGGTTGGAATGACTAAATCCTTTACTTAATTATTCTAGAAAAGTCGATACAAATTTACCCAAATTATCTTTGCTCTGCAATACCATACACATCGACAATATTATAAAAATCGACCATCGTGCTTTACGCTTTACCGAAAAGACACGACACAATTGATCTAGTGTGTTTATTCCACCTTTGGTCTCGTTATAATATAGATTTATTTTTATTTTCAAAATCTATTTTATCAGTGGTATGATAAGACATTTGGACAATAAATATTAAAATAATTGTAAATTGTGACATTTCTATTTGATCGCTCATAAGTAGAGCCCGAATTCTTAAAATATGCAATAAAAATATGTATTAAAAAACAAATTTTTAATTCAATAAATAATGATTGTTTTATTTAATATTTCATTTCATGAAAATATGTAATAAAAAACTTCGGTATTATTGTTACGCGATACAATGAACAGTAAAATTTATTTTCAAACTTAAATGATTGCCGCCGGTCACGCAACATAGATTTATATTTGTAAAAACTGCTCTCCACATCAACGGAAGTTAAAGGGGCGTATTTATAAAATTTAATAAGATTTGAAGAGATGTCCAGAGCAACATCGGTTTCCTCAGATAAAATTTAGTCCATCTTTTTTAATAATTTCAAATTGAAATTGTTATCGAAGAATATTGATGAAAATTTACACTTCATCTTAAAGTTTGGTTGCTCCTCAGACATAATTCTGGTTTCTACGTCGTTTAATATTTTTAAAGATTGCGAAAGCAGCAATTGCCCTTTTAGTATTTTAATTATTCTCGGCAAAAATTCAAAATTGCTTATTATAAAAATTAAATCATTTATGGTTCCGATTTGCCTCTAAAATTGTCTCATCCAAATTATGGAATTTTTTTTTAATTCTTTCAAAATGATATTATACCACAGCTTCCAGCCATGTTCCCCACCGTGTGAGTACACGGTGGCAACGGTACGTGTTCAGCAATATCACGAACAATTTGAACTCGTGATGGGGGTTTCAAAAATACCCACTTTACGTTAGCAATTAATTTGTTAATGTTTGGGAATTGGTCACGAATGGCTTCTGCAACATTATGTAAGCCATGAACTATACATGTTACATGTATCATGTTTGGATTAATTAATTTTAATCCTTTCCCAGCTTTAATCATTTATGGCGCTGCATCACTAAGAAAAAGTAGTACATCGTCTTTTGAAATGTTTGGACTTACAACCAAAAATAACCTTCAATTTTAAAAATTTAATGTTATAATGTGAACTAACCTAACATAGTTATCGATTGATCAAAACACTGGGCAATTGTCGTTGAATTGGTTTTTTTAACCTTTTAACCAATTGTTTATCATTTAAAACAAAATTTTCTTCAAAATTTGTCTCATCTAAAATTCCTATGATTACATTAGAAATCCATAATTTTTTCCTAATCGTGGTTTGCCTGATTCGTTCTATTGTTTTGTCAAAGGCTGTCAGAAGGTATGTTTTACGTAAAGTTGATTCATGCGGCACTGTTTTATCCTTATAGGTTTCTAAAATAAACCGGTTCATTCCCAGAACGGAATGTCCGCCGAAATGAGCACTTTGGGTAGTTTAAAACTAAACTTCGATTTTCGATTACTTGAATTAATTGAATCAATTATCAATTGTCGGTTGTTGTTATTTGTTGCCAAATTATTTTCATGAAATTTTGTTTTTATGTGTTGCTCGACTTGGCAATGAGCGGAACAAAAATTTTCCACCGGTTTTTAGAACTCCACCACCAATTTTCTTCACAAATTTACTTAAACGACAAGCTTTGGTCGGTTCTTCTTTTGGCATTTTAAAATTTTTTGAAAATTAAATGATTTGTTCGAATATTAAATATAGTGAGATATTTATATTTGTTTTTAATTTTATTAAAAATTATATTTTAATTATTGCGCTTGTCTCAAAAATTTTTTCTAACAACTTAAACTCACTTTTTTACTTGACCCAAACGTCAAACATTCCCGTAAAAGCCATAAAAAAAAGTAATAAATCAAAATTGATTCATTGATTGGACTGTAGAACCAAGTACTGGACAAGTGTCCCGGCCTATTCCTACATCCTGTTTATAAAATTCGTACATAGTTTAGATGATATTTTATTGAACGCATCACTGAATATAGTTTCGCACGAAAACTATTACCGACATTAAAATTTCAGTTGCGACTGCGTTGAGCACTCTGCTCGTGTGGTCGTTTTTAATAAATTTTTGTCATCGGAGTTAGAAATATGAACGTGTTTGTCTTCCATCCACTTTAGATTCTGCAATAATTCATAATTTATCTCATGCCCTGTTGTCTCTCATGTTGTCCAAATACTACGAAATATGGTGAGTAATTTGTGCTGTTATGGATTACATTTCTAAGAGCTGAACTAATTGCATGCACATGTTTATCCCAATCGGGATGATTTTCCTATAAGTAAGACGGATTGCTGCCAATACGTACCTATTTACGCGTTTCCAGCGTTCACGGGTGTTATTTTGGCGTCCGGATATGCTATACCATATTTTAACAGGATATCTGCGAAACTCTTGGCAGTAAATTATTTGCGATTATCGCTAACAATTATTTCTGGGACTGCAAATACGTTGAATATGCTATGCGGTGTTCTAGATATTTAGTTATGTTCGCAATGATGGCATCTCGCATATGCTCGACATAACGAAATTGGTGAATTTATCAAGTTGTAAAGGATGTACAGGTTGTAAAGTTTCTTTTCACTTATAGTTCACACATTTATTAAAAGAACACCGAGCATTCATATAAACTTAGATTTTATTTATTTATATTTCATGAGTTACATTTTTGCTATACTTTATTCTTTCTCTACCCTTTTTCACAATGAATCTTTTTTATTTTATATTTTGGTTAACGTTCGATTTATACAAATAAACCAAACGTCAGCTTTCTTAAGTACATTGTACTTAGTGCATTTACTTTTTTTTATCATCAATTTTTGATAATTGAAATTAAGCAATTTAAGCTTATTTCGCTTATTAGGAAATGCAATGACTTATTTAGATAACGTATTCTACATGGTATACAGGGTGGTACGCATGTGGTACACCCTGGCCTTTAAAAAAAATATATGTATATTATATATTATGAATGTATTATATAAATATATGTCTATTATTTTATTATTATTACTATTATAATCTTTATTTAGTTTGTTCAGCTTTAAAATTATTGATTCAATTTTCGATATGTAGACATCTATTATCGTCTGCACCGTATCCCTATTAGTATAGGATAGTAGCAGTTCACCAAAATCTTTTGGAATTTCCCTGTTCCCTAATTTTATTTTCGAACTAGTGTTTATTTTAATTGACCAGATAAATTTAATGAGCTTTGATTTTTCTACGTCATTTGCTAACGAATCACACACTAATTCTATTATATTCAAAAAAAATTCTAGTTCCACAAATTTTTCTTTAAATTCGGGAACTATTTTCATTAATTGCTACAAGTCAAAATTTGCCATTCTGGTTTCTATTTGTTCTTCTAGATTACCAGAGTTTAGGGTTTCATTTAAACTTTTAACTTGTCATTCATTCAGTCACGAATCCTTCAAGTGACTTGTAATTTTTTAAAATATGTCGTTAAGAGTTTGTACTTCAATATCATCTAAGCCTAAATCACCTATTATTGTTGTATACCGGTTGCCTACCTCTTTTAGAATTATTACACTATTTAATATAAATTTATCTGAGAAATTTCTTTTAGGGTTTTTAGAAAATTTTCTTTACTAGCCTTTAATTTGTTTATCAATTCCTTTAATCTTTGCATTTATTTGATTTAGTTTATTTAATAATTCAGTAATAATTCATTCATATTTCCTTTCCCTTTTTTTAATAATAATAATAATAATTTTTAATTTTAAATGTATATCGATTTCTTAGTATTATATTCTAAATTCTATATTGATTCCGCTGATTCAAGTGCCGTTTGTATATATATTTAATTAATTCACCGATTAAATACAAATGTTACAATTGCTGCCATCATTTCTGTCATCATTTTTGTTGTTGTTGTTATTGTCTAGTATTATATTTTCTTTCACTAAGGGGTCTTTACTTTCTTCGTTGCCCATTTTTTGTTCTGTTATATGTACTTCTGTACTCTTCCGTATGATATTTTAAATTTTTAATATTTACTTTTAATGTTTCGATGTTATAATGTTTTAACGTTTCATTTTTATTAAGCTTAAAACTTAAATTATTACAGAATATATTAGTTAAATTATTAATTAATTAATTAAATTATTAATTAATCACTTATTATTACATTATTGTTACTTATTATTATAACACTTAAATTATTACATTTTTGTCACGGTCGCCATTGTAAAGGTTGTAAAGTTTATTTTCACTTATAGTTCACACATTTATTAAAACAACACGGGCATTCATATAAACTTTTTATTTATTTATATTTCACGAGTTACATTTTTGCTATGCTTTATTCTTTCTCTACCCTTTTTCACAATGAATCTGTTTTATTTTATATTTTGGTTAACGTTCGGTCTATACAAATAAACCAAACGTCAGCTTTCGTAAGTACTTACATTGTACTTAGTGCATTTAATTTTTTTATCATCAATTTTTGATAATTGAAATTAAGCAATTTAAGCTTATTTCGCTTATTAGGAAATGCAATGACTTATTTAGGTAACGTATTCTACATGGTATACAGGGTGGTACGCAGGTAGTACAAAATACTATAAATATATGTATATCGAATTTCCATTTGTAGACTGACTGCGGGTAAGGCTCCAAAAAATCTATATATATTTGTTGTCACGAACGAACACTCCACATAATTGCCATTTGGAATTCTTGTGATTTATCACACGCACGAACAAAGTCAGAATTATATCATCCCAGGCCAATAATGAGGCATATTAGGATGTCGAGAGATGGGATGATCTCGGTTTTCTTTCATTTTACAATTACGTGTGTGCTGTTGTGTGTTCATGCGATCACCGAAATTAGCAACGGTTGCTTGACGTTGTTGATGAAGTTTTTATCGCATTATCTCTCTGTTATGCGCCAAAAAACATCTTACACCCGCTATTCCAGAAATTGCGTGGGCGGTTGTGAGATTAATGATATTTCTACTGTGTTCGACCTTGTTGGTTAGGAGGAAACCCTCTAATTTATTACACCATTTTTAGAAATCACAAAACTTGTAATGTTATATCGAACAAATCAAAATATGTTTCAACATAATATTTGGTTGTTAAAATTAGCTAAGAGATGTTTGTTGTGAATAAATTTGCAGCAAATGTTTTTATTTCTATGTGTTTTGTTGCATATCAATATGGGGTTATAATGTCCCAAAAGACCATATATGTAACAAACGAATAACATTTCAAATTCTTACTATATCTAGAAAAAAAGTTAAGAGTATTTGAAAAAGACCATTGAAAGGGTAATAATTTACTAACTAACTGATATAGGGGGTGACATGTTATAACATGTCACCCCTTATATCCCTCCTTTTCCAATCGCAAACGATTATAATAAATAGGAGCAGTACACCTTTCTCTCCAATTTCGCTCAAGTATCGAAAACAAATTATTTGACGATAGCAATGAACTAGAAATATCACAATTTTTAAATCTAGCAGGCTTTAATATATTATAAAAATGAAATAGTGTCCCATTTTATTCTAGAGAAACGAGACCCAAAGTTCGATAAATTATCGAAAATGTGATATTGTAACATGTTTACCCAAGGTAACAAATTTCGTAACCATACTGGAACATTTTTGATTAGAATTTTATCCTCGTATCGCCTAAATTAATCATCAGCATCGATCATCATGATTTTCAAAATAACACAAGATGTTTATTATGCAGGGTAATTGTTAGGGTGCTATTCTAAGTATGTTATACGAAAATCGGTTAAGCCATTTTAAAAAGAGCGCGCAGAGGTTTGGGCCGATTTAGTTGCTCGCGGGTGTAATATTCACTTCGGTGGTTCCAAAAATATTTGCTTACAACAATAGCAGCCAATTTAACAATATTGGGCGTATAACTTAGTTTTTTGGATTTTGTAAGAGATGGCATAACTTTAGTACTAAACATTATTTTACAATGACACCTACGGCGTTTTAAAATGTAGATATTCCACATTAAAATTTAGTTTGTCATTATTCGTGAAAGCGTAAACAACATATTTTTTAATCTCGTTTAATCATGTCGAATTTCGTATCAACAAACTTCAAGACCAGCACTTCAGAAACCACGAAGAAATCAAAAATGACTAATTCATTGAGTATCAAAAGACAAACAATATTTTTCGACGGAATCCATAAATTGCCAGAAAGATGATCGAAAGTTATAGATAATATTAAGATAAAATATACCATTTAGAAATAAAAAAAATACAAAAAAATAAGTTATACTCCCAATATTTCAAATGTAGTACTACATGTTTACACAAGTCACATTTGTCTGTCATATTGGTCTGTCACATTTGTCTGTCACATTTGTCTGTCATATTTGTCTGTCACATTTTTCTGTCTGTTACATTTGTATGTGACACAATTTGTCACATTTGTACAATATTATACATACACAATATATATTCGCATCCACACAACATATTCAAGATCTCTATCGGAGTTCGAGATACGAACGTGTTTGAATTTCAGGCACTTAAGATTCTGCAATAATTCATAATCATTCCTTATGAAATGTTGTCCAAATACTACGAAATATGATGAGTAATTTGTGCTGTTATGGATTATATTTCTAAGAGCAGAGTCAATTTTCCTATAACTTTCCTATTTACGCGTTCCGAAGCTTTCGGTTACGGGTGTTATTTTGGCGTCCGGATATGCTTTACACCATATTTTAACATTTTTACATAATTACATAAATTTAGGAGATTTGTGAAACTCTTGACAGTAAATTGTTCGCGATTATCGCTAACCATTATTTCTGGGACTGCAAATACATTGAATATGCGGTGTTCTAGATATTTAGTTACGTTCGCAGTGGTGGCATCTCGCATAGGCTCGATCATAACGAATTTGGTGAATTTATCAAGTACTATAAATATATATTTGTTGCCACGAGCGAACATACCTCATATAATTGCCCATTCGGGGTCTTGTGATTTGATTTAACGGTTTAGCAGCTTTACAAAGGTAGATTATTATAGATTATCATCCCGGGCCAATAATAATGAGGCATACTGGCATGTCGGGGATAAGCAAAATAAATTATTATTTATTAATTAATGATAATATGTAAATATTATACATATTTACAATATCGCATAACATGTAGTTTGTGTAATAATATGACGGTTAAAACGTGTCATTTATTATGTCTGTTGATTCGCTTTTATTTCGTTGATTATTCATTAACACAATTTTAAGTGAGAGGATCTCGTTTTTCTTTCATTTTATAATTATTTGTGTGCTGTTGTTTGTATCCATGCGGTCACCCAAATTTGTACTAGCTCAAGCAACGGTTCCTTGACGTTGGCGAAGTTGTTATCACATTATTTCTCTGTTATGCGCCCAAAACAAAATCTTACGTTCGCTATTCCAGAAATTGCGTATTTCGTAGAGAAATTTATAATTCGATTACTTCTTGGTTAGGAGGAAACTTTCTCTAATTTATTTTACACCATTTGTAGAAATCACAAAACTAGTAATATTATATCGAACAAGTCAAAATATGTTTCAAAATAATATTTGGTTGTTGAAATTATGTCGCAAAAGACCATATATGTAACAAACGTTTGAACGTAATAAATAAGCTAATTATAAAATGTAAAATCATCTAAAAAAAAGTAATAATATTACAATTTCTTACTATATCTAGAAAAAAATTAGGAGCATTTGAAAAATTGTTCGGGTCAGATAGATCCGAAAAAGACCATCGGAAGATAATACAAGGTAACAAATTTTATAACCCTATTGGAACATTTTTTCTTAGAATTTTATCCGTGTCGCCTAAATTAATCGATCATGATGTATTTTCAAATAAGATGTTTATTACGCAGGGTAGTTGTTATGGTGGTATCCTAAGTATGTCTTACGAAAATCGGTTCTCATTTTAAAAAGACGCCTTTTTGTACGCGCAGAAGTTTGGGTCGATTCAATTGTTCGCAAGTGTAGTATCCAATGCAGTGGTTCCAAAACTATTTGCTTACAACAATAGCAGCCAGTTTAACAATATTTCAAATGTAGTACAACATGTTCACACAAGTCACATTTGTACATCATTATACATTATAACGGGTGTTTTTTTAAGAGGTTGCCGATTTTTTTTTTTGAATAAAACACATATAAAATTATGAAATGACCAAAATTTTTTTTTATTTGGTAGATAATTTTTTGGCATTTAACATTTAAACACAATTTCTGGCATATGGCTACCACGACTATTTTTCACAAATGTCATTCTGGAGGTCCAATTTTCCAGCACTTTTTCAAGCATTTGAGGGCGTATGTCAGCAATGACACGTTGAATATTGGTTTCCAAAGCGTCAATCGATTGAGGTTTATCCACATAAACCAATGACTTCACGTATCCCCACAAAAAGTAATCGAGTGGCGTCAAATCGCACGAACGCGGAGGCCAATTCACCGGACCATTTCTCGAAATAATGTTGTCGTTGAAAGTTTCTTTCAATAAGTCGATTGTTTCACGTGCTGTATGGCAAGTGGCACCATCTTGTTGAAACCACATTTCATTCATATCCATATCTTCAAGATTTGACAACAAAAACTCATTTAACATGGTTCTGTATCGATTTCCATTCACGGTAACGCGTCGTCCTTCCTCATTTTTAAAGAAATATGGACCGATGATCCCACCAGCCCATAGACCGCACCAAACAGTACATTTATCAGGATGCATTGGTAATTCTAGAACGGCGTGTGGATTATCTTTGCTCCAAATGCGACAATTTTGTTTGTTGACGTATCCATTTAACCAAAAATGCGCCTCATCACTGAAGAGAATTTTACGGTAAAAAAATGGATCTTCGTTCAATTGATTTAACGACCAATCACTGAATTCACGGCGCAAACGATGGTCGTGTGGCTTTAATTCTTGCACCAATTGAATTTTGTATGGCACCAAACCCAAATCTTTACGTAAAATTTTCCATAAAGTCGATGGACAAAGTCCAATTTGCTGAGCACGACGACGAATCGATAAATTGTCGTTTTCTTCGACACTGGCCTCAACGACAGCAATATTTTCTTCTGTACGAACTCTTCTCATTCTTGTCGGTGGCTTGGCATCCAAAAGAGTGAATGTAGACCGAAATTTGGTAATTACGTTCTTTATGGTGGTCTCTGACGGACGATTATGTGCACCATAAAATTCACGAAGTGCTCTATAAACATTTTTAATTGAACACTGATTTTGAAAATAAATTTCCACGATTTGAAAACGTTGTTCTGGAGTTAACCTATTCATAATGATTTGCCAAACAATACTGAGTAGAAATGCCACTTTGAGCTGTCAAAACAACTGTCATAAAATAAAACGACATCTATCGGAAAAACAAACCTAAAAAAACACCCTTTACATACATACACTTATATTTGCATACGCATTTAACATATTTAGGATCAATATACATATATCTATTTACCCACGGTAAGGATGGGGATTCTATCAAAGTTGTTTCATCATCTCTGGTTTACATTTTATAATCAATTTTTTCCTATCGTTCGAAACAAGGACTAATATAAAACTACAAAAATCACAAACTACCAAAATAATTGAGATAGAGATCAGCGTAAAGGATGTGATAAATAAAAAAAAGAGCCGATCATCGAACATATTTTCTCTTCCAACATTCGTTTTCTACATTAAGTTAGTACATTTTTACAAAAGAATTACGAAAAGTAAAACAAAATGTGATCACCAATAGTGGTCACACGTGATCACCAATATCATGATAAACAAAACATAATATTGAAGCATTGTGTCAGTGTGCTCCATAATTTTAAATAAAATACGTTTAATATAAATACAGTGTGCTCCATACTTTTAAATAAAATACTTTTAATGTAAATACAGTGCTTCACAATTTTTAATGTAAATGTATTAAAATATGGCAGTAAACTGGTTTTGTGATTCGAGTCTACTTTTGCTTCACCTTTACCAGATTAATGGACCGATTCAGTATTTCGATATTGTTTTGAATGGTGCTAAAATATAAAATTTTAAACACTCCAATTGTCATGTTGTGTCATTTCAAATGACGTGACTCGAGTCGCACCCGAATTGGTATTGTTGAAGTCGATTTAAGCGCCACATTTAAAAACATTACATGATCAATAATTATTTATAAAAAACTAACTACGAGTATATCTTTTGTGTTTTTGGGTCATTGCAAAAATAACACTCGTGAGGCATATGTTATGTTTTATATTTGAAGCAGTAATGAGTAGTATCAGAATTTCAAGATGACTTATTATGCAAAGTATTACACGTAAGGAATATTATATTGATTGAATGTGACCGGTCAAAATTGTTTCTGCACTTCAACATAGTACATTTGTTTTTGTTCAAACTTTAAGTCTAAATGAAATGGAAGAAGGTTGAAGCCGCTTGCATAAAATTTGGCGAGAGAAAAGTTTGGAAGTAAACGTGAGAAAATATGGTTTATAATTATATTCCAATATTTAATCTGGAACTCAAGCCTACAAAAATACACTGTTACAGTTTATAATTGCAGTTGCGATTTTGCCCATGTGGCAGAGAGGCTAAAATCGATAATTTTAACCGAAACCGTACAGCGTATAGTCTTTCGCTGTTATGGTTTAAATCCATTTTTAACATTACTGTTAACTTTTGTTACTTTATATACTAAATTAAACTGAATTAATAAAATAATTGTAAATAACTTTTGATATTTTTATTTTTGGAAAATCGCTTTCGAATATAATTCTTCAGTTCGTTCACACTATTACAAATTCTTAAAACTATTCATCTTATATACTATTTCTGAGACTTAATTATCATGCTCCTTGTTTTGTGTATAATGTAATTAAGTCGTAAATCTTGTTGGTTTTAGTGTTTACTTTGTCATTCGTTAATATTTTCTGACGTAGACGATATTATTATATTATTCAAAGGATCCAATAGCCAAATTACACCAACACATAAACAGTAAACAACCCAACAAAAAAGTCACACTAGAAACGGAAAAAGACAAGTTTTAAACTAATTTCTTAGAGCTTACAATGACAAACAACAGTCAGAAACACGCCTTCAAAATATATAGAAAACACACTGAAGCGATTCACACAATACATAATAACTCAATCATCTGTACCAGCACAATATATCAGCTTATAACCACATGACCGACATACTAAACAATCTACCAATGAACATAGAAGCCTATAATGACGAAATGTTATAAAATACATAGACAAGAAAAAAGGATGCAACACAACATTATGCGACAGAATCAACAATAATCATAATAAAAACACAACTACAAAACATGACAACACTAACAAGAACTGATAACACCATTCAAAAAATACGCGAGTGTTTGAATTCAAGAAACAAGTGAATTCAACAAACCAACCAACAAAGTAATACAAAATATCTTCAATAGACTCGTATATAAAATTGCCTGCAAAAGCATTATTAATTCAATTCAATTCAATTCAATATTATCTATAGTCGTTTAATTTATATTTACTCTCTTAATTTATAGTTACGATACCTCTGAAGATGTCGTAAATTTAAACGCGGTCGAAAATTTCATAAGACTCCCAGATTTTTGATATTCGATTACATATTCAAATCTTATTTTGTTCTTTTGAGCCGCCAATTGTAATTGTTTCCGTTGATAATTGATCTGCCAACAGACTAAACAATATACCAATGGAAAGGTAAAGGTACCAACACGAGTATTGTCTCCAACAGAGGCTCGCTAGAACTCAGGGGACGAGAGATCAACCCACCGTGCGAAATCCAATTGTGATATATCGCCAATTTACCCTATCATTACGAAACCGTTTATTCTCTCATTCTGAAAAGCAATAAACCAATCGAGCGGAGTGGAAATAAAGCCATAAAAAAATAAAAATAAGAAAATGAATACTGAATCACTACAAATAATTATTTTATTTTTAATTTCGAAAAACATATGGATAATGTTCCTTGTTTAATTCCATGAGAGACAAAAAAGCTAAAATATTAGAATTGTGAAAATTCAGCTCAGGACAAAATAAAGTTTATACAAAGATAAAATTCACCTATGGTATGACGTCCTCAACCAACCTAATGCTAAATACAAAAATAAATTAATCTACTAATCCTTGGTAAAATTTGAGAATAAAAAAGTAATAATATATATACAAATTTAAAGTTCAAAATATGATATAATAGAAAAAAATGTGTTATTTTTACTATTATTATTTTTAATGTCCATATTAAATTTTAAGTCTAGTAATGTTTCGCGATACAAAAACAATTATCGACACTGTTCACTGGTTATTTGGGCCTTTACATGTGGTCGCCTTATTTTTATACTACACTAACAGTTTTTCAGTTTTTATATGATACAGTGATTGAGTCTCATAATTGATCACGATTTTATAACATGCTAATATTTTATTATACCACAATAAAATTAAAAGTATTTTTCAAGTTTCCTTTTCTAATTCAACTGTTTATTTAATAAATTATTTAAAAAATAAAAAAATCTGCGAGATCTAAAAATCTGCGAGATATCTCTTAAGCTCGCCCCAGAGATTCTCTATAGGATTTAGGTCGGGGGATTGAGGTGGCCACTCCAACATTACGAACCCTTTATTCTCCAGTCATTTTCGTAATTTTAGCGGTATGCTTGGGGTCATTATCTTGTTGAAAAACAACATCTCCAATGTTATATTGCCAATGTTATATTTCACGCTACCAAGAAGATTATTTTTCAAAATTTGTATGTAGGAGGCGTACGTCATTCTACCTTCGATTTTTTTTATCTGGCGATGAGCCATCATGCGCCCTTATACTATTATGGAACACCTCCAAATTTCATTGTTTCCTTTACATTACGTGGTAATAAAATAACTCCAGGTTTCCGCTAAGTTCGGTATTGACCAAATCGGTCAATTTTGAACTCATCTGATCATATTACTTTAGCCCATTGAGAAACCGTTCAGTTTTTGTATTTTTTTTTTTGCAAAATTAAAAGGAGTGGTTGTTTCACTTTTACGTAGCTCTTCATTCCAACTTCCTGCAATGTTCGTCGAATAGTTTCTGCTGAAACATTGGCTAAATTATTGAATAATTGTTCTCATTTTTACTGTGATTTCTACTGTTCCACTACGAATATTTTTGATAATGAACTGTTTCGGGCGCGTTCTTAATTTTGGTTTAGCTCCCGGCCGGTTTTTGAGGACATTTAAGTTTAGTTTCTTTCACAGTTTCGATATGACTCCTAATGAGACGTTTACTATTTCGGAAGTATCTCTATGTGGTTTACCTTCTATAAAGCTAATTGATGTTATTTAAAAAATATAAAATTGAAATCGTCTAACAAAAAGTAATAATATTCCAATTTCTTACTATATCTATGCAAAATAGACCCGAAAAAGACCATCAGAATGTTAATAACTGACTAATTAGCTGATACAAGGTAACAAATTTTATATCCCTATTGGAACATTTTTGCTTAGAATTTTATCCTCGTATCGCCTAAATTAATAGCACCAGCATCGATCATGATATATTTTCAAATAAGATGTTTATTACAGAGTAGTTGTTTGGGTGGTATCCTAAGTATGTTTTACGAGAATCGGTTCTTATTTTAAAAAGATGCGCCTTTTTGTACGCGCAGAGGTTTGGGTCGATTTAGTTGCTCGCGAGTGTAGTATCCAATCCGGTGGTTCCAAAACTATTTGCTTAGTCGAAGATATATAAGCTAATGAAATCTATTATCACAAACAATAGCAGCTAGTTTAACAATATTTTAAATATTCACACTACAAGTTCACACAAGTAACATTTGTCTGTCACATTTGTCTTGTCTCATTTGTCTGTCGCAGTTGCCTTGTCACATTTGTCTGTCACATTTATCTATAACAGGCAAACATATATTATACATGCATACCCATATAATCGCATGCGCATATAACACATGTAGGATCAATGTGTATATTTCTATGTACATATTTACTTACGGTAAGGATGGGGATCCTATTAAAGTTGTTTCGCCATCCTTGGTTTACATTTTACAATCAATTAATTGATTAATTACCAAAAGAATTGAGATAGGGATCTACGTAAAGAATGTGATAAATAACAAATACGAGCCGATCATGCCGATCGAACATAATTTCTTTTCTAACATTCTTTTCATTTTCTACATTGAGTTAGTACATTTTTACAAAACAATTACGAAAAGTAAACCAAAACTGGAATAGAGGCAACAACAATGTGTTCACACGTGAATGAATCATTGTGTCAGTTTGCTGGTCCATACTTTTAAATAAAATACTCTTAATGTAAATACAGTGTGCTCCATACTTTTTAATGTAAATTTAAATAAAAGAGAATTTATAATATATATTTATAAGAAAAAAGAAAATTTTCAAGATTTTAAATAAATAAAAGTAACGGTCATTTCATGTATAAATGTGGTTATTTCATGTATGAATTTTTTCTTCGTAGTGTACTTTGCACTGTAATATTCTTAGTTCATGCAATACAAGCTATCGAGCTTTTATATGAGCTCACGTTAATGTGGTTGTAAATGCAACCCAAGATCACAGTTCACTTTTATTTATTATATGGCTATTGTAATGACGAACGATGTCGTATATTTTTACAAAATAATTTATAAACTTTACTTATTTTTAGTTATATTGTCTGTGATATTATTATTTATTCTAGTCACTCACTATATTGTATTAGTTTAACTTTTATAATATTAATTATTATAATTTTTATTATGTTCACTGATATTTTTACTAGTTAGCTACCATAATCATATCGGCTCGTAAACGATTAACTTATTCAATAAATTTGTATTAACTTTATTTTCCACCTTTTCATTATTTGAATCACTTTGAATGTTTTTTAAGTCCTGTTTTTCACAACCCTTTACGCAGTTTACTATACACCACGTTTTTATGTTATACAATATTTAATATGAATTCTAATTTTATTAATTATTTATTATGAGTTAATTGTACTTATTTAATATTTATTTACTAGTTTTAATATTTATTTACTAGAATTCAAAGCATTTTAACATCGTCACGAAATTTATACCCGCGAAATTTTATTGTACAAAAAAAATAAAAATAGAATTTGTACTTTGTACGCATTACATGGGACTTAAAAGTTAGTGCCAATGTTAAATGTTTAACGCTTTAAACAATTTTATTGACTGACGTTTTTAAATGTTTAATCTTCGATCATGCTTTAGAAAACAATCGATTTCAATTGTTTTCAACCAAATATGAACCAGTTTGTTATAAGATAAAACATTTACAATCATACTAGTCATAATCATAGTTGAATATTAGGTTGGTGCAAATAACTTAACTTTAAAATTTTGATTAATAGAAATTCGAACGAAAACTAAACTTGGGACGTCTAGCGTTACGACCTAACAAATCGTGGGGTATACCTACACCCTAGAAAAATTTCAAAGGCTTCAATCAATCACATAGAAATCCCAATAAGTTAAGAGCATATAAATCTAATTAATCGCTGGACTATCGCCTAAATTCGAATCTTCCATTTCTGTTTCTTCTTACATTTCCAATTCTTTTGACTATTTTGGCTTTTATAAATTTTGGACATAGCTTAGACGATATTTTATTGAACGCATCATTCTGAACATAGTTCCACATCAAAACAATATCACCGACATTAATATTTCGATTGCAACTGCGCAATTTATACCGTTGAGCAGGGTGCTCGTGTGATTTCTGCAGGTGTTGTAAAATGTCGTTTTTAATCAATTCTTGTCTCCGATAGATAATAATTTATTACGAGTAAAAACGACATTTTACAACGAGATATGAACGTGTTTGTCTTCCAGGCACTTTATATTCTGCAATAATTCATAATGTTTCCCATGTCCTATGAAATGCTGTCCAAATATTACAAAATATTGTGAGTAATTTGTGCTGTTGTGGATCACATTTCTAAGAGCTGAATGTGCATTCATTGCTTATCCCAATCGGGATGATTTTCCTGTAATTAAGACCGTATTGCTACCAATACAGGACTATTTCCGAAGCGTTCGATTACGGGTATTATTTTGGCCTGGATATGTCTAATACCATATTTTAACAGGAGATCTGCAAAACTCTGGGCAGTAAATTGTTTGCCATTATCGCTAACAATTATTTCTGGGACTTGCAAATACATTGAATGTGCGGCTTTTTAGATATTTAGTTACATTCGAAGTGGTGGTACCTCGCATAGGCTCGATCATGAATTAGGTTAGGATGGTATCCTAAGTATGATTTTTTAACCGACAATGCAGCAACTTATTTATTTCAGTACATATACAAGCTACTGATGCAACATTCGACCTAATTCGAAAAAATTTTGCAACGTGATCACAAGTTCCATCATACCATGTCAATTGCCTTAAGAGTGTTCTTTAATTAAAGTAAGGGTAAGTTGTACAGGTTCGATAAGCAACTGTGCGAACCTTTCCCTCTAGAGTTTTATGAAATTAACTCCATAATCTCGTGCCTATTTTTGTTTGTTTTACCCATTATTATTATTAAAACAGATTACCCATTATTTCCAAAATATTTATGAAAGCAACTCAGTATATTGCCGTTGAGGGCTAAAATTTTCTGGTATGCAGATACGGAGGTTTGTATTAGGTAGGTCCGGATGGTAAAGAAAAAATGTATAAACACATTGCAATTTAATATTTAGGTTAGGTTCAACAACAAATTTAATTTAGTAAAGAACGCTCTTAAATAATTATTGGGTTATTTAAAGTTAATTGATTAGTTGGAAATGTTCGTTAATACTTCCATTCATTTACTATGCAGTTAGGAGGGTATTTCATTTTCAATGTTTTATATGCATTTATCTCCTTAGTTGTTTGTGTGGAATTCAAGAATATCACGAATTTCTCGTAATTCCAAAAATTGCGAACAAACCCTTTGTCCAATGCTTCGATTTCTCTGTTTGGGAGCACCCAACCGCATATTGTCAGATATACATATATATGCACCTGTCTTGCACTGCATTCTACAGCTGTTCAAAATGATTAACGGGAAATATACTCCCCCTTTAGATTTACGCTAGAAACATGCAATGAATTACAACTGTGCCTCATAGAGATATAAATATGTATATATGTGTATTTTTTTTTGAATCGACGAAATAGTAAATAATTCAAATTTAACCTGGACAGGGATTTTGTACGAAATTCTCACGAAATGCTCATGAGAATTTGTGTACGTATACGGTCTATAATATTCACGTTTAATATGTGTGCGGTGATTTTCTGTCTTTGTGTGCGCGCGCGCGCGCGCGTGTGCGTGCGTGCGTGCGTGCGTGCGTGCGCGTGTGCGTGCGTGCGTGCGTGCGTGCGTGCGTGCGTGCGTGCGTGCGTGCGTGCGTGCGTGCGTGCGTGCGTGCGTGCGTGCGTGCGTGCGTGCGTGCGTGCGTGCGTGCGTGCGTGCGTGCGTGTGTGTGTGTGTGTGTGTGTGTGTGTGTGTGTGTGTGTGTGTGTGTGTGTGTGTGTGTGTGCGTGTGTGCGTGTGCGTGTGCGCGCGCGCGTGTGTGTGTGTGTGTGTGTGTGTGTGTGTGTGTGTGTGTGTGTGTGTGCGTGTGGGTGTGTGTGTGTGTGTGTGTGTGTGTGTGTGTGTGTGTGTGTGTGTGTGTGTATGTGTGTGTGTGTGTCAAATTCTCAGGAAGTTTCGCTGAAATATTTACCCGATTTTATAAATGTGTACAATCGGTTGAAAAAATATATTTTATAAGCTTTCTTCTTTCTTTAAATTTAATAATAAAACTGCCTGGATTAATTTAATATTTATGTATTTCTTTTTTCTTTAAAATTACAACCTTCCTTCTGTGTTTTTCCTTCTTCCTTTTCTCTGTACACTGACCCTACAAGCATACTATAATTATTACTTCTCTCTCCATTCCGCCGCTAACTTCATGAGAATTTTCCACTGCTCGCGAGCAGTTAGTTTCGAATGCAATTTTGTTTGTGAATTTTTCATTTATATTTAGATAAAACTTAAATAAAATAAATTGTATCAATTTTTTTTAATAAATAAAATATTCCCCAGTTTAATAATACATTTATCTATATTTTTATGTGTTATTTATGAAAATAATATTGAGAAGAAAAAGTTTAATAAATTATAAAGTGGATTAACTCGGGAAATATGAATGATAATGAAATTACTTTTAGATTTATTTACTAGAAATTAGATTAAACTATTTAGGGAATTAACAAAACACTATTAATTTAAATGGTATTGTGAAATTTAATAAATTCACAAATTATGTACGTAACACATTATTTTGTGTTCTTAAATGACGTCAAAAACACAAAGCAAAGCACGTACACCAATACGTACACCACACTATGATGTTCCAGTAAATTCCCAGTGGAATGGAAAAAAGTATACAAAATTGATGTTCTGTGAAGAGCAATTTTGTTTTCGATGTTTTGTAAATAATTGATACAGCCAGAGTAGGTATGTATTTATATGTTAGTATGTATTTATGGTATGTATTTATATGTATTATGTTTGTTAAGTTAGCTTTCGAAATATGGAAAATGAACTCATTCATTTGTTTCATATTTTCTACAATCATCTATCAAATAAATCAAAACATAAAAATGTTAGGTTGTGCAAATTTATAGACGGTCCATATCGCGATAAACTTTTTGTTAATTTTTATTGTTTAAGATTTTTATTTTATTAATTAATTATATTTCGTTATATATATATATATATATATATATATATATATATATATATATATATATATATATATATATATATATATATATATATATATATATATATATATATATATATATATATAATTTTTTATTTTAATATATTTTTATTAACATTTTAAATTGAAATATTTGATTTTATTTCGCAAACTTTAAATCGAATTTTACTTGGTAGGTAGACACAGTGATACTCTTGAGGCTGTACCTAACAAGTCGTAATCGATAACTCGATCGAATAAATAAAAATTATTTAAATTTTGCGAAATTAAAAACAATATGTTTAATATATATAGTATATTTTTAATTCCTAAATAAATAGTACAAATAATATTATCATAATTTAATTATAGTTATAAAATTATAGGTGCTATTTTTCGAAAATAATTAAATCAATTTAGGTGCAGTTGAGAATAAAATAGATGATGTTTTGTACAATTCGTTTGTTACATGAGGAGGCGTTTAATCCATACCTGTAGCTGTTAAGAGAGCATTTAGTCTTGCTTTTTTCATTTCCTCGATATGGTTATTTTCACGTGTATCACGGTAAGCACAGTAGAAATAAAAAGCTAAAATAAAGTCGATTTGTCCAGATGAATGGATCGAATTTGAAGGATGTTGAACGGTTCTTCTTTGTCTTCGAGGAATGATTGTATCGTCCGGGTCAGTTAGATAATTATTATACTCTAAAAACCAAGTCTTTCCATACTTGGCCATGAGTGATATATAAATCATGATGTCCATCTTTTGGGTGTAGGTTCATGTGTTTGATTGTCTTCTCCTGTCCACATTTCGGAGAATCCGGCCTTTAAAGAATCAATAGAATCGTGATAAGACAAATGCTCATCTACAGCATCATATTCAGGATTGCCGGATGGTGCTATATTTAATGTAATGGTGTTTGGATATACAGTATTAATCAAATCAGCTTCTGTCGCAGTTATTAAATTAACATAACCATTTGGCTCTATAATAGAATAATAATTATTATTAATATAAAATTATAGTTTTAAAATTTATTTTTGTTGCTTTGGTAAAATATAATAATATCAGAAGTAATTTTTGTAGTCTCCGTAGTGATCGGAAATTCCGAAGCTGGATTAGATCGTTTTTAATTCTGAACGACGTATTTACTTACGCTAGAACATTTTTATGTTTATTTTACAGGTCAATATTCTCATCTTCAACCTATTCCACAACCTGCTGGATACTATTACAATGCTGCTACGGCTGTTCAACCGTAAACCAAACAGTAACAGTAATTTTATTATTGTTAAAAATGGAGTCTGGGAAATATAATTTAATTTACATTTTGTTTTTTCTTAAAAGCGGTTTGCAAATTATTTTTAATTTTAACTGAATTTTCAACCAATTATAATTATTAGATGTCTAAGTGTCTTCTTTAAAAATATTTTTTTTTTAATTAGTAGTATGTAATCAAATTATCATTGATAAATTTACTATTTTTTTAAAGAATTTTTTAAATCCGTGAAAAAGCATTTTAATTTAATTGGTGGTTATTTGAATTATTACGAATCATCGATTAAATTAGGTTTCGCGTTGAAATAATATTAAAAAAAAAACAAATATATCGTGATTTTTTGATAAAAAAAATTATATATAATATAGTATTTAAACAAATAAATAATAAGAATTGTATTTTAATCTTATAAAACAAATTAAACTACTTATGGCTGTATGATGGTGAAATGCACTAAATTGGGAGTTTCGCATATAAGTTTTTTTAAATGTAATGTTTCTTTCTCAAAAGACCGAAAGTCGTTTTTTATATTATTTTATTAATTTTTGAGGCTCATGAATATGATTATCCAATTTTATGTTTATCATAAAATTCGATGTCACCGATAATCGAGTGCGGCCTGTAAAAAACCATAATATTTAAAATAGGATTTTTGATTTTTTTTCTATATTTAGAATTAAGTTGTGATAAATATTATATATACATACATATATATAAGTAAATATGTGTATATTTATATATACATATATTTATATAAAAAAAACATATATAGGAATATATTAGGACGCGATTATCAGTTATATAAGCACGATCCATTTTTATTAATATTATTTTAAATTAATATGTTATATTTCTTTCCCTTATAAACACATTCCAGACTTACCAGTTTGTGAAGTAAATTTATATAAAAATATCTTATGATATGCCTTTTTAATTTATAAACAGCGTTTGTATCGTGAACACTCTGATCTGCCACCACCATATTACCTGATTTAAAAAAAATATGTATTAAGGCCTGGCTAGATATGATCATATTCCTTTAATTTTGTTTTGTAATCCTTTGAGTGCCAATATGATTTTTGGAGAATTAGCTAAAAGTGCTATGCTGCTAAGACGAACATAAAAATTTAAAAATATATTTCATTTTTCGAAGCATTTCATTTACGAAAAGTATTTCAAAAACAAAAAATTATATAAGTTACAATTTCAATAAATATTCAATAATAAACAAGAATCGACAAGTATGAAATAGAGATCGTATGAGTTCGTGCAGGAGCAAAAACGCGATCTCCTTGGCATTTTCGGCCAGTGTATTGAGGAGCGCGATCGCGTTCCTTGGCACTCAAAGAGAAACCTTATTTATGTCCTTATCCGAATAACTTGTATAGTTTTTTACTGCGTTCGAATATTGTCGTACTTAAAAAAATCTGTAATAATATAAGAATAATTTAGTTGCGAAAACATTAAACCACAGAAATCTCGTATCTCATTTGACGTTCATGACAAACATACTGTTAAAATAATATTTGTTTAATAAACTAATATTTACCTTAACAGTCAAATTTAGCACACTTAATAAATACAACATACAGGGGAAATATTTGATATAATACTTAATATTTATATATTTCGTATGTTGTTAAAATAAATATACTTATTCATTTAAAAAAATGAAAGACAAGCCGGAACCGAAAACGTACTCACTATTATCGCCCAAATTATTTGAACCTACTTTCCATTTTTTCATTTATATAAGTTAGTGATATCCCCAGAATATTAAGTGGTTATATTTTCTAATTATAGTATTAATTATCGCTAATTAATTGATTAAAAATTAGTATTCTATATATATATATATTCATCTCATGTAATCGTGTTCCTAAATTTATAAAAAATACAAAAGATAAAAATACTTTTGCTGCTATTAAAAAACGACTAATTTATCAAAATAAATACAAAAAATAGCTTTAAAATTTAAACAAATTTAATAAAATAAAAGAAGAAAAAATCAAATCTGTGATAAAAATTAAAATATATTTTATAAAAAATAAAATGAAATATTTTTTAAACGAAAAAAATTATAGAAACAAATAATGAATTTAAAGTAAAAAATGAAATTATATATATATATATATATATATATATATATATATATATATATATATATATATATATATATATATATATATATATATATATATATATATATATTATATATATACATATACATATACATATTTACATATATATACATACTACATCATACATACTACATATATATATATATATATATATATATATATATATATATATATATATATATATATATATATATATATATATATATATATATATATATATATAAATATATATATATATAAATATATATATATATAAATATATATATATATATATATATAAATATATATATATATATATATATATATATATATATATATATATATATATATATATATATATATAAATATATATATATATATAAATATATTTATATATATATATTTATATATATGTATTTATATATATATATTTATATATATATATATTTATATATATATATTTATATATATATATGTTTATATATATATATATATATATTTATATATATATGTTTATATATATATATATATATATATATTTATATATATATATATATACATATATATATATATATATATATATATATATATATATATATATATATATATATATATATATATATATATATATATATATATATATATATATAATACATATTATATATATATACATATATGTATATGTATATGTGTGGTAGTATATATTATATATATAAATATATTATATATATATATATATATATATATATATATATATATATATATATATATATATATATAAATATATTATATATATATATATATATATATATATATAATTATATTATATATATATATATATATATATATATATATATGTATATATATATATATATATATATATCTACTGTGTTTGTATGTATGTATGGATGTGTATATATGTATATATATATATATATATATATATATATATATATATGTGTATTTTTTTTTTTTTGTTAATTATTTTCTTTTACTATTAGTCCTTTTGATTATTAACAATACTTTATCTTATATATTTAGGCGCGAATCATACACGGAAAATATTTATGGGTTCTGTCAATAATAAGGGCTGCGGTATAATAAATAAAGATACACATTTGTGACAGTCATTTAATAATTATTATAAATTTCGTTTTGTTTTTTAAAATGTATTATTTAAGGATTTTGTACTAAAAAATTGCTCACTCGACGACGAAGCCAAAGATAATATATATTTTGAGTATAACCTAATATTTATTTATTTTTAATTATTAATATCCGTCCTGTTCATTTTTATATTGTAATATAAATATATATATAGATAAATTTCATTTAATGAATTAAAATGACTCATAAATTATTCATTCAATTATGGTGGTCTCTATATAGTATTTGTTGTTTTTATCATATTTAACATGACTTTTGTACATGGTGGCACATATTCGAATACAAATAATACACGCGTGTGACTGAGCTACATAGATTGATTTAATTGTTATATTCTATTGTTTGCGTGCCTTAAAAACATGTTTGAGCAATAACTCTGTGTCGTGTTTTTTTGGTTAATATTATATAATATCGTATAAAGTTTCACATGCCCCTCAAATCTAGACATCTCATTAAAATACGTAAAAAAAAAATGGAAGTTATCCTTTTTTCTTATGTTTAAATAATAAAAAAGGCTAGTGATCAATCGTACTTTGTAATTACATAACAAATTATGTTATTTTAATTTTGCAAATTGAAAACTAAAGAAAATCAAATCAAATGACTGTTAACTTTTATTACTACAAAATAATTTTTATAAGTAATTTTTTGATATTTAGGTTATAAAACGAATATAAAAAAGAAATACTTTAAATCATTATTAAAAATATATTAATTAAAAAAAAAAAGAATCTTTTCTTAGTAGCAAAAGATAATTATTACAAAATTTGTATAATAAAAATAAAATATATATTTAATTTAAAATGAATGTATGTGTACACGCGACAAACTATGAAAATAATTATAAAGTTTTTAGTTTTTTGTAATCTCAAATAAAATTCTTGACTTTCTTTTCACACAGAATATTATAAATAAAATGACGGGTCGAAACTCGTTGTTTTATATTTTTGTTGAGAACCTAATACGTTTGTGATATAAAAGTAAATTGTTTTTTTTTTTAATTTTATTGAGTACAAATTAGACCTGATTTTAGTTTTTAAACTAAACTAAATATAAAATGTTCCTGTTTTTAATTTAATTTTTTATTCATTTTGTTTATTTATTATAATTTTTAATTGTAGTATATAATCTTATAATAAAACAGGAAATAAAAAAATTATGAATTAGAGAGTAACTATAATTTTGTTCCTTATTTAAAATTAATTTAGATAACTAAATTAACTACAAAACAAATAGAAAAAATTACTATTAAACTGTGATTTTAAAATTAAAAATAATAATTATTTAAAAAGATTATACATACATTTATTTACAATTTAATATAAAACAAAAAATTAAATCGATTTATTATAAAAAGCTATAAATTGAATTATTTTGATTATATAATATATGATTTCAGTTTTGAAAATAATAGGGATATATAGATTTTTGAGTTTCTCCTTGTTTTCTCCCCGGAAACAATCGATACACAAAATGCTCCTGAAAATCATTTCTTTGGGTATATATATATTATATTTTTGTTATGTCTCTTTACTTTAACCTACGGCCGAGACTCGGGTTCCTCGACCCTGAAAATGCGAAATTTATTAAAATCGAAACGAGTCGAGATAAAACAGGCTATTTTTATAATTTGTCTCATTTTATGATAATAGTCATATCCCCTCAGAAATACTGTTATATATAGGTATATATATATGTATTAAAAAAAGAAAACACAACAATGGCAATTTTTATTAATTTTATTTTTTTGTTTAAATATTTAAATTGATAAAGTAAATAAATAATAAAATTATACAAGTAAAAAAAAAGTTATGTAAGTTTCCGAAAAGTGCATTTCTCGTATATAATACAGTATTAATTAAAAACAAATGTTAATTTTTAATTTTAAGTTGAATATTATATTCTTTATTTTTTTTTATATAATTTGTAATTGAATAATAATTCAAATAAATATATTTAATCTGAGTTTATAAATTAAAAAAACCATAAATTATTTTTGTGCATCAGTTTAAAGTATCCTTTTTTCAGGTGTCCTTCAAAATGTTGTATTCTTGGCAAGATAATTCAAACTTCATTTTTTCTAAATTTTTGAAATACGTTTTTGCGCAATTAAGGAATATCCTGCTGCCAATTGTTTAAAAAAAAAAGAAGAACGCAATGCGAATGGTTTTATTATTTTTTTGTCGCACTGAAATAATAATAATGTAAAAGTGAAATTTTGTTTTCCGTGTTCGCGTTCTCCAAAGATTTTTTAACTGCATTTGATTTTTCTTTAATCTTTCCGATCTTGAGAAACACACAATTATGTCATTTTTTTTAAATTAGTTAGCTAGATAAATGATCTCTCTAAAGGAGGCGGCCGTAATCTAGGCCTCTATAATATTTCCCGGGCTAATGTGTAGAGATGTTGTTCTAACTTAGTAGTATTTTAGTTGTACCGCTTGTTTCTGCGACTGTCACGGTGTATATTTGTGTTAGGTATGCACCAACCTGCATTTATCATCCTTCGTAGTATTTTTGATTGCATAATCTGCAATTTTATTATATTTGAAGCACAAGCTGAGCCCCACATTTGTATTCCATAAGTTCAGATGGGTGTGTATCATTTTATAAAACAAGACATTACAGCCTGGAGTTAATTTAGAATATTGTCCGATTAGCCAATTCATTTTAACACTTTCTGAAGTTCACTTCAGAAACTTCTAATAAACTATACTACTGGGCTCAGTACATTGCCTTGTGGAACCCGTGTATACATTTAATTTAAAACTGGCAAATGTGCTGTTATATTTCACAAAGAATTTCCGGTTGAGCAGCTAACTAATAATAATTATAATGATCGCATGATAGGTCGTTGGTAGTTGTGTTTTACCTTTATGTCTTTAAGTCCTTCATGTAATACTTTATCGAAAGTTTCAGCGATGCCTAAAAATGCTGCTAAGCAGGGGTCTATTTTGAAATTTTCGACCGCGTTTTTTTTTCGACGTTGAAAATTTACGACTCCTCTTAAGGTGTCGAATATCGTTGCGAATACATAAAATATGTGAGGAGTGGTAAATGTGTTAGTAGTTCGTAATCAGTTCGCTAAAAGCGTTGCGGATTAAATGAAGAAATTTCGTCACGTATTTTATAGAGCATTAACGTAATGTAGTTAATGAAGCATTAACGTAGCGCATTATGTGAACCTATATAAAAAACTTCTGCCGTTAAATCATTCGTAAAAATGTAAATTAAAACGCATGAGTATTCTGTTTGTTTATATAATAGTTAATTTATTATGTAATATAATTCATCATATTTAATACAAATTAATATCACAACATATTTTAAACATTCAAAAATAAATTTTAAATCTCATTGCAATTTTGTATAACAAACACTTCATAATTAACATACGTTTATGTATAGCGCATGCACATATGTACTTATAAAGTATACTAATTTTAGAATTAATTTTAAAACAAGCCATAATTCAATCAAGGCACATTAGTGCATAATACAAATTTAAAAAATATAATATAAAATATTCTAGCATAGCAGCCTTTGGAAATTCATGTCATGTCATACAATTATAATAATATTCAGTAAAAATTGTTGTTCGATCATTTCATAAACATTTTTTTTTACGCGGTCTTTAGCATACTGAAACCAGCGCTTGATTATATTGATGACATCTATAGTTTTACATTATGGAAATTTCCGCATAGCACATCCTGAAAAGAATATTAATTCATTAGTAAAAAGATCATTTTAATTAATAATTCCATTTAACCTTGAATTAAAGTCATTGGATGAAATTCCTCCACCACAATATTTTCGTGACGTCCATACCAGGAAAAAGATGAAGCAGCTTGATCTGTAATTATTTGTCTTAAACACACACGAATAATTTATTAAATTTTTTATCGATGACACGTTCGAAATGTTTGATCTGTAAATATCAACAATAAGAGAATTAGGAATTTAAAGTTACTGAAATGGTTTGTAAACTGTAAATTCATACCAACAATTTTTCTCTAGCTTTATTCTCCTTTACTTCTTTTTCAAGCTCCATAAATTGTGTTGATGCAGCTGAGTTCGCTCTCAGATTCATCTTTATTTTTACTCGTGAATCGCTGTTCCCGCCGTAATAGTTTTACTTCACGAAGCAAAACCCGTATCATATTGCCTTGATCGTTCAAAGTTTTTAAAACGTCGGTTATTGTAGGAGTGTGTTTTGATGGAACGGTATTTGCTGATGTTGCTTCACTAGGATTACTTTTCTTGGTATTATATGGCTTGTACTGGAATTATTTCTGAGAGGTTGGCAATTGGGTGCTTGTCGATGGATTTATATTTTTTCCGACACTCAAAATTTTGCCATAGTTGGCTTCTTCATTTGATCCGAATAATTCGGTATCAACATAATTTGGAGTTTGCGAATTTTCAATCAAGATGCTGTAACGAGATATAAACTAAATTTGTTTTTGTAATAACCTTGATAATTTTACTGTCGATATCTGACAATTAAACTTGTGCACTGTGTATTTGTTTCCTCATTTAGAGAACCTGTGCTATATAAGCCGACGTTACTACATAGATTCTATAGGATAATCAAAAAAAAAAATCGAATATTTTTTAGAACACATCCATAGATTTTATCCATTTCAATTGCATTAATCTTTATTATTTGGGTTTTAACCATGCAATAATTATTTGGAAAGGAAGATGACAAGCTAAAAGGAATATACAGTTTTTCTTCTGGCCCAGTGTGAAATTTATCCATTTCCAGGATAAGATCCTTTTTTAACCATTTTCTTCATTTTTTGGAGATAATTCTCAAATTTAAAAGCACTATAACCGTCTAAGCTGCCATATAATTTGGCATCTTCCAACAAATGGAGTAGCCTATACACATTGAATGACGTGTGTTCAGTACCAAATAAACCAGGAAATTTGTTCACAAAGTGTAACAACAATTCGGCTGCACATGCCTTATTGTATATACAATTATCGGGATGGCATAATATCCGGACTGCGCACACTAGCAGCTTAAGATGTGAATAATATCTGGTAATATTCCTTTCAGTGCTACAATACCGGTGTTACAATAGAAACATTCGGAACTCTGTTGCTTTCCAGTGTTGAAGTTCATCGAACGTTCTTTGTTTTCTTGCAAATTCAGATGGAATGCAACGTCTTATTAATCTCAATTATCATTGATGGCTTGTATGTCATTTTCCTCTAGAGAAAATTGTTTTCGTTTAATTTTTATGAGCAGTTGTTTTGTTACACTCAGTAATGTGCAATGCATATAATCGACCGGGAAATTTGTGACACATCCAATATTTAATGTCTCCAGTAAACTGTCATTAACATGGTGTTCCTTTCTGTAGTTTTTCCTTAAAAGCTCTATCAGTTCTAAGTATGTTTTCAGTCCCTGGGAAACATACTTTGTGACCCAAATAAACTCCTTTAATAGTACATTTTGTGCAACTGTAGTATTCGGAATGCGTTTTTACCCCTAAAACATTAAATTCATTATAATATTAACTTATTATGAAAATATAAACTCATTGATGAGCAACTTTTCCGGACTAGGCCTAAAGTTTATAAACGAAAAGTTTTGCTCAAGGGCCAAATCATCAATATTCAGAAACGTGGTTGGGGCAATTGATGGGTGCCAAGTACGTGTAAAATGTCCCGTTAAAAAGCATGATGTGTTCATTAATTACAAGAGGTTCTATTCGATTGTACTGCAGGCAGTTGTTGACAGCAAAAATGCATTTCGGAACTATTTTATTGGGTATCCAGGCTCAGTTCACAACACTCGTAGTTTTCAAAACAGCCCCTTATATAGATACAAACTGAAAAAATTGTGGTATGTGGTAACATCTTATAAAAACCCAACCGAAAGAGCAACAGTTATTTAACACAATCCATTATCGGGCGAGAAATGTCGTAGAATGTTCATTTGGTATAATGAAATCGAAAAAAATGAAAATTGTAACTGTTATTTGTATTTTAAATAGTATTAGTATTTTAACGACACCTCGTATCGTTTTACCTAAATTTTTCGGACGTCCAATGTTTAAAGATAATTTAGAAGTAAATAGAGACTCTTCACAAATGTTGTTCCGCCAAGCTCCCTCAACTAATTGTTCGTTTTCATAGTAATCCGCATAAGTAGTCGGTATATAGCTACTTTTATTTGTCCTTATCAAAAAATTGTGTAGGTATCAACACGCTGCTGTTGTGCTCTATCGGGCGCACAGAACATCGTTCTTTTTAAATACAACCATTTTGTGGATAAAATGTCAAGTGAATTTTCCAAACCACGCCTTGCTCTACTAAGCTGATAGTTGAATATGCGTTCTTCATCTGTCATACAATTGGGCTTCCGGGGTACATATGGTTTCATTATCCGTTTATGCAAAGGGAATGCATCATCAGCTATAAAATATAACGGAATTTTGCAATTTCCTACAGTGTAATCTTCTGGAAATTGCATTTCATCATTTAATACAGCCTTTCCGAATTTACTTGAGCTAAATACACCCCCATCATCTTCACTACTGCCATATGCACCAATATCAAAATATAAAAACCGATAATTGGTATCCGCAACAGTCATCAAAACTACATTTCACTTTAATAACAATAATATAATGACATATTATTTCAATACCTTGTAATTATAAAATAAACTTCCCGAATTCACTGAACTTTTCAAAGCTATATGTTTTCCATCAATTGCCCCGATAAAATTCCAGACATTATTGAATCCATTTCATACGCAAACAAAGTGCTCTCTAGTTAGTTTTAGTACCTCTCCGGCTAGTTTCAAGCAAATCGCAGAACACACCTCATCCAAAATTGTTCCAAAATGCTGCTTCCTAATTCGATATATTGAAGTCATATGTCTCTGAATTGTACCGGATGCTAAATATCTGAAAATATACAAAATATATTAAAATGTCTTATTAACATTAAAATAAATTCAATGTACTTACTCTAACGCAACAGCTAGTTTTTGTTTTGGACTGATTTCATCCTTACGCCTAGATCGGGTTTTTGATAATAGATTAGATTCCAATATCTCAAATAATGCCTCGAATTCCGTCGGGTTCATGTGGAAGTATATCATTGAACTAAATATATAAATTTTGTGTAAATATTTAAAAAATAGAATTGAAATTATAAAAACGTATTAGTTTAATGCGTACATCAGCAGCAAAGCAACCCTTTCGGCGTCTATTTCTTAAATAGGGATTTATTCTCCAAGCGGGTCTTCCACGCTTTCTTCCATCATTAAAACAACAAGAAATGTGGCACCAATTATAATGTTCTCCTCGTCACTTGAATCTATTTCAATGATTATTATTTAAAAAAATTATTACAAATACATAGTAATAAAAAATTATTATTATAAATTCACATTGGAGTCAATGTCTAATGAACAGTGGCTTTCCATTCGACCACCGCAATTACTTATGAGCACTTAAGGTTTTTGTCCTGTTCTACCTTTTTTCACGATCAGTTGTAAGCAGTTACGTCAAATTTGTCCGCTTGGTGGTTGATGGCCAATTTTATATGTCAAAAATATTAAATTTTCTTTCATTTGTGCTATTCCGTTAATGTTATAAACAATACAATCAATTATTTTAATTTTATATTTCATTTCGATATTATTTACTTTGTTTAAAATCATGAATGAGGTAAAATTAACTAGATATCCAATTTTTCGTATCCAATTAGTACAGTTACTTAATACATCTTATCTTAGCTACTCAATACATTTGATTCATCTATGGAAGAGCTTTTAAATTTGTTTTGGTCCGATTCATCTTGACCTCATCGGATGAGGATTTACCAAAAACAAGAAGAGTTGAGATACAAGATTTCATGGGTACTATTAACGAGTATTCTAACGAATTATAATTGTAATTATATTTTAATTTACAAATATAATTATAGTTGTGCTAAAACTCGAAACTGTTTATGTTTGTATATAGTATATGATTTTGATAATTGTATTTTTTTTAGATAATTATTCTCTTACTATTTTTTATAGCTGCCTTTGGCTTTATTCTTGAATCTTTCCTATCTTGGGAAACTCACAAGTTGTTTTCAAATCTTACAAACTAATTAACCGAGACAATTTTTTTAAGTCTTAACCTATGTTAATTCTTAATATTAATATGCACTATTTGGTTTGTTGTTTATATTAATTAGTTAGCTAGATCTAAGGGATATTTTCTTTTAAGGCGCTGATATCTAGGCCTCCATAATATTTGCCGAGCATATGTGTTGGGATGTTGTTCTAACTTAGTTTGTTATTTTCTGCTGTACTGCTCTACTGTATTGTATCTGCCACTGTTTCGATGTTGAGGTCACGGTGTATGTTTGTGTTACGTATGTATCAAGGTGCATTTATCATTCTTCGTAGTATTTTTGATTGTACACGTTGCAATTTTATTATATTTGAGGCACAGGCACAATTGTGTTCCGTAAGTCCAGATTGGTTTTAGTACCATTCTATACAACAAGACTTTACAGTCTAGAGTTAATTTAGAATGTTTTCCGATTAACCAATTTATTTCATAACTTTTGATTTTGATTTGTTGTCACTTTGTTTCGATATGCTTCTTCCATATCAATCTTCTATCTAGATGTAGACCTAGATATTTAATGGTTTCGCATTGGGGTAGATTGATGTTATTTAACTTCGCCGGAGGGCAGATTTGTTTACGGAGAGTGAATGTAATGTGAGCTGATTTCTGCTCGTTTGCTTTTATTCTCCATTTTGAAAGCCACTTAGCGATTTCTTCTGCTATTTGAGGGTTTTCATGTGTCGCTAATAATGCTGGATCATCTGCAAATGTTGAAACTGTTATATAATTTGTAGTAGAAGGTGCGCTGTGTAAATTAAATATAACACTGGACCCAGTACACTGCCTTGTGGAACCCCTGCGCGTATTTCATTTAAATGGGAAGATGCACTATTATATTTCACCAAGAATTTCCGGTTTAGCAGATAATTTTTAATGATCGCATACAAGGCCTTCATGCCATACTTTATCGAAGCTTGGGCGATGTCTAAAAATGCTGCAGAGCAGTACTTTTTTTGTTCAAATGAGTTTCTGATTTCTGATACGATAATATTCACTTGTTCTATGGTTCCATGATTTTCTTTAAATCCAAACTGGTGATCCGGTATAATACTTTGCTCTTGAAGAATTGGTTTAAGGTTTTTAAGAAGCACTTTTTCAAAGAGCTTTGACAGAGTTTGCAGTAAACTGTTTGGACGATACGAGTCTACTTTTGGTTCATCTTTACTTGGTTTATGTATCATTATGATCTGTGAAATTTTCCCAGTTTCAGGAAAATACCCAGTTTTCATTACAGCATTGAAAATGTATGTTGTTAATTTGATACATATATCTGGAAGTTCTATAAGTCGCTGACCATTGTTTTTACTTCACGCCATTTATATTTTATTGGTTGAATTTTTGAAGCTTCAACTTCTTCAGGCAGCAATTCCGAGTGTCCTTTATTTTCGTTCGGAGTAAATACTTTAACTAAATGTTGGCTGAATACATTTGCTTTTCTGCATCGCTTTTTAACCAGTTTCCATCGGGAAGGCGAATCGGTGAGTAATATGTTGCTTCTGATGCTGTAAGTTTATTTAGATAATATTGAATTCCCGCATCATGTGCTTTTGTTAGTGCTGCTTTCAAATTTTTGATAGCTTTATTTAATTTTGATTCAAGTCCAGTGATCTATGTAACTGCCGTTGCCTGCGCAGTATGCGTTTGCTCTTTAAGAGCTGTTGAATATTCTGTGACGCTTGTTGCATTTTCACTTTAGTAGAGCTGTTGCATGTAGCATTCATCGCTGCTTGCTCTAATATCTTCGTTAGGTGTTGTACTGCTTCATCAATCTCAGATTTCGTTTTAATCGGGATGCTTAATGAACACTCTCTTGTCACTGCAGATTTTTATTGACACCAATTAGTGTGTCGATTCGTTAAAAAAATATTTGGTTCTGAATTTAAAACTTGTGTGCTTAATGCTATTAAAACCGCGGAGTGGTCAGATGATAGTTCGTAGCATGTTTAGGCCGTAACATAAGTTCTAGCAATACTCTTTGTTACACAGAATGGCCATGTTGGTCTGCCGCCAGAAACATGATCTAGTTTTCCTTCCTACATACATCCCCATAGCTGCTTCCCTTATGGTGATGTTAATCGAGAGCCCCATTGGATGTGTTTAGAGTTAAAATCTTCTCCTGCAAGGAATTTATTTCCCAAGGTTTTGAAATAATTTGCAAATTATTGCTTTTTAATTGAGTATTTCGGTGGACAGTAAGCTGCAGATATGGTGCATGTACCGGACCATTCTTCTAAGCAGATGCTAGTTCCCCGTATATGTTCCTCGCGATATTTTTCCAGTTCATGATTTCTTATTCTATCTCTAATAATAATTGCTGATCCCCCAGGAGGTTTGTCGTTAGGGTGCTGGGTATCGTAAATTTTCTAACCATTAAATTGGACAGAGCTTATTTTTTTGTAAAATGAGTCTCAGAGACCATCATGATATCAATGTTGTGTTCATTAAGAAAATGCTGTACTTCTAATTTATGTTGCGCTAGCTCATTGGCATTCCATAAGGCTAATTTAAGTTCAATCATCTGATATTTTGATTGTTCATTAACAGTTGCATCAGGGGGGTAGTCTTGTTTTGTAGCATGAGTCCCATATTTATTTCCATAATTTGCATAAATTTGTTCATTGTTTCGTTGAGGGTACTTATTATTTTGTAGATTCCATGATCATCATTCTGAGGTTTATTTGCTTTATTTCGCACGTTACCCGCAGCCACCTCTGAGTATGAAGTTTCTGTGTTAATGGTTGCAGAAATAATTTTCTCATTGTTTGAGCGTTTATGTATTTGATTGATAGCTCATTGCTCAATTCGGTGTCATTTGGTGTCATTTTTTGCCCATAACTCCTTATACACAAAGCATCTTCTGTAATTAGCGGTATGGTTTTCTACACAATTGCACATCTTTACTTCAGGTTTGGTTTTGTCTAAATCACAGCTGACAATTTGCAATAGTTTCGAGCCCAAATTCTTGGCAATTGCTGCATTGTAAGACTGACTTACGTTTGTGTGGCTCTTCCACTACCACCCTTCTATACAACAGATACTTCATGTTGTAGATTTCGTGTGTTCCTTTAGTTTTTGCTGCTTCAGGTTCCAGCTCAACTCTGAATATTGGTTGAGGGATTTTCTCCCGATTAATAATGTTGATAACGCTTCTTATATTGAAACCCTTGGCAGTGAGTTCCTCACCTACCTTTTGTGGCGATATAGATGACTCGATTCATTTTATTACTACAGTCCCCTCGAACTTTTCAATCTATGTATAAAAGTATTTATTAGCTGCGCTTCTAGGATGGCAACAATTTTGTGATATGTTTCGATGCTCAAGGCTTGAATTTTGGTTTCGCGGATATTGCCTTATTTAATTGGGACAATGAAAAGCTCTCCACCTGTATCCTTTTCAAGATCAGCTACTAATTGTTGAGACGGCGCTTCTTGAAGATATATGAGTATTGATGGTGGTCGATCTTTTGGTGCTCTCGCTTCTTCTCGAGTTTTACTCCTCGTTATTTCTTTTATTTCCACGCAGAGGTTGGAAACCGTTACCAGTTGTTATCCCTGCTCTTAGTTTTAGAGTTTTTGTTGCAGTTTGCGCTGGAGACTTGGGATTACGTTTACGTTTGGATGTTACGGTAATGTAACGTTCCATATTAATGAATGCAAAACAATATCCGTTTCATTGATTTTGCTTTTATGCACTATAGAAATGTCGCTTGGTACAATATTGTTACCTACCACAATATTTTAAGTTGTAGCACTTTTTAATGTTTATTTTATTTATTTATAAGATTACATTTTTATTACAACATGTCAACTAGGTCATTTTATGTAACTACAATGTAATTACACTGAATAAATAGCAATAAATCCTCTTAAGCTACATTAGTTTGTACCATAAATCAACAATAGAAAAACAAACAATATATGAATCAATATAATGAAGAAATAAACTAAAATAAAATTTAAATTTAAACTAAAACTAAATCTTCAAATTTATAACTAATTATAAGCAGCTATCGCACCTCTCCGTATAAATAATCCTTTCATATAATTAGTACGAGTGTTTGGCAATATTAAGTTTTGTGTTCGTAATTATCGAGCAAAAACAAGTTTATCGTACAGATATTTTGGCAGACAAGTAGTAATAATTTTATACATTAAAATTAGTATTCTAAGATCAAAATAATTATTCAAAGAGCATTCGAAAATCTTATTATAGTTAGGTGTCAATCTATTCGTACGTTTTAAGCCTAAAATGTATCTCAAACATGAATTATATACTCTTTTAATTTTGGCAAATAAACTAGAACTTAATCCAGAAAACACCACACCACAATAAAAATTTACACTTAGAATTAAAGATCTAGCTAGTAGCATCCTCATCTTAATTGGAGTAAAAGCAGAGTTTCACCAAAGCATTCACTACCCATTAAACATTCCCTGCACAACATAATTCACATGCACATTCCACTCCAAGTATACATCCAAGATCACACCTAAATTCCTAGCCGATTCACTGAAAGGTATATTGTCATTACCAACTCTAACACTAGTTAAGGTCGCATCAAAAATAAAACGATTACTCTTCTGAGAAAAAATAATCACCTAGGACTTTTTCGAATTTAATAACAATTGATTCTCCGCCGACCACGCAATAATATTATTACTATCATTGTTCATATTTGCAATTCCTTCGTTTATGGCTAACATTCTATCACACTTATCAATTTCAATTGCACAAACAATTTGGAGATCATCCGCAAACAAATGATAGTGAGAGTGTCGAATAGAACTTCCAATATCATTTATATACATCTCAAATATCAAGGGTCTCATTATAGATCCCTGAGGGACTCCTGTAGGCAAAGGCAAGTAACTAGATTTAGCTCCATTAACTTCTACAAATTGAAAGCGATCAGTTAGATAAGAAAACATTAATTCCGACGCATTAGATGAAAAATTAAAGCAGTTTTCAGTTTATTAAAAAATTTACTGAATGATATACAGTTAATAGCTTTACTGAAATCAAGTAAGCCTAGTAAAACATTATTGTCCTAACAAATTCCGTCAAATCCAGTAGCATCGTTGCAGTACTATGTTTCTCCCTAAACCCTGAATGAAGAGAAGATAGTGAATTACTTGTTTTAAGGTATTGTTTAATCTGATCAGAAATACTCGTAAGTCTTTCAAACACTTTAGAAAGGTTTGAGAGTTGAGCAATAGGTCTTACATCAGACATTGATGCAGGCTCCTTAACTTTAGGTAGCCCAATAACTTTACTAACTTTCCACACCTTAGGATAACATTTATGTTCCACGATACTATCAAACAAATACGTTAAATGAGGCACAACCACAGGAGCTATGATTTTTAAAAATTTTAACGGCAAATTATCAGCACCCATTGCATTAGAGGTCAAAGAGCCTATTGCCTTAAGCACATCATCATCAGACATAATAGTAAAATTAAAACAATTAGAATCATTACAAGACGTTCCAGTTTCAGGTTCAATATCATGCACCAAATTCATTATAGGCACTTTAACAAATTCTGCATTAAGGTCATAAGAAGATTATGAGAAGATTTAGAAACAATCTTAACTGAATCAATAGTTTTAAAACCGCATTTCTCCAAATTCCTTCATAATATTTTAGTACCAAGTTTTGAGTCTAATTTACTAGGCAAAAAATGTTCCTTAGCCGATTTCACCATCTTATTAAGTTCTTTTTCATAACACTTGTAGATTCGTTTATCCTCCTCATAACGAGATCTTTTCCATACATTTGTAGCCATATCAACAAGTTATTTTTATTTTTAATAGTATAACAAAACCATGGGATAGGCTTGAATTTTTTGCTTAATCATTTTAAAGGGTGGGCATACTGGTGCAACCATACCGAGATTTTATCATAAAAAACTCAAATTTACCATCAATCGTGTCTATTCTACCCAACTCAGTCTAATCAACATTAAGTATATCACAATAAAGGCTTGGAATATCAGTAGTATCATATTTGCGCACGAATCTGATCTCATCATGGAATTGAACCGGCGGCATATTAAAGTCAATTGATATAAGATCACGATCCGTGAAGGGTGAGTGACCAAAAAATAAGACGTTTCTAATGCAGCCCATACATTATTCAACGTGTTGTACAACTTGGTTGACAAATTTACTATTTAGTTGAATATTTTGACAGTTAATAAATTTTTTTGTGCTTTGATAGTAGCTACCATTAAATTTTTTAAATTGATTGTTTAAATTAAAAATATGGATACCGTAATTGCGTTAATGGTGATTACCGAATCGTCTAACGAAAAAAACAAAAATGGGGAAAAAAGAAAATGGCAGAAAGAGCTAGCGGTTAGCGGATGAAGACCAATATTCAAACGCGAAATTGTTAAAAAAAATAAGAGAATCAGACCCGTTGGACTATAAAAATTATATGCGAATGAATGAAGGTTGCTTCAATGATCTTTTGGAAAAGCTTTCGCCTTTTATAAAAAAACAGGACACATTCATGCGAGATGCAATTTCGATAGAGCCCCGACTTACATTGAGATTCTTAGCAACTGGGAATTCATTCGAGGATTTGAAGTTTACATATACGGTTTCGCCACAAGCCATCGGAAGAATTGTTATTGAAACATGTCAGGCAATTAATTTAGTACTAAAACAAAATGTAATGGTTAGTATTGAAACAAAATAAGTAATTAGTTATCATTATCAATAATTTTGCATTTATTTTAGTTACCAAAAACTGCAGAAAATTGGAAAGTCGAGACAAGAATTTTTTTTTGTTGAAAAAACTGGATTCCCGAACTGCCTAGGAACCATAGATGGCAAACATATCCACATTAAGAAACCGTCAAAATCAGGATCTTTTTATTTCAATTATAAAGACATTTAGTGTAGTCCTGATGGCATTAGTTAACACCGAGTCTGAGTTCCTAATCGTTTACGTTGGAAACAATGGAAGAATTTCCGACGGAGGAGTTTTGTCAAACACAAAATTTTTCAAAAAACTAAATAATGGAGAAATTGGTTTGCCAGATCCCTCTGCTTCGTTTCTTGATGCCCATATCCTACCATTTGTTTTTGTTGGCGACGATGCATTCTCACTAAGGCCAGACTTTATGAAGCCGTATGCTCATGATAACCTCACAATCGACGAGTTACATTTCAACAACAAATTAAGCTCAGCCAACGTAAGAGTTGAAAACGAATTTGGCATTTTATCATCATCACGATTTCGGCTACTTCATACAACAAAAAATTTAAGTCCGGAAAAAGTTATAACCGTCGTATTGTCGTTTTGTTATCTTCATAATTATTTAAAAAAGAAACAGGGGACATTTTACATTGACAATAATACAGCATCAACTTCAACTTCCCATGAAAAAACACTTCTAGCCATTAATTCCAATATGTCGAGAAATTCAAGTAAAGAAGCGAAATGTATAAGAAATAAATTTATGGAAGTTTTAAAATTACTCATTACATAAAAATTCATTGCTATATTCATTTTTTATTTCATGAAATGTTTGCAGTTAAATAAATAATTAAATAATTCAATATTTTAAAAAATTTCTAAAAAAATTGGTCATCACTCAAAAGATCATGTAGGCTTTGATATGTTCCGTTTTTAATTTCTCCCGATGACAGAATCACAGAATCCTTAGTTAAAACAAACGAACGAGGCTTTTTTGCAGTATGAATTTGGTGCTCGCAATTCAGTGGAGTTGATTGTCGAGAAAATGTTTGAATATGTTTGGTAATGTTGTTACTGTAATCGAATAATCAGATAAAAAAAAATCGTGGTTGTCTTGGAATATGAGTACGGTCGGAATACTGCAGCGGAGCTGATGATCTATTCCTGTATGAAGTTTCCGACCTGGCTGGTGGACACATACATAGGGTTTCTGGCGTGGATACAGTATTTGGCAATGAACGTTTTTTAATTGACCTAGTTATAATACTTCATCAATTAATTTGTTTGCGAACGTTTGCTGTTCAGCATTTAATTTTCTATAACTTCAAGAACGTCCTTCAGAAAATATGGTCGCTTCATCTCTTTCTAAATTGCTTCTAGAAGTTTTGGCAGTGTCCAAATAATCCACAGCTCTGCGTAAAAACTGATTTCTAGTATTGAGGCGTCTTTTATGAGGTATTGGTGCTGGTTCTGCGACAGATTCAGACTAAACAAATATATAAATATGATACATTAATATTTAAATAATTACTTTTGTAATTCTTGAATTATCAAAATAGAATTTTCCGTATCAGAATCCATTGATAATGTTACTGGCATTTCTAGATCTTTTAGGAAAACTAATTTATCAAAATACCATAATGATGGTGTATATATATCGTCAAACCCTGCTCCCGATTTTTTACTCGTTTAATTTGCGAGGCATCCAATTTCTTTTCTACGACCCATATTGGGGAGTTATACGGGCTTTTAGATGGACGTATAATACCATCGGCAAGGAGTTGCGCTATTTGTTTATCCACTTCCGGTCTCATACTGTATGGATATGGGTATGATTTGGTATAGATCGGTTCTTCACTGGTTGTTTTGATTTCTGCACGTACTTCCGTATCTACGGTTTCAAAGTTATTAACAGGTCCGAGGAGTGTTGTAAATTTCGAGACGACTGTGTGTAATAATTTTTTGGTATCTGATGAAAGGTGACTATCCCGAATTTCCATATTGTTGACCTGGCATGATGTTTTTTCTCTTAACGGAATGCGTATGTTGGGTACAATAATCAATTCGTTGTTCCTCCGGTCAATAAGTGCCCCAGTTCCTTTAGTGTGTCATCTCCTATAATACCATCAAACGATTTCAGACCTGGTAGGATGAAGGTTAGGTTAGGTTAGGTTTCAGTGGCTGCCATCGCACACTTAGGCCAGTTATGGCCCATTGTGATACCACAGGATCCGACATCATCAAACTCCTTAAACCTATTTAGTGCTATTAATATAGCGTAAAAGATCTCGCACATTGCAGCTTTCGAGATCAGAGAGGCTGTCCATGGTGTATTTGCCCAAGTGATCATGTCTTCTGCCAGCTAGCGCAGGGCATGATCATAGAAAGTGAACAAGAGTTTCCTCCTCCTCCTCGTCCCTGCAGCTTCTGCAGAAATCATTTGAATCTAGACCCAGCCTTCTCGCATGATCTCCGAAAAGGCAGTGTCCGGTAAGTACCCTTACAATTCTACCTAAATCACGCTTCCCTAGTGTGATTAAGATCTTAGAGCGCTTCAAGTTGAGCACAGGCCATACTTGCTTCGCTATCCTACCGGTTGGACTCTCAAGCCACCTAGCATTCGCCAAGGCAACTGCTTTCCTATGGCTTGCCGTTTTCAGCATAGACATAGGTCTCCCTAACCATTCTCTCCCTGATTCCAGTTGGAGAGTTGTACCGTACCTTGCTAACTCGTCTGCCCTGCAATTCCCCTCAACGTCAGAGTGACCCGGAACCCAGACCAACTGGATATTGAAATGCTCACTCATCTCGTTAAGAGATGTGTGACAATTCAATGCCACTCGTGACGCCAGGGAAACTGAATCCAGCGAAAGAATGGTCGCCCGACTGTCCACATAAATAGTGATATCAATGCACGATATCACATTATGCTTCAACCAGTTCATGACCTCTTCGATCGCTATAACTTCAGCCTGGTACACGCTGCAGTAATCAGGTAGACGAAAAGATAAATTGACATTTAATTCCCCACAGAACACACCCGCTCCCACTCTACCATCGAGCTTGGAGCCGTCGGTGAAGAAATTAACTGTCCCGGTCTCGATAAGGAGACCTCTGTTCCAATCCTCCCGAGAGGGGAGAATCACCTTAAAACGCTTGCCGAAGCACAACATGGGTATTTTATAATCTAAATTCTCCAAGTCATGCCTCATCGAATTGACTATAGTTGAGTGCCCCTTTTGCAGGCACTTCCAACCAGAGGTCGCTGATAGCCGGGCGGCCGTATTAACCGCCATTTGCTTACCGATAATATCCAACGGGAGAAGATGCAGTATGACCTCTAAGGCACTAGTGGGGGTGGTTTTCAGAGCCCCACTAGTGAGCAAACAGGATGCCCTCTGCACCTTCGCCATCATGTTAGTATATGATGATTTCTCCAGAGCTGGCCACCACACACTCACACCATACAGCAGTATGGGCCTTACAACTGCCGTGTAAAGCCAGTGCACCAGCTCCGGTTTCAGGCCCCATTTCCTTCCAATGGCGTGTTTACAAGAGTAGAGTGCCACAGTGGCCTTCTTTACTCTTTCCATCGTGTTTGGCTTCCAACTGAGCTTACTGTCCAGGAGAATCCCTAGGAATCTCACCTTATCAGTAAGGATCAGCGTAGTACCATTCAGGCTCGGTGGAACCATTGCCGGAATTTTGTATCTCCTAGTGAAAAGTGTAACGAGATTTTTGTTTCGAAGCCGGACATGTTTTTGCTGGTAGCTCTAGATCGTTGCAGGGTGGTTTTGCTTCGAATCTCGTACTATATTTTTCATGCCAACATCCCAAGGGTTATCTGCGAAGGTTGTTTTACCGTTTTTATTCGTTTCACTTCACATCATCCTCTGGTTTTTAATTTAGTACCCCATTATTTTGAAAATTTCAAAATTATTTAAATTTATTAAATTCATATCAAATACGTTTATAATTTTCTAATGTATAAATATAAGGTGAACTTGGATAGCATTAAAACTAAAATGCCCGATACATAAGGGAGAGTAAGATTTGTAATAATAATAATAGTATAGGTCGACCTTAATACAACTATGATCGCCCGATAGTAAATTCATGCCACCTCAGTTAACTATACACCGGTATACTCAAGCAAGGCCACTTAAATTGTTAAGAGTATATAAAAAAAGGTATTAGTACCGGTTCAAAAACTCATCCGTTCTAATCAGCAAGTTTCCGGTCCTTCCAAGAGCGCTCGTGGTTGAACTGCAGTGCCCGCTATATAAAGTTGAATATAAAACAAATAACTTTTTTTTTTGCTCTCTTAACTTTGTATCCCGACGATTACTGCCTTGTGGCTCAGCCGAGTTAATTCAACACCAGCGATTTCCATTGGTCGCACGATCTAAACAGGCCACCTTATTATTATTATTTTACACTCACAAAAACTTAACCTTTCCTATACAACGTATCGGCAACAAAATTAATGAATGTATTAATTTATTTATATAATATTGTATAAATGGAGGTGCTACTATAATGTTCCGTAATTCTCCCACAATAACTGTCGAATTAAAGGGAGATCCCCACCACTACACTTTTTTTTCACTGCTCTTGGCGAATAATATCGCAATATTTTGTACGTAGGCTATAAGCTACAAATATAGGTTGCTCCTCCAACTACCAAACCGGATAAAGATGATGAATCTGCTGAGCCGCCCTCACTCTTGTGTACACCGAGTATTTCAATGCGCGTGCTTGCGGCCTCTTATGGCTTTTCGCCATCCACCACGGTATGTTAAATACCCCGTTGATTTTTATTCAACGCCCTTCTCCGACGTGATTGAAATGTATGACACTGCCAAACACAAACAAAACCTATCGAAATAGATATGTTCAATAAGGTGTACCATTACCCAAACCGCGAATTACCTTAGTATGGTAGATTTGTCCGATTATAAGCCAAGATGAGCTATAAGATGCGCTTGCTTGCGGTAGTGACTGCTTTTTTAGATCTTTGATTTACGTTTTCCAATTCTATTTATGTTGGGGCTTGATGTACTTACTGTTTACCCAGTCAATAATAGAATGCGAATAACCACAAGCAATTTTTTTTGATCATTTTGTTGTTTTGCCGTAAACAACAAGAAAAAACCGTAAACTTACTTAGCGGCCTTAGCGACCTTTCCACAATGGTAATAAACATACTCTTGTTGACTCAGGACTCAAACCACTGCGATAAAGTAGAATAGTCGGTATGAGCATATCGGTATGTTTACCCATAACTCCAACCAACTTCTATCAGGTATAGTAATGACAATATCATGATTTGAGGGGGGAACTTTATAGCACACCTCAAGCAACTTTTGGAAACGAAAATTTATATAAAAGAAAAATTCAAATCGTTACAAAAGGACCAGCTCTGTTTTTGATGGATTAATCCCCAATCCACATCTGCTGGCCCAATCCGCAGTGATTGACAACGCATTTTGCATCATATCCCTGATTGTTCCCAGGTGCTTTCCCGAGACAGCTATCGCCACATCATCGGCATAAGCAACCACACCTATCACTTCTCTCTCCAGTACCAATAGTAGTCCATTGATTACTAAGTTCCAGAGAAGGGGGGGAGAGGACCCCTCCCTGAGGGGTTCCCCGAACAACCCGTCTTCTGACCGGAACTTCCCCCATCCCTGCTATGACTCTTCTGCTACCCAGCAGATGAGTAATTTGCCTGGTTACAGGGTCTACAATCTCAAGTGGCAGCAATCCTTGCAAAATTGCTTCCATCTTTACGTTATTGAATGCGCCCTCGATATCGAGAAACGCAACCAGCAAGAATTCCTGAAAATCCAGTGACTTCTCAATTCCCCGAACCAGGGTATGTAATGCCGTATCCACGGACTTACCCTTATGATATGCATGTTGCGACTGAGCCCAGTTACTGGGTCCAATTTTCGAACGAATATATACATCCAGCATCCTTTCCATGATTTTCAGCAGAAAAGATGACAAATATATAGGCTAAGGTCCTTAGGGTTGCTGTGCGAGCTTCTTCCCGTCTTCGGGATGAAGATCACCCTAGCCTCCCTCCATTTCTTGGGAGTGTACCACAGCTTCAGACACCCTTTGAAGGTAACTTCCAGCCAGGGAAGCAAGATCTCCGAGTTCTTCTGAATTTCTGCTGGTACAATCCCATCCGGACCAGCTGACTTAAACGGCTTGAACCCATTAATGGCCCATTTTAGCTTTCGCGTGTTCAGAATAGCCTCTGTACACAACGGTTGGACCCCGCCGTGATCCCCTGACCCACGGTCATCCAGAGGATTCGCAGTCGTCACGTCCTCACTTCCCGGGAAGTGTGTTTCCATCAAGAGATCAAGTGTCTCTTCACTAGAAGCCGTCCATTCGCCATCCGTTTTTAACAGATAGCCTGGAACAGTTGGATTGGTAGACATAATTTTTCTTAAGCACGAAGTTTCCGAGACCTCTTCCATTCTCTCACAGAACTTCGAATTTCTTTGCGCCTTCCTTATTTCCCTTTTGTACACTCTGAGGCTTTCCTTATGGAAGTCCCAGTCTTGACTGTCTCTAGATCTTTTCGCTCTATTAAAGGCAGACCCACAGACCTTTCGGCACTCCGCAAGTGCCGGGTTCCACCAAACAGGTTTTTGCTTCCCCCTAAGCTTTGTTAAAGGGCAGGCTACCCTCATAGAGGTATTGCAAGCCCTAGTTAGAGTGTCCACCATTGAATCCAGTTCACTTCCCGTGCCGGAGAGTCCTGGAACTCTGGATGGAATGATGCCCTCCAATACCTCCCTATATACATGCCATACTGTCCTCCGGGGGTTTCTGAACACGTATTGTTTTGTAATGTTGAGATTAAGTTTAAACGTTAAGTATCGATGGTCGGAGAAGGAATGCTCCTTCGCCACCCTCCATTCCCTGATCATCGGTGAAATAAATTCGGAGACCAGAGTAATATCCAGAACCTCCTGTCTATTACTAATAATAAAGGTGGGTTCCTGGCCTATATTGCTAATCGTGAGGTTAGTTCTTAAGAGAAAATCAAAAAGTAACTCACCCCTGTCATTTATATTCGAGCTATCCCAGATGGTATGGTGTGCGTTGGCGTCGCACCCCAGGATAACTCCCACCTTCCTTCTATCTGCGTCAGCAACCAGTGCCCCCAGTATGTCTGGCGGCACTGGCATCTCCCGGTCCATATACGCGGCTGCAAGCCGGAATCTTCTCCCCTCCGTCTATGCAGACCGCAGTAATGTCCCCATTACTATACTGTGGAAGTAGAAAAACATTTATGTTATTTCCCACCAATATACATGATCTGCTCTTTTCAGCCCCACAAGCATAAAGAAGGGTGTAGCCCTTCGCTCGTAGACCGCAGATCTTATTATTCTAGATCCAAGGTTCTTGGATCAGCACTATCTCCTCGCCTGACTTAGCAAGTCTGAGAAGTAGCGCCGCCGAAGCCGCCTTAGTGTGATGTAAGTTTATCTGCACAAACCTAATCATTGATAACAGTATTCACTTACCTTAATTGCGACAGCAGTGCTGCGTCGGTTATACGGACCCGACGGAGTCGACGGTATCCTCCGTCTCACTCCCTCCGCAGTCCCTAAAACTAAGGAGATCCACATCTCCCCCCTCGGAATCCGATGTATCCCTCATCCCCCTGCCAACGGATAGCCGGTCCCTAAGTTCGCTAGTCAGCCCCTCACTCGGGTTCACTACTAGCGGCAGTGTATCCCCTGAATAGATACTGCTCCTCGCGGTTCCCATAGCAGGCTGGACCTCCTCCACCCCCCTTCTCGGGCTGTGCAGTATCTGATTTGACTCCGACCTCATCCTTTCTGAACACCTTAAGTGTCACAGAACCGAAGACGAAGTTTATAACCCCTTTAGTTTTTGACAGGGGAGCCAGGGATTCCTTATTTATCACCATAATTGATGACCTGAAATTGCCCTTAGGCTCCTCCTGCTTCACAATCTTCCAATTTCCTGTCGGAAGATCCGGGTTGCAAACCTGGATAATCCTCAGGGATTCATCCAGGCTTGCCGGCTCCGTGGGGAGCCAGACCATTGCTCTTGGTCTGCTAGGTATTTCCTCCTTGGGAATTGCCTTGAGCTTAGCTCCTGGCCATACCTCGCCTACCTCCTCAATCGCCTTCCTATACAAGATGGCCGACCGTTGTCCGCACACGCGGTCAGCTTCAGCCGTCGCTGATACCAACCCGCGTCCCTGCAAACTGGCGGTGGTCCTGGATGTTGTCCAAGGACTCGGAGGAAAACGAGGTTCAGTGCATTAAACACCAATCTCCATTTTTCCCCGATGATGCTCCCATCTTCGTGACTCTCGTCCACGACGGCTAGCACCACCTCCCCCTCTTTCACAACGTCGCTGAAGAGCTTAGGCCCCTTCCTCGACTGTTCCCCCGGAGCTTGGCCCGTTTTCTTTCGGCATCCAAACTCCCCTGCTCTTCCTCTCCAGACCTCTGTCTTTTCGACCCAAGATCTTCTTTCTGAGCCTTGCTAACATTGGCGACGCAGCTCTTCGCCCACTCCGCCCTCCGCCTCTGTTCCTCCGTCCACTGCTCCTCCGGGACTGTAGCCAGTCTATCCAAGGCACGGTAGGCCGAACGCCTTGCCCGATACCTTCGAATCGAAGGGGCAGTGACTTTCTCCTTCTTGCCGCTACCACTAGTTCCTGGCTTGCAAGCCTCGGAACCAGTTTTAGCCCCACCGACGGCTGGAGTCACAGACCCCCCCGTCTCCTCCAGCATTTGAGAAGTGCTGGCCACTTCTTTTTGTTTTTTTGTATTGCTGTCCATAATGTGTTCCCACGAGTATCGGAGAAATAGGTGGTCCGCCCGTGTAGAGATCCGTATACACGGGTAAGGCTAAATACAACTGGAGGTCGCCAGGTATCCAGAGGGCTCCGTTCAAGACTGGGCTTTGTTAAATGGGCCCCCAGCCTAGTCGATCATCAGCACGGGTCGCGTAACACCTTAATCCAGCCCATTGGCTCGCCGAGCGCCTCGCCCCTCCGCGCCCTAGCCCTTCTCCCACATTCACCTACTCATTCCGCCATTCACATGAAATCCCAACCCAATAGGACCCATTTCATACAGGGGATTACCATTTATAGGGTTCCCTACTCACTACTTGAAAACCCGGGGCGCATTGAGACGTGACGCTCAGTTCACCGTGGTTTGTGGTCGATAGTTTTATGGCACCATCAGTTCGCCCTTCCATACTGGGTATCATAGGCACTCAGGATTTAGTGAACAGAGGTTAACCACTCCCCAGGTCCCTGAGACTCTCCTCCCAGCAGAGCTGCGGTTGGGGCGGCTTATTTGATTCACCGCTAACCTACCTATCGATAGGCCGTCCACTATCCACCACCTGTGCCCCCCCCGGTAGCTGCAGCCCGCCCCGAGAATGGTAATATAAGTCGTCAAATAATATTTAGCTTAGACGGTTGATTTGTTACTGCTCTGTTGGCGGTCAACACGTTTTTTTTTTCTTATTCGGGTAGACTCGGTGGTATAGGGGGTTCTTTACCGCCAGGATAAAGAGGCAGACAAACCTTTACGTGTAATATTATATTAAAAAAAAAATTGAATGCGAATCACAGTCAGGTTTGACGTCATAATTCCCCATAACATCGTCAATTAAAGAGATTTAATTTTCCATTATCAAAAAAATTTATTATTAATGAAAATCAGTCATATCGACAGAAAGTAAAAATTTGCTTAATTAATAAAAATAATAATAATATGGTTAGGTATGTAGCAAATATAAAAATTCGAACAAAAAATGTTTGGAGCACATTTATGATACATAAAATAAATAATTTAATAAAAGACTCACCATAAACGTGCAAAAGAGTACTCTCCCACGATTTATGGATCCTGTATGGAACAAAAATGTAAATCATATGCTCCTCGCACAGTTTGAACACCCCGTACACAGTTACACACCCAATCTGAACTATGATTATTTTTTTCTTAAAATATTTTTTTTTTTCACTTTAAACTAAAATTTTAACGTATTATTAATATTTTTTCCCAACGAGAATCTTAACTTTATATAAAAATATTTTTTTTTTTTTTGTAACTAATAATTTTTCTTAGAGCACTAAAGCACCATGCATTGTCACATTATCCAAAAAAAAATTTCTTGATCGGTGTTTTGTTGTGTTGAAACCCTTATATAATAACGATCCGAAATGGTTCACACGAAATGATACCGTTTATGGAATACTGTATAGCCTCGACAGTTTTTTTTTTTTTTTTTTTACAATATCTCTTATAAAGAAATAAAAATATGCGGCCCCGCGAAGGCAGCGACCGAAGCTTACCAAAATTTGGAATTTGTTCCTTTTTTTTTTATGTACGGATACAATAACGATCTATGCGACCTGTTAGACAATATACAAAAATTTTTTTTTTTATTTATAAAGACACAGCACTTATACAAGGTAAAATCTTACCGTTAGAATGAAACCACAGATTTTAATTTGTTTAACTTTAAGCATAAAAATGCTTATTATAGAAACAATTTTTTTTTATTTTTTAATCAAAAATTTCCTCTTTTTTTGATCTAATAAATTTGTTTCTAAATGTTATTATCGCACTATTTGAATAATCATGCTTTTGCTTCACGATATCCTCAAGAATGAATGATCGTCGCTTAGCTTATGCAAATTAAAAATATACTTTCTAGTGACATTCTATAGCTGTGTGTATGTATGGTATATAATTGCATCGAAATTGTATATACATTGTATATACGTACGGTTTGTTTACTTGAGTGCAATATATACCTTTGTGTATTTGTATATTATTTTTTTGGGTATACTATGTACTCGTTATATATTATGTACTTTAGAAAAATAATCCGGCACAATTAGCTATATACAAAACAAATGTTAAATCCAAACAAAACCAGTGTGGACTATAACAACAATTACCACATTGCGTAGGTCAGGAATATTTATTGCGATTTGTTATTGTCCGAGTTCAATGACCTGCTTTATATATATTTAGTAATAAATATGTTACTTCGCTCAGGAAAACTTTTAAATTTCTAATGGCCGTTACAGTTTGACATATTCCATACATATTGTTGTTATAATTAAACACATGTGTCGTCAAGGCTATGTTCGTGTGTCTGAACATCCTCCGGGCCGGCGATCGTTGATATAAACCGTCGTGGCAATGAGCGTGGATGTGATCCTAACCTAGATGACCTTGTTTTTAATGATGTTGCGGCTCTGTTTTTGCACTGATATGCAACGACTAATCCCAAAAATACCACAATGATCCCGTATCCAACAATGTAGTGATGAACATCGTGTATATTTATTTGTTGATCTTTATCTTGTACTGAAGTCCTTAAATGGCTAATGTTGGTTGATAGTTGGTTCAAATCCGAGAGTATGTCACTGAATTGGTTAGGTGTGAAAATTATATTGGAGATAGTCTGGTACGTTTCATTTTCTGCTTGAATCAGTAGGCTGCTAAGATTTATCGTTGGTTGATAAAATACTTCTGTTTTTGTGTTAAAGTTTTGAATGGAATGTATAGTTGTTATTTCGTCCGTAATTGTGCAGGCCTTGTGTACCGTTATGGCTCCCGTTCCTCTTATGTTTGCGGTCGTTACTTCCTTATTGCAAATAATATTTATCCTATGCTCCCCTTCAGATATAAAATTCCATGTGCCTGGGTCGTGTGTAGGAATCCACATATTTCGTGGTGTTATAAAGCGAACCTCACAATCCTCTGTAGATGTTTCCCGGTTGATAATTAAATTAATTTCACACGGTGTTGGTTTATTTTGGGTGCTATGAATCACGTTGTGAATCATGCTTATGTATTCTGTACCCTTTATGGATTTGCAGGCAGCAAGTTCGTCTTCTGACATTGCGTAGTAGGATTCTCTATTTAAGCTTAGTAGGAATAGTTCACTTGATGGATTTATGTATGCAAGCATGTCCTTGTGTTTGGTTGGAATGGCAATTGGTTTGATGATTTGATATATTTTATTATTAAGTAATGGCATTTTAAGTTCAAATATTAATACGTTGTTTGCTTGCCCAACCTTAGCCGTCATCATTTGGTACAATGTTATCATGCTGTTTTCTCCATATATGGTAGCATCAGCTGGGATAACCTCATGTAATTTTTGCAGTTCAACCTTAAGTTGATCGGGTTTGAGAATGAAGGTGTTTATTTTGCTATGATGAATGTCGGTAATGACATCGATTAGTTGTTGCTGTGTTGAAGTAGAGCTCGTCATTTCTATTGACAGATGTACCCATAGTGCGATAAACCTTTGTATTGCTAAGTTTTCGTTCTCATTCCGTTGTACCGCGTTGAGTATTGATATTGTTTGTTTATCTAGTTCTTGAAGGTGGTTGTTTACTGTAATCCAATTCTTTTTTATAATATTTACTGTTGATTCAGTTATTGTAATTTGTTCCTTTAGTAATTTTTTGAAATGTTCTTCATTATTTTTTATGGAACTGATTTCATTGTCGTATCGTTGTGCATCATCTTGGTCAAGGATTCCAAACAGTTGGTTGTTGAGTGTGCCAACCACATTTACTAAACCTCTTTTTGTTCGAGATGATTTATACGTAGGTTGAAACATTTTATTGTTGCGGTTTATATTGAGCATTCGTTGTTTTATTTGCGTTATTGCGGGCCTACAAAGTTTTTTTAGATGTAACCATTCATTAACATTTTCACAGATTTTTTCCATTCTCTCAACAGCTTCGTTATATCCTTGCGCTTCTATTAACATAGCTGATAAATTAAAATATGATACAATCGTCCATTGTTGATGGGACAACTGAGCTGTACCAATATTTTCAAAGTATATCCCGGTTGTAGTATTTAGTGTGGTGATCTCAAATTTAGAATTGTTGATTATCGTTGAACATACCCCAAGCACGCTTAATAATGGTATCATTGTAAATAACATCAATTTAGACTGAAAGCATGGTCGAATTCTCCTTCCTTTTATCTGAGGTTGTGAATTGGTTTTGATATTCCTTGCAGCCTTCTTTACATCTTCCTCTATATGATGTCGCGACCAAAGTCTAGATATTTTTATCTCTTTACTTGAGACATCTTCATGTGATAAGCGTTTCATGGAATTGGATTTGTTATAAATAATAGTTGGCAATGCTGTAGTTGTTTTAATAGGCGACTCCGTATCCAGGTTTTCTATGCTGTCATCAATAGGAAGGGGTGCCAATTTTGTTATTGGTCTTTTTATAAGAGCCCTTCTGGGGCCGCGGAGTGTTGCCATCCGAACAATTCCGTCTTGGCCTGGATGAACCTCTGTAATACGTCCAGTTATCCATCTTGAAGGCGAGCTGTTGTTGTCTCGCACCAGTACTAATTGTCCGACCTTTAAATCAGGTGAGCTTACGGTCCATTTTGCTCGTTGTTGTAATTGATGCAGATAGTCTTGTGACCATCGCTTCCAGAAGTCTTCCTTCATTTTTTGAATTAATTTCCATCTGGTTAATGCACTCATTCTTTCATCTGAGATGTTGGCTTCCGATTGTGTTTTGAGAGATTCACCAATTAAAAAATGGCCAGGAGTTAAAAATGTAGGATCAGTCGGATCGTTCGTCATTGGCGATAGGGGTCTTGAATTCAAACAGGCCTCTATTTGACATGTTAAAGTTGTTAGTTCTTCAAATGTTAACGTTGCTTCTCCTACCACTCGTTTTAAATGATATTTTACGATTTTACCGCCGCCTCCCATAATCCACCGAAGTGTGGTGCTCCTGGTGGGATGAAGTGCCATTTCGTGACGTGGTCGGCATTGGATATAATAATGTTTGAAGCTGCTTCTTTTATTGTTTTCAATGTTTCTATTTCCATTACCTTACTAGCACCCACAAAATTGGTGCCGTTATCGCAAAAAATATTCGTACAAACTCCTCTACGTGAAGTGAAGCGTCTATATGCCGCTGTGAATGCGTCGGTTATTAAGTCACTGACTACCTCAATGTGGACCGCTTTCGTTGCCATACATACAAAAATTGCAAGGTAACCCTTATACGATTTATTACCTCTTCGCGTTGATACCCTTACACTGAATGGCCCCGCGTAATCCACTCCTGTTTTTAGGAATGGTCTCGTTGGAGTTATTCTTGCTTCTGGTAGATTCCCCATTAGTTGGTTTTGAATGGATTTACTGAAGCGATGACATCTTAAACATTTAGCTATGTGTTGTCTGACAAGATTTCTACCATTAACAATCCAATACTTTGTTCGGATGTGTGCTAATGTTAGTTGGGTGCCGCCATGCATTGTGTTTTTATGTCCTTCATGGATTATCAGATTCACTATTGGATGTGATTGTGGAAAGATAATAGGATGTTTTTCATCGTACGACCAAGCTGTAGAATTATGTTGTCTGCCACCAACTCTTAGTAGTCCATCCTTTAGGAATGGAGACAATGGTAACAATTTGCTCTTGTTGTTAATTGGTTTGTTGCTAGCTAAATTAAGCATGTCATTTGTATACTGTTCAAGTTGAGCATTTTTAATTAAATGATGCATAGCTTCTTGCATTTCTTCTGGTAATATTATGTTGGGTGCTTCGTATTTTATTGATTTTAACTTGTTAATAAATCGTTTACAATATGACACTATTCGCTGAATCTTTTTTAGATTTGAGAATTTTTTGTATGCTCTGAAATGGTTGCTGTCTATTATAAACATTGTTGTTGCATTTACTTGTGGTGTAAGTATCTTTTGATCTGGAACATCTTCAGGTCTTATCTCCGAATTATTAGTTGGCCATATATTTTCTTTCTTTGTTAACCAATCTGGTCCGCTCCACCATAATTTATGATCAATGAGATGTTCAGCTTCTATCTCCCTTGATGCACAGTCAGCGGGATTTTCAGTTGATTTAACATAGTTCCAGGCTGCTGGGTTTGTCCAACTATGAATTTCGGATACTCGGTTCGCCACAAATGTTTTAAACCGATGTGGTTCTGACTTAATCCATGCGAGAACAATTTTCGAATCAGTAAATGCATATGTAGTTATCTTGGCACATCGAAGACTTTTGATTACTTTTGCCATTAACATTTGCCGTTAAGGGCCCACACAATTCTAGTCTAGGAATTGTTGTTTTGGACTTTATTGGTGCGACTTTAGTTTTTGAAACCAGTAAATACGGATGTCCTCTACTTTCCTTTGCAAAAATCTGGCTAACGCTCTCATTTTGGATGCCCCGATAACTGGAGGGTTTGTTTTGAATGGAAGCCGTACTATGTATCTCCCATTGATGTCTCGTTGGTGGGTTTTACAGTAATGTTCTTGGCACTGTTTTTCTTCCTCCGTTAATGCTCTATCGAGTTGTACTTCTTTAATCTCCCAAAATTTTCTTAATCTATCTTCTAATTCCGTTTTGGTTATCATGCAGTTTATAGTTGTTGACTTATTCTGATGCAGTGGCCCAAATATTACCCATCCTAATTCTGTTTTTTGTGCGACTGGATCTCCTATTGTACCTTTTACTATATCATTCATTACTATGGCAGGGTAATAGTCTGCCCCTAGTAATATGTCAATTTTGTTTGGCATATTATAGTTTGGATCTGCCTACAACAAATTATTTATATAAGGCCAGTTCCAAGCATTAAAACTGTACTCTGGTAGGTTCCCTACTAATTTATCAACAACTAATACACTCATTTCCAGTTTGAATTCTGAAGAGAATCTCGGTTCGATTTGGATTTTTAGTCGTTGATCTGATACACCAGCTTTAATTCCTCCTATTCCCTTAACTTCTACGTGTGTTCTTGTACCCTGTATGTTTAATTTCTTGGCGGCCTCGCGAGTTATAAAGGACGCTTGAGAGCCGGGATCGATGAGTATCCTCATTAGTTCCGGATGACGGCCATTTGTACGAATCTTCACTAATGCTGTGCTCAGAAGTATCTGTGATTCTGATGTTGTACTGTTTAACATGTGTGTTTCGACCATCGGTTTTGCCGGTTCTGTGGTTGGGTAGTTAGAAGTTGGAGCCCTTTTTTGTTGATATTCATTAGCATCTTTAGTGGGACCTTCTCTTGTGTGTAACAGAGTGTGATGATTGCCCTTGCACACCAAACATTTCGCTTCTGATAAGCAACCTCGGGAAAAATTATGTTCGCCCAGACATATTCTACACAGATTTTTCATACTGCATATCTTGTTGCGATCCAAAGTGGACATTTGTAGAAACGATCTGCATTGTTCCATTTTATGTGATCCTTTGCAGTTTATGCACTTCTGTACATTTGTTGCTACCATTGTTAATGCTCTTGGAGGTTGAAATCCCGTTACCGTTTGGTGCCGATTACCGGTTGTTGTTTGGTATCGGTTACCGGTTGTTGTTGGTTGTCAATTATTTTTATTATTTATTGATTCTAATGATTGAAATCGTTTCTCCAAAAATAGTAAACATTTGTTTAGATTTTGACCCTTTTTAGGGTCTTCCAATGAGGTTTCATAGATTCTGATTGTCTCATTATCTAATTTTCTTTGCAATATGTGGGTGATCAGTGCATCGAACTTCTCATCATCTTTTAGAATGTTGTTTATATTATGAATAGCTTCTTTTGTTGTATCATGCATCGTTCGGATCCCTGAAGCATTCTCGGTTGTTATGTTTGGCTGATTAATCAACTGGTTGAAATATGTTGTAGTTAACACTCGTTGATTGTTGTATCGCTTGTTTATTATGTCGTACGCTACTGTATAGTTCTCTGCCGTTGATTCTAAGTGGTTTATTAATCTAGCTGCTGGACCTCCTAAGTGACTTTTTAGGTAGTTAAACTTGTGGGTGTCCGTGAGCTTATCGTTATTGTGAATTAATTTCTCGAATGTATCTGCAAACCCTTTCCATTTTACATACTCTCCATAGAAAACTGGAATCTCGATTTTGGGCAGGCGTACATCAAACTTTATCTGTTTGGTGGCTGTCAATCTCAGTGGCGATCTTTGTTATAATGTCATCATGTTGGCTTTTGATGGCATCGTAATATCCCTCAGAGAAATATTTTTATTCTATTTTCATCTTCCGCTGAGGCTTCCACCTTTATCCTCTCATCTAGATCCATGATTTAATCCATCATCCGTTCGATTCGTTTCAACAACAGCTGTAATGTTTGTTTTGAAACTTTATGTGTCAATGAGTCTCTTGCTGCGTTTATTTCTTTGTAAAGAGCTCTCATTTTAACATCTTGTAGTTTTATCATATGGCGGAATTCTTTTATGATGGCGCACTCGTTGTTGTTTGAAGAATCTTTGCTTCTTGTTGTTTTTGTTGTGTCGTTTTAAAAACTACTTACTTATTAAATTCTTTGAGTTTATATACAAAATTTATATATATGATTGCAGCAACAACTATCTAGTTGCCGAGCTTACAATTTTACCTAAATTAGAAAATATTAATTATATGGAGCATTGTAATATTGCTGATCTTATGAATGTATATGCGCGCCGGAAATAATGGTAATATAAGTCGTCAAATAATATTTAGCTTAGACGGTTGAGTGACATATTCCATACATATTGTTGTTATAATTAAACACATGTGTCGTCAAAGCTATGTTCGTGTGTCTGAACACCATAACAACCGGAAAATTCAATCATTTGGCCCTCATGGAACATTACCCGAATGTTACAGTGGGGTTGCCGTCAAATGTTTGTAACTCCTTGACGCAATCTGGGAGTCTACTAATTTCAGCTAGATCTTGTTCAGTTCTCGCTAATATTAGTGCTTCGGTTTTGGGAACTACCGGATTCTCAAGCTTCAATAACCTCCGTTCGATTTTTCTAGTGAGTTCAATTTGAGCATTAACAGCTCCAGTCAATTGCTTTATTTGTTCAGCCAATTGTTCGATTTGGGTTTGCGACATTTTTTTAAACTGAGATTGTATAAATTACGTAGCTTATATTTGTAATTTATTTGTATTTGTATTTATATTTATCTATTACAGTGCGTTTTATTTTTCTAATTTGTATCTCAATATAAATTATGCTAGTATAAACTATCGGCGTGTATATCGCTCGACTCTTATCACCCAATTGAATTTATTGACTTATAATTATAATTTCGTGAACCCACAATATGCGAGTTCAACAAATTATTATTTCGAAATTGTTAGTGAAAGAAAGAATATGTAAAATAAACATATATAGAAATTAGTTAAGACGACATTGACCGTGAATGTAAACGATTGTTTTTTACATTGTGGCAATGTCGTAAGAATGAAAATTGAAAAGAAAGAAACGCGACACGCTTAACCTACTTATTCAATAATTTTACATTTGCAAATACTGCGAGCGATTTTTGAGGTATTCACCTCTTATGCATTTATTCGTCGCGTATGTGTTAATTCTTGAATTGGGAAATGTTGGATTGCCAAACATGATTTTTGACATCCACAATTGCTACACTTTTTATTATCAACTGATGTTATATTTAGGATCTTTATTAAGAATATTATTGAAGTTTATATTAATTTTTGTTTATTGAGTGTTAAAAGTTAAAGTAAAATTTTTGTTGCACTTACACTAGGATTATCAGGATTTGCATTTCCTGTTTTTCTGTCTAAAGATTTGAGTTTCTTTAGATGGTAAATTTTTTCCTTGCCGGATGGGTATTTTAGGGCTTAGCCGTCGGTGTGTCTTCTGTGTAGTTTTACAGGAATAAGCCGTAATTTCCCGTTTGGAGTTCTGCGTTGAATGTTGAAACAGTTTGCTGTGGGCAACCAGTTTCACAAATAATATCCCTATTCACATTACCTCCAAGCGGCATTAGCCCGTAGCTCAAAGGGTAGAGGTATGTATGGTCGTGGGGATGGAGGTGTGAATAAGGCCTAGTTTACCGCTATCATGTGGATGTAGGGAGAAAGACGTCTCGCTCAATCGCGAGGGAGTTAAGGAGGGTGGAGCGTGAGTATCATCACTAGCAGATGGCCCACTTTTTTGACGTAAACCACACAAGATCCGCTGATTTTTCGGCCTTTACCACATTATTATTGGCAAGGTGTCCGATCAATCAAAAAAAAAAAAAAATATTGTTAAGTAACGGCGCGGGGCCGCGGGTTAGTAATTAGAAAAGGTGCTTGCCCATGCACCTTGTTACTATACTAGTCAACAGCGGGAATTTCTGGCGAAAAACGCCACATGAGATTCCTTGTTAACTAGTACAGCCTGGACCGGTTGTATGTTAGTTCCTTGCGAGGTTTTTTTTTCTCTGTGAATAAAAAAATTTGGTTATTTCTTACTCACCACGTGATCCCAAAAAAAAATCCCAAAAAATAAAGAAAAAAACAGATTTTTCTTCAACCTTCTTCTCTTTATTGTTTTTTCCGATATTCATTCATATATAAATTTATATATATATCCAAAAAAAAATTTTACGTTAAACTGCCAACCGCCACCGCCTTCCAAATTCAAATCCTCCTTTTCAAAAAAAAAAAATCAGACTATTTAAATGATTGAAATCACCTCTAAATAGCCCCCTCCATTTCCGTTAATAATCAAAAAAATGTATTTGATTATTAAGCGGCATGTGTTGGAACATAAAAAATCGAAGTTTCGAAATTCACCAGTAATCGCATACATATATTTCGTTGATTAGGCAACATGTGCCAAAAATCAGAAATTTCCATGCGATTACTAGTTGAACGACATTACAATTATATTTACTGCAAACGTGGGAAATTGAGTGCAGTGTACTTACTTATAAGCAATATTTACGAACAACAACCTTCAACGTTGTTGTAATACACACACTGGGTAAACTCATATAAAAATGGTTTATTCAGGTAGATACGTTTATTATGTTATTTGAGTAACATAAACAATTTGTATACATTTAGAAAAATTACATTAAAATTTAAGGAATACTGTGCAGGTCATGATTAACACTACAAATATGTATACAATTGTATCGGACAGTTTAGATAGGTTGAAAGTAGTAACGAGATTTTGATTTGTCTAAAGACAATTCGTTACAATGTTGCGGAGCACCTACTTGTGGTACGGATTTAGCGTATTATGTTATGTTCTCGTGGTAATAACTTTATACGCGTAACACTTTCACTTTTAGACCACTTCAGTTTCGTTAATGTGATTCACTAGTTCACTTTCACTACTTGCACTATGATATGGCTGTCCCTGTTTCGGCGCCAGTTACGAATTTTAATTCGGAGCGATTAAAAAAAATGAAATTTATTTTAATCTTTATTCTTACAATTCCAAACTAAAACTGAAAACTTAATTCTAACAAAAATTTCTATATTCAAAAATTTGCAGTAAGCAAATTTTTTATGTTAATAATTTTAAATTTATAGTAAGCAAAATAAAATAATCTAATTTCTTGTGATTATGCCGGATACTCGTGCAACTTTATGTTTCGCTGATGTGAATTAAGTGGCACGTTGCAAATCTAAAGGCACGTTGTAAAGATTCAGCATTTTTATAACCAGGCCGGATGCTCCTTATCGTTATCGGTAATTTTTATATATATATATATATATATATATATATATATATATATATATATATATATATATATATATATATATATATATATATATATATATATATATATATATATATATATATATATATATATATATATATATATATATATATATATATATATATATATATATATATATATATATATATATATACGAGTATATATATATATATTATGGCTTATCAAAGTCGGGGAATACCAACAGATCCGCCGATGACAATAGTGACTTTAGGTCGTGGAATGCTTTCAACTCAACTCCCGTTTATTTTATGCTTACTTTCCTAGACTGGTTGGCTTTTATTTGGGCATTCTCCCCCCTCGCAAGGTTTGCCAAAGGTTTTGCTACCTTTGTGAAGTCCGTGATGAATTTCCGGTAGTAAGATGTTAATCCGAGAAAACTCTTCAGTTCAACTCTTCCAGATTCTAGGGTGGCTTTAGCTTTTGCACAGCCATAACCTTTTTTGGATCTGTCCTTATTCCTTTGTTTGTTATTAAGTATCCTAAGAATTCTGTTTCTTCTTTTAGGAACTCAGTTTTATCTAGATTGACTCGGGAGATTGGCTTCCCATAGTTTACTTAGAATTTTGTCGACATTTTGTAAGTGTTCCTCTTCGTTCTCTCCTCCGATTATGATTATGTCATCGACATAAACATAACATATTCTCCCGATTTGTTCTTTTAAAACGTCACCAATAATCCTTTGAAAAGTGGCCGGCGCGTTCTTTAGCCCGAACGGTAATCTGGTAAACTCGTATTTCCCATTCGTAGTTGAGAACGCGGTCTTCGGTATATCTTTCTCTAACATCTTAATATATTTATTGTGAAATCCGGATGTTAGGTCCAATGTTGTGATAAATTTTGAGTCTCCTAGGTTTGCAATAGTATTAGAAATGTCCGGTATCGGGTAGGTCTCTGAAACGGTAACTGCATTCAGCCTTTTATAGTCTATAACCATCCGATATTTGTTTGTCCCCGATGCGTCCATTTTTTTCTCTACTACCCAGATGGGAGAATTATACGAATTTTTCGATGGTATTAGACCATGCCATCGTTGAGTAGTTGTTCTATTTGGTGGTCCACCTCGTTTCTCATGTTGATCGGGTATGAATAGGATTTTGTATAGATGGGCTCATCCGTGGTAGTTTTGATTTCCGCTCTCACGTTCGTCTCGATGGTTGGTCGTTCTTGAATTGTTCCAAAGAGTGGCAGATACTTGTTTAACATTCTTCTAAGTTTTAACTTTGTTTCGTCCTTCAGATGGTCGTTTCTTCCATCGTCTGCCAGTCAATTCCCAGTGTCTGCATGTTTTCTGTCTCGTTTTCGTCCACCTTTAGCTGTTTGATTTCCATGTCCGTTTTTGCCGTGCTGATTCGTTTTATTTGTCGGAACATTTTTGGTCCGGGTTTTATTTGGCTGATATATTCCGTCCATTTCTTGTTCACTTCGAGTTTTACGTTTTGTGAAATTAATTCGTTAATGCGTCGTATATCAGCTTTTATAAGTCTTGTTTGTTGTTCCGTCCATGTTCCGTTTCTTCTTCCGTGTTTTAACAGGCTGATTCGTTGTGATTTTGTTTTGTATAGTTTTTTTATGGTGTTGTTTTTGTAACATTCCATGTTATTATGTCGTGTTATTTTCGGTATTGACTCTTTGATGTTTGAGTTAATTAGATTGGTGATTGTATTTATGTGTTTCTATTTCTCTATTTGTTATATTCATGTTTACCGGGACTATGTGTTCTATATTGTTATTTTTTAAGTGTTTGTTGTATATGTTTTCTAGTTTTTTTTGCCATATGGGCCAATTTGCATTATTAAAGTTAAATTTTACGGATTCTACTGTTATGTTCGTTTTTGGGTAATGCTTATAGCTGTATAAATGAAACACGTCTTGTTTCTTTCTTGTCTTTATTACTTCTGATTTATTTATTTAATAATCTACAATTGCTAAGCGCGTTTGTGCTTAGTCGGCATATAGCGCGGTCATTCACTTTATATTATGTTTATAATATCGCATCGCGCTATATTACATTGGCTTGCAATATAATACCACGCGATTACGTTGTACCCGTTATCAATTTGTTGAGTACAACAATCGCATACAATGTATGTACACTATGCTGCGTGTGCATACATTATATCGGATTGATATATGTTATGTTGTATTTAAGAATACGCTACACCTCCCTTTTTTAGGAGAATGACGTACACTAAATAACAATTAAGTATATGTTATTCTATTTGAATTTATATATTTATTATTATTATTAATTTATTTTATACTTATTGTATTTATTTATTTATTTTTGTTTGACTTATAATTTGTTTTTGATGTGAATGACCTTACAAAATTAATTTATATTAAATTAATTAATATTTTTAAAAGATTTAATAAATGTTAATTATATACTTAGTACTTATCCAAAAAAAATTAATTATCATCTATCTTTTATTATTACTATTATTATAGATGAATATGTTAAACTTTATTAATATGAAAATACAAAATACTTAAAATTAAAATGTACCGTTTGTATGATGATTCTTATTCTAAATTTTGTTAAATATTTATTTATCTTTATTTTATTCATGTATTAAAATTTTTATTTAATTAATATTTATGAATTCTATTTTTATGTATAACTTGTCTTTTCTTTAATTCATCCTCGACTTCTATATTATTATTATCTAATAAATTTATTATTGTAAAGGGACCCAAATAACAGGGATCCAATTTATGCCCCGCTGGGTTTGTTATTTTTATCTTATCTCCTACTTTTACATTCAACTGATTTAGTTTATTATCATATCTTGTTTTTTGATTTAATTTGGCATTTTCAATAAATTTTCGAGCCCTATTCCTGGCTGTTTGCAAACGATATTTCATTTCTTTATTAAAATTTTCCACATTATATAGTGGTTCAACGATTGATCCAAAAGAGTCGGCTAGATTAACCTTTTTTCCATATACTAATTCATATGGAGTATATCCTTGTGTTATACTAGGAGTTGTGTTATAACAGAAAGTATACACTGGTAACCATTTGTTCCATTCAAACATTTCCGAACCTAGGTATGTTCTGAAATAAACATTTAGTTCCCTGTGATTCCTTTCTATGGCTCCTAATGTTTCGTGATGATAAGCAGTTGATACTCTCTTGTCGATATTTAAGGTGTTACTTAACTCACTCATTAAATTATTTACGTATTCAGTTCCTTTATCTGATATTAGTACCTTCATAGGTCCATATATCAAGATAAAATTTTCGTAAATCGCTTTCGCAATAGACTTTGCCTCTTTGTCTGTTACAGCTGCCGTTATAATATATTTAGTTAACTGGCATTGCATTGTAACAGCATATCTATAACCATCTTCGGTTAATGGCAGAGGTCCTACTGTGTCTATCTGTATTACATCGAATGGCAATTGAGGAGTATTTGTGACTATGAGAGGTGATTTCATATGCTTATTATGCTTGTTTAACTTACACTGCTTACAGTTGTTAATAAAATCCGTTATTTGTTTTCTTTGGTTCTCCCAAATGTACATGGATTTAATTTTCTTAGCGTTCTCCGTATTCCTGAATGTCCACCTGTTAGAGGATCATTGTGAAATTTAGCTATTATTCTCTTTTGATCTATTTCATTGACAATTAATTTCGGTATATTGCATAAAATAATATTTAATTTGTTAAGCTTTTTCAACCCTATTTCTTTAAAATCAACAACATTTATATAATTAAAAATTTCGTCGTTGAGGTATACCTTTATATTATATATTTTTAATTTATTGCATAGGTCTTCTAATTCGGATAATACTTGTTCGAATACAAGTATGCCTTTTGAATTGAAACCTGGCATATTTTTATTTATATTTGCTAGCTTTTTACTCTTCTTATGAATCACAATTCTAATATTATGATCCTTTATGAAGAATTTTACATATGGAATTCCTACTATAATGGCATTATCTAATGCCTCATGAATTTTGGGTTGCTTAACTTCTTCCTTGTTTTCTTTATCGTACGTACATTTTTTCAAATTTTCATTATTATCGTTTATTATAGCGCTATTTTTATTATTACTTTTTGTCATTGACCTTGTTTTGACGTTTAAAACAAATATGTTATTTAATCTAATAGATTTTAAATCATCGGTAGATAATCTTGAGAGCGCGTCCGCCCCGACATTATCTTTTCCTTTGATATATTCGACAACATAATCGAATTCATCTAATTCTAAACGCATTCTAGTGAGTTTAGATGATGGGTTTTTTAATGAATACAGATACACCAACGGTTTGTGATCTGTTTTAACAATAAATTTTTGTCCATATAGATACGGACGGAAATAATTCATTGCCCAATGAACAGCAGTTAGCTCCTTTTCAATCGTAGATTTTCTACTTTCTCCTTGAGTAAAAGATTTGGATGCATATGCTACAGGAAGATCTATGTTTCCATAATTTTGACTTAGCACTGCTCCGCAAGCTATATACTATGCATCCGTACTTAGGATAAAGGGTTTTTCGAAATTTGGGTATTGTAGAATAGGAGGGTTTATTAGAACTGTTTTTAACTTATCAAAGGCTGTTTGACATTGAGAAGTCCATATAAATGATTGATTTTTTCTTGTTAGTAGATTTAGACAATTGGAAATTTCTGCGAAATTCTTAACGAAACGTCTTTGCGTCTTTTGGTATTGGATAATCCCTGACGAATTTATATTTAGAGTCGTCTACTTGGATTCCCTTGTCAGTGCATTTGTGTCCGAGGTAAGTAACTTCTCGTTTAAAAAATACACATTTTTCAGGATTTAGTTTCAGATTTCTTTTTCTAGCTGCATCGAAAACACTTTTTAGATTTTCCAAATGGTGCTTTTCAGAACATCCGATAACAATAATGTCATCCATATAAAGAAAAGCAGTTTCGGGTGATAATCCCGAGAAGGCCATTTGCATCATCCTCGCAAATGAATTTGGTGCTACTTTCAAACCAAATGGTACTCTGGTAAATCTATAGTTACCTAGATTAGAGCTAAACGAAGTATAATCTCTTGATGCAGGATCTAATTCAATTTGGTGAAATCCTGTTTGGAGATCTAAAACCGAAAACCATTTTGCCCTACCGAGTTGGTCTAAGATATCATCTATCCTAGGGATTGGGAATACGTCACTTATTAATTTTTTATTCAATTGACAGAAATCCACAACTAAGCGCAATTTTTTCTGATCAGAACCGGGTAATGATTTTTTGGGCACAAGGATAATTGGAGAGTTATAGTTAGAGTAGCTCTCTTCAATTATTCCATCATTTTTCATTTTTTCCACCTGACTCTGAATTTCTGCTTTATGCGCATGTGGAAGTTTATAATTCCTTACATACACTGGTGTTTGATCATTGAGCCTTAATTCTTGTTTATAAAAATTATTGACACTTAAAGTATCTTTGCTCAGGGGATCATGAAATATATCCGCATATTCATTTATTAACTCCATTAGTTTATTCTTTGTGTTTTCCGGGACATGAGAAGTGTTTGTCTTAATCGACTTATGCAGTTCTTTGTTTTTAGCTACATTTATTTCCCCATTTATGCTAAATGTCCTTAAAGGTTTATGTTTAAGGTTTATGTTGTTTATAATTACAGCTTCTGCGTTAGTATTTAGTAAACGAACGACAGGGAATTCTTTACTCATAATTGAACTAGCTATAAAAACTCCGTTACTAATTTCTTCATTAAATATTACTGCGTCCTCTTCTAATATTATATTTGGTATAACTCTGTATACTTCAGAGCGTGGAGGTATCATAATCGTATTGCACCCCATATGGTTGCTGATTGGAACACAAATGTTTTGATTATAATTATTTAACGAAAGTGTAAAATTTTCGTAATTTATAATGGAAGAAAATTTCTTGAAAAAATCTACTCCTAACAGTCCATCGGTCGGTATGGGAAAATCATCCGACACCACATGAAATATCATATCTAAACTATGAAATTCATGAAATAATTTTATTTTAGTTGTACCTAAAGTACTTTCAGTACCGGCTGTTATACCTGTAATTTTTATAAAATTCGACCTGTTTATTTTATTTGATACATGACTATGTTTAATTACTGAAATATCAGCCCCTGTATCAATTAAAAATGTATTTGGAGAATTATTAGTATCATTAATCTTAAATTGCACGAAATTTGAAAGGTTAAGGTTAAATGAAAAAATTTTTGGTTCATGAAATAATGTTTGATCTGAGAGATCATTTGCCGTTTGGCTATTTAATATATTTAATTCTGTGGAAATTGAATCGAGTTTTCGCTTGTGGAATAGCCCAGGGTATCTGGGCCCTGGTCGTTTCCCGTGACCGTTAAGGTCCTTATATTTCCATTGTTTCTGTTGAATGGTTTATTATTTTGGGAGTATTGTTGGCTATTACTGAAATTGCGTCTATTGTAATTTCTATTATTATTATAATTTTTAGCATAATTATTGAATTTTCTAAAATTGTTACTATTATTGTATTTACTGGTGTTACCGTTATTATGGTTGTTTTTATTACTATGGCTATTATTATTATTACGCATCATCATTATGCTGGCCTCTTTTTCTATTTGAATTGCTTCAAACTTATGGACAACAGCATTGATGTCGTTAAATTCTCCTGTCATGGCACTAACCATAACCGGATTTGTCGCGAAATTTGTTCTAATGTTTTTAGTAATTGCATTTATTGTATATTGTTTTGCAGCTTCCCTACCAGTTCCTTCATTTATGTAGGCTTGCTTCAATTTTTCTGATATCTCGTTGATATCTACAATATATTTCGAGCGATTGCCTGCTCGCAATCCCTCTAACGTAGTGGCAATTTGCCATGAACTTTGGCCTTTGCAATTTTGCTGCAGGGCCTTTATTATGTCGTCCATGGTTTCCACTTTTTCACTCAAAGCATCTCTCGCTTTTCCACTTAATTTTGCCTTTACTAAAGAGATTAACAACTTGTTATTTTCTACGTGATTAACGGAATCACGCAAAATTTTTAACTTATCTATAATATTATTTAATGTTAACGGACACCCGTTGTAGTCATGTGGCATGACTTTAGCCACTATGTCTATGACCTTATCCGCCGTTAAAGCCATATTTTTATTTTTATTCACCTTTTTCTTTAATTTTACCGGTTTGCCGATATTTAATAAGGGTAATATTGATTTTCTATATTTTGTGCCACTTCTTAATGACATATATGAATAGTTCTATATCGTTAAAATATACCCATTAAAAATTGAGTTAAATTTAAATTGACTTAAAGGAATTTCCCTTTTCGATACAATATTACACGTAAAAAGAATAAAACATTTTTTTTGTCTCTTAAATTTTTAATAAATTGTATATAAAATTGATTTTATTTTATCACTAAACTTAATTCTACGCATTTTAATTCTTTTTAATGGTTTTAAATATAATAAAAGTAAACTTAAAAATTTTACCTTAGGCCCTTATTGTATTGTCTGCTGCTGTATTTATGGTTGTAATCACAAATTTCCGCAGTATTATTAATGATATTACCACGAGTAATATTCCCATGATGACTACGACGATTTGTTGGTTTGCCACCAACTGTTGTAACTGTATTTCCTGCCGTTGATTAGATAGCAGTTTTTCTTTGAATATTTCGCCAGTTTCCTTTGGTACCACCAAGTTATCACTATGATCTTTTACGTTGTTATTTCCCATTTTATTGTTTGCACATATGTATATATTTTCCCAGTAAAAATTAATGATAAATTTTTATTTATTTTTTAAGTGGTGGGCTCCACTCTCGTCATTTATTTTTTTTTCTGTTGGTGCGACGGGCACCCAACGTATTCGCTTTTTGTTTATTATCAATTTATTAATTTTAATTTTTTTTTTTTTTTATTTATTCGTTATGATACATAACGTTATCACACGATTCACACGATTCACTTTTTTTTTTTTTTTTTTTTTAATTTATTTTTTCACTTATTAAACGATAATACGCTGGCAAGATCGCCATGTTATGTTCGTTTTTGGGTAATGCTTATAGCTGTATAAATGAAACACGTCTTGTTTCTTTCTTGTCTTTATTACTTCTGATTTATTTATTTAATAATCTACAATTGCTAAGCGCGTTTGTGCTTAGTCGGCATATAGCGCGGTCATTCACTTTATATTATGTTTATAATATCGCATCGCGCTATATTACATTGGCTTGCAATATAATACCACGCGATTACGTTGTACCCGTTATCAATTTGTTGAGTACAACAATCGCATACAATGTATGTACACTATGCTGCGTGTGCATACATTATATCGGATTGATATATGTTATGTTGTATTTAAGAATACGCTACACTACGTTAAGTGTATCAAGTTGAAATGAGTGATTTTGGTTATTGTAGTTATTGCAGGTGATTTCAATTGCTTTGTGGTCGCTGTCATAAATGTGTGCTGGTATTCTTCCTCTGGCGTCTGTTTGAATGTTCAGTCTCATGTCCACAATTGTGAAGTCCAGTATGTTGTTTGTACGTAGGAATGTGGGGCTGTCCGGTATGTATAGTTTGGCTTTGTAGTCGATGTCGTTGTTCTCTATCCAATCTGCCAATTTTACCCCTCTGATGTTGTTTGTTGTGTTTCTCCAATTTGTGTGCGTGGCATTGAAATCACCTGCTATGATGAAATAGTGATTTGGATTTGCCAGGTCGTGTTTTGTAAATAGCTCATTCCATTCATTGTGGAAATGTGCTTCCGTCACTGTGTGGTTGCAGCTTGTGGAATATATTGCAATTACGTATAGGTATTTATTGTTATTTTTTAGCTTTATTTTAATTACTGCGCGTGTACTCGATACCGGAATTATTATTTTCGATGTTTGTATTTATTTGTTGATATTTGTAATTGTCTTTTATTATTATTGCTGTACCCCCGGCACGTTTCCCGTGTGCTCGATCTTTTCGTATTATGTTGTGGTTTTTGAATGTTATATTATGGTTTTTATTTAATTTTGTCTCGCTTAACAATACTATGTCCGGGTTGTTTGTGTTTAAAAAGCTTAGTAAATTTAGTCTTCTTTGTGTGCTGATTATCGAGTTGACGTTGATCGCTATTATTTTGAGTTTGTCGTTTTGTGGGCTGTTCATTTTACCAGTTGTTGTATTAGGGCTAATAGCGCAGATATTTGTTCACCCTGTTGTGCGACTGTTTCCGCCACTTTATCTATTTTATTTGTTAGGAGCTGTATTGTCTTTGCGTTATCGTTTGTTGTGTTGGTTGTACTTGTAGGTTGAGCTGTTTGTGTTGCTGCTGCTTTTAGCATGTCCGCGAATGAGCCATTCTCCTGGCTGACATATGTTTGTTTAGTTATAGGAATTTGTACTGGTTGTTTGTTTTCGTTAATTCTTTCCTTCAATCTATTTAATGTTGCTTGGTAGATCGGGCAGCCTTTGTACGAGGCTGGGTGTCCTTTGGCATTACAGTTGTTGCAGTACACTTCCTCTTTGTTTATTGTTTCTTTGATTGAGCATTGTCCAGGCTCGTGTTGTTGATCGCATTTGACGCATCGGTATTTTAAGTTGCAGTTGGCCGCTGCATGTCCGAATCGTTGGCACTGGTGGCATTGCATGATGGCATCTTATTTTTTAATGCTTCCCAGATTACCGTCTGGTAATTTAGTGTCTTTATGTTGTAGATTGAGCCCATGTTTGTGTCTGGTGCACATTGTACAATATAGAGCGGTAGTTTCCTTTCCTGTGAAGTTGAATTTTTCGTTTTTAATTGTGAAATATTTTTCACGTTAATATTATGTTGTTGTATTAGTGCTTTTAATTCTTCCAAGTCTTCATTTTAGTGTAGTCCTTTTAGGACTATGGATTTTGGTTTTTCGTCCTTAGGTGTGTATGTGAAGTAAGGTGTGTTCACTTCATTTAAATTTTTTTTTGCTTTATAGTTTTCCATCGTTTGCGTTTGTAATGTATGTTTATTGTTATTTACACGTTTAATATGGAAATTTTCTATGTTTAAACCTGTAACAGAATTTGAAAGATTTCAAATACGGTTAGCAGATTATAATCTTGCAGCGGTCTACACGCGGTTTTTTTGTTGCCGGCTAATGATGTTTAGAGGTCGTGGGGTTTGTGCAGACATGCAAGATCTTAGAATTAACCGCTTAAAATATGAAACGAATCATTTATAGCAACGAACCATCCGCAGGATACAAGGGACTTACACTCAAGCTCACTACCTCACTAATATTTACTGCATCTTCGAAACCATTATACGAGCAAAAGCATAAACTAATTGCATTCAATAATGCGTAAGAAACCACAATGGCACTTAGTAATAAAAACAAAATCCAACCGACACTTAAACTTTGGGTTTTACAATCATAAGCAACTATAATTGGTAATCAAAAAAAATCAAAAAACTTAATTATAATATTACACCACAGTGGGCGATAAAATTATCAAAAGCAAAAAAATTTGTTTCTTTTAAATAGAAAGAAAACTATATACAATAAACAAAAGATAATAATAAAAATACCCAACTACCATGTTAATTGAAACGAAAAATTTAAATCAAAAATCATAAAAAATACTAGATTAAATTTACAGTACACCGCAAAAAAATAGGGGTTACCACAACACCGAATCGGTGTTACATAGGATCTCACCCATCGGATATTCCAAAATCGCGTTCGATCGGATGTTTCATGTTTATATTATGTTAAACATTTTTGGGTAGAATATTTTAATCCGAATTCGACTAATTTTAGCCTCTTTCGGTGCTATCAAATTAACACCGAGTATACATACAAATAATCACCGACTTTGTAGATATAACAACACTGTTTTTATTTTAGGATTTACGCCGTTTAAATCAGCAAATAATACACATTTAAGGTTTTGAAACATATCCGATAAAATGTTTCCAAAAAATCAAAACGGTGTAAAATTTGTTTTTGAAGAAATCCGTTTGGACTTTTTTAAAAGTTTCCAAAGTAGGTTTTTGGAAGGAAATGTGGTGGGTTCAAATGCGAAATTAGGCCAAATAAATTAAAACTTAACAATAAATTTTAAATCAATAATTCTTTTATTTTTTAATTATTTATAGTATTCATTATATTACATTTTTAAACAAATATAACATCAATAATTTATACGAGTTCATATTTTGAAATTATGTAAGGATTAGAATATTTTTCGTTGTAACAAAACTCTAATGGGTCTTTAAATGGCAATTCAGTTAATTCAATAGCATTTTTTTGATCTGTTATTTCAATCTCATATCCATTTAAATAACGATTAAATTTTTTTGTTGTTAGTTTACGATACAAAAAATATATGATGTTATTACTTTCAATTATTTGGTCAATTATTCCAAATTTTGGAAGATTTAAATTATCTTTTTTACTAGTGCAAATTATAAATTTAACTTTATATAAAAATCCATATTTAACTTCTTTTAAAATGTTAATTTTATCATTATTACAAAAATTTAATTTTGACGTAAAATTTTCTACATCTATATTTAAAGATTGAAATTCCAAATTATTTTGAATTTTAAATTCCAATTTAAAATCAAACGTTGATGTCTCATAATCAACATAATTAGTTTCCTGATGCTTAGTAGCTAAAAGTAAGCAAATGTTTTTAAAGTTACGCGTTGAGTGAGCAGTTCTTTTAAATTTTTCGTGTTTACCTTCATAGCGCATTGTCCATAAGGTTGTTAATGCACCCATCATACGAATAATTCGACTATAATGCGTTAAAAAATGTTGTTTTGGTATAAAGCTATTACCTGGAAACTGTTTTAAAAACTGTGTATGATGTTCTTCAATGAGTATTTCTAATTCTTCCACTAATTCTTCATTAAGTACGGGCGAGAAAACTATATTTGTTATTTTAATAAGCAAGAGTATAACGTTAAACTTTGCCAAATAATCACTATCAGCGTCATCAATCAAGTTACCAATTATAAACGGTAGGTATCGAAGCAGACACCAAAACTGTGAAGCCTTTTGTCTTAAGTTTTTACTTTTACTATCTAAGGTAATTAACGAGGGAATGTTGGATCTATTAAGATATCCGAAATTGAAATTTTTAATATTTTTATTTAAATCTTCTATAGAAATTAGTTTCCGTTCTTTGATTATGTATAATAAAAAAAGTTTAACCTCATGTTGGCCAATACCCTCTAAAATGTCATGCATAATGTCCACGCTATGAGATTCAAAAGTATTGAAATATTTAAGCTCGTTAAGGAAACATAAGGATTGTATACCATATTCTTTATTCTCAATGTAAAGATTATAATCTTCTCTTTTCCGGATTAAATCTAAATTTTCCTTCAAAAACTTTTGGGTATCTTGTGAGTGCATTTTGCAAAAGCGGCAGAAATAGCTGGATTTGAATGATTCACTTAAACCGTACAAAGAATTTGCGGATAAATTGTCGTGGCTTAAAGAAAAAACTGATCCTTTAAGATTATGAGAAACTCCGTTATATATAACATCAATTCCGTAGGTTTCAAGTATTTTTAGATCTTTAACAATTGGTTCTAAAAATAGCTGATAACCAAGCCGCTTTATATCTGCGTAATGACACAAGGCAACTAAATGAATATTTTGCAAATGAGTATTAATATGGTCTCCTAAATTTAGAACCGTAAAATAAAATGCTAAGATTTTATGGATACCTGTTTTCGATCCCAAAGGATTAACAACTTCGAACTCATCAAAATACAATTGTAAATGGAAACTTGGAGTGCCTGATGAAAATAACTTATTTTGTTTAAAATATTTACATTGTGTGTAATGAAAAGAGTTATGTATAAATGTGGAGTTATTGAAATTTTTTTTCAAAAAATTGTTATTTTGGGATAAATAGGTTAATGTTTCAAGAATGGAAATGTAAGAGAAAGTATTGGCCACCGCTCGCCGACAGTCATACGTTAATTTGTTTTTATCCCATACTCGATCACTTCTAACACCTATAGATATTTCTTTGGGAGCTGGCACTGAACAAAAAATTTGTTTTCGTCGCTTATATGTTGTATTATTGTTTTCAAATGGTCGATTGAGTATTTGTAATTCTTGTTGAAGTGCACTATTTATTTCAGTATTATTATCAAAATTTAAAATTTTATTCCTGATGTTTAATTCAACGGATTGCGTAAATTTAGTAACTAGGCTTAAAATGGTATTCTGTTGACTATAATTTAAATTTAACTTCATAAATTCGGTAAGAAACTCATCTCGAATATCTAATAAATTATTGTTAACTGAATCACAATTTAAAATTCTAGCAGTACTAAAGTTACCGCTTAAGTCATTATCGACATCATTAGTGTCTTGGGAATAATTTACAGCATTCAGATCTTTATTACCGACATTATTTCCTTCAATTTTATTTTGGTATCGTATGGTACTATTATTTAGTTCCTTATGTTTATTAGTACAGTGCTTTGTCAAACCACTAAAAGTCTCATATTGAGCATTACAATTTTTGTATCCACAGTACACTATTCTATTAGATGAGTTTATTATGCAGTGAATTAATTTCAAATGTTTAATATACATCTTACAATCTATGAAAGATCTAGTGCAGTTGATTATTTTGCAAACAAACATAATTAATTTAATTTAATTATTCAGTGAGGAAAATATATAAAAAAAATTATACATAAATATAAAAAAGTAATTCAATTTTCCAAATAAATATAAATGATATAACATATTAGCAACCCAACATATTTCTCAGTTCTTTTAGTCTAGGCGTAAGCGGCAATTTATTCGGTTGTAAGTGGAATTTCCTTTTCATCTATTAAAATTGAATAAAAATGTATTTCGGATTTAGTTGGCCCTCGTAAAATTAGATGAGGTTGATTTATGTTATCATCTTTCGTAGTTCCAGTCTAGAAATAAAATTGTATAATTAATTAAAGAATAGTTTTTATTATAATTTTTATTATATAATAATAATATTTATGATTGAAGTTACCTTCTCAAATACGTAAAAAGAGTACGGCTTAGGGTATGTTGTTGTTTGATTTTTTCTTTTATAGTTTCTGCAGAGCTTCTTCAAAATTAAAAGAGCAAACATATCATCGTCGAATTCTGCGAATATAACAAAAATATATATAAATAACATAAGTTTGTTAAAAAATTAAAATTTATTTTACTTTCATAATTTTGAGTGCATTCATCGTAAATTGTAATTTTTCTTTGTTTGCCTATTTCAATAATTTTTGTTTTAATTTCGGTCCAATTTGTTAGGAAAGATGGTTCTCCATACGCAATTTCAAAGTCTTGATCAATCTAGAATGATAATTTAAAACAGTTATAATAAATTGTTCAATATATTATTACACCCTGCTAATTTTAATTTACTCTATTACGTTATACATCATAATATCTGCTGCGTTTTTTTTTGAAAAATAGTCGGGTTATGTTCGCGATAGCTTTTTCAAAATGTGTCCAATTTAAGAATCGAAATTTAATGTTTTTTAAAATTAGAAAGCTAGATTTAACGGCAATCTAAGTATAGCAGAAAAAATCCATTCTAAAAGTGGAATGGTTTTCTTGTAACATCGTTGTTCTGTATAACTCTACATAAAATTGGAGTAGTGTAGAACTATACAGAGCAACGATATTACAAGAACACTACAGAAGTTTTATAATGGATTTTTTATGTTATATTTAGATGACTATTAAATATAGCTTTTTAAATTTATAAAATATTAAATTTCTATTTTTAAATTGGACAAATTTGAAAAAAGCTATCGCGAACACAACCCAACTGTTTTTCAAAAAAACGCAGCACTCATATCATATTATATCAAAAAGAAAAAATACTATATATACATATATTTATATAGTGCTTAAAACATAAAACTGTCAAAAATAAATATCAAAAAGTAATAATAGTAATAAGTTTTATAAAGAATTAATGTCTGATTAATGTATGTATCATAAATATATGAAAATAATACCAGTCCAGGAGTGTCCAAAAATCTAGGAAATAAATCCAAGGTAAAAATAGTGGGCCTGCATTTAATTGTTTTCCTCATGCGCAAAAAAATTTCTGGTGTGGAGTTTTTTGGACAAGCTTGTTTGAGCCATTCGATATCGTCACTATAATCGTTAACCTCTTCTTCCTCTTCTGATGAAGGCTCCTGAGAAATTGGGATATTTTTTGATATCCGCGATGTATTCTTAAGAGACCTGTTGATGGTTTTTAATCTACAACCAAAAAAGCCACCTCTATCCGCGTGGTTGTAGAATATTTCCTTTAATATTGAAAAATTGTATATAGCTGTAGCGGTTGTATATTTGTTTCTTAAAAATTGATACCACGTTGTAAAAGTGGTATTAGACTTACATATAGTTCTGGGTTTTTATTTTCACACAGTTTACTAAATATTAGAGCTGTTGCTTGGGCCCACAAAATTTTGTTGTCTGAACTAGGATAGGTACCGTGTACTTCAATTAGGTGAGCAACAATTATGTTGACTAATTTTATTCTTAGGCGTTTTGGTAGTGTTTCCGATGTATTATAATGTTCTAAAATTAGGTTTGCTTCCTGGTGCTCTAATAGATATCTTTCTAACTCCTGTAATTGCCCAACTGTTCCATTAATTTTGTCAATAAAAATATTAACAATATAATTTTCATATATAAAAATTCTAGCTTTAGTAGAAATCTGATAACCTTTAGAATTCAGTTATTACCTCTTTCAATACATGTTTTTCTAGTTTTATTCGTTTTGGCAATGATCCGATGAAAGCGTTTTGACGAAAAACAGGAGTTGATTCATAAAATGCTTCGACACTTTCCGTTTGTATGGCAACGTCTTTATATAATTCTAATGAGTACACGTAAATAAAACATATTACTTTCATTCATTTCACTTAGAGAATTACAGATTACTTTACCATAATTTTGAAAAGGTTTTAATATAAATGACTTTTCGTAGGTTAATTTCATGTCGTTAATAATTATGTCAAAAACTTCTTGATTTAATTCAATATTCTCGTTCGAAAATAAACATAGATCATAATGTGTTGCAGAGATATTAAACTTTAATGCAGCTGCAATATAAAATAATAAGCATAGCCACTTGAACAAACACCCCCCCCCCCCCCACACACACACACACACACACACATATATATATATATATATATATATATATATATATATATATATATATATATATATATATATATATATATATATATATATATATGTATATATGTATATATATATATATATATATATATATATATATATATATATATATATATATATATATATATATATATATATATATATATAAAGGGTGATTTTTTTGTGGTTAGGATTTTCATGCATTAGTATTTGACAGATCACGCGGGATTTCAGACAAGGTGTCAAAGAGAAAGATGCTCAGTATGCTTTGACATTTCATAATGAATAGACTTACTAACGAGCAACGCTTGCAAATAATTGAATTATATTACAAAAATCAGTGTTCGGTTCGAAAAGTGTTTCGCGATTTACGTCCGATTTATGGTCTACATAATCGACCAAGTGAGCAAACAATTAATGCGATTGTGACCAAGTTTCGCACTCAGTTTACTTTATTGGACATTAAACCAACCACACGAATGCGTACAGTGCGTACAGAAGAGAATATTGCGTCTGTTTCTGAGAGTGTTGCTGAAGACCGTGAAATGTCGATTCGTCGCCGTTCGCAGCAATTGGGTTTGTGTTATTCGACGACATGGAAGATTTTACGCAAAGATCTTGGTGTAAAACCGTATAAAATACAGCTCCTGGAAGAACTGAAGCCGAACGATCTGCCACAACGTCGAATTTTCAGTGAATGGGCCCTAGAAAAGTTGGCAGAAAATCCGCTTTTTTATCGACAAATTTTGTTCAGCGATGAGGCTCATTTCTGGTTGAATGGCTACGTAAATAAGCAAAATTGCCGCATTTGGAGTGAAGAGCAACCAGAAGCCGTTCAAGAACTGCCCATGCATCCCGAAAAATGCACTGTTTGGTGTGGTTTGTACGCTGGTGGAATCATTGGACCGTATTTTTTCAAAGATGCTGTTGGACGCAACGTTACGGTGAATGGCGATCGCTATCGTTCGATGCTAACAAACTTTTTGTTGCCAAAAATGGAAGAACTGAACTTAGTTGACATGTGGTTTCAACAAGATGGCGCTACATGCCACACAGCTCGCGATTCTATGGCCATTTTGAGGGAAAACTTCGGAGAACAATTCATCTCAAGAAATGGCCCGGTAAGTTGGGCACCAAGATCATGCGATTTGACGCCTTTAGACTATTTTTTGTGGGGCTACGTCAAGTCTAAAGTCTACAGAAATAAGCCAGCAACTATTCCAGTTTTGGAAGACAACATTTCCGAAGAAATTCGGGCTATTCCGGCCGAAATGCTCGAAAAAGTTGCCCAAAATTGAACTTTCCGAATGGACCACCTAAGACGCAGCCGCGGTCAACATTTAAATGAAATTATCTTCAAAAAGTAAATGTCATGGACCAATCTAACGTTTCAAATAAAGAACCGATGAGATTTTGCAAATTTTATGCGTTTTTTTTTTTAAAAAAAGTTCTCAAGCTCTTAAAAAATCACCCGTTATATATATATATATATATATATATATATATATATATATATATATATATATCCCACATAAAAAAATATCCAGTGTTAATTGGTTTTTATCCTAATTAGTAAACTTTTATCCAATCGGATAATTATTTTAAAAACTATACCATTACCGCATAATATCCGATTGGATTTAATTATTAATATCCGATCGAATACTATGTAACACCGATTCGGTGTTGCGGTCACCTTTTATTTTTCTGTCTACACACACATTAAATAATCAATTATATCGTAATGTAAATTTAAATTAGCTCCCGCAATGCCTCTTAAACTACAGGCCTCTTATTACTCTCATTTTTCGCACATGAGATCAATTTATGTCTAAACCGAGACTGCGCAATAATAATGTTAAGATATTTACACTAACAAAACAACTAGAGAAAGCAACAAAAACGTCGACATAGCGTGTCGTCATCATTTGGTGTAAGCGGCCTGTAGTTTAGGAGGCATTGGCTCCCGGTATTCACACAATTTGAAGAAAATAATGATAAATTTTTAAAACTAACAATAAACTACATACACCAATTTTAACTTAATAAAACACGAATATTTAACTTTACCTTGTTGTAAAATATCAATTATATTTGTGGATTCCACACAAATATATTTAGAGATTGAATTATATATTATATTATATACTTTTTGCCTTCCATTTTTAATGCACAAATGTCTTTACACTTCACAATCACATAAAACACTACATCACCACGTTTAATATTTCTCGTAATAATTTAATTTAATTTATAATTTTTACGTAATAACAATTTACGTTTTAGTTTAATCAACATCCTGCAGACGACTAAATGACCAAAAATAACAATAAACGCAAAAATTTTATGCATTTTAGTTTTTATTTTTCGTTTAGTTTTGTTTTTTTTTCTATCCTTCATAGTTTTTATTTTTGCTTTTTCATTTTTCTTTTTTAAATTATGAGAGAAAAAATTGTTCTATTTTAAATTATTAATCTAAACACCAAAAATACATTTCATTTTACCCAAACGGAGTTTTTCTGATTGTTTAGGGGTTTCCCATTTAATATAATAATATTACCATACAATGTAAAAACGGTTAAACAACATTTAACACCAAACGAGGTAAAGTAATTTGGTTTTCAAAATGTTCGTCCCATCGGATATACTCAGATATTTATCCGATGATGCGGTGTTAATTTTTAAAAGTATTTATAAAAATAAATTAGTCATTAGGATAAAAAACCTATTTACACCGCATATTTTTTTGTGTGTAGTAATAATCAAAATTTAGGAAAAAAAATGATTCGATATTTAATCACAGTAAAGGTCATTGATAAATTACTATACATATGGATTAATAAAATTGCGGTAATTTAATATATAAATGTAATGCGGGATAGTAACACATATCGATAAGAAAAAAAATTATAACATCTAAATACCGTACAATTATTCCAATTCGGTTGTATCCCCTTCCGGTATCTGTAATCCGTAGATGATGAGACGCGGCAGCTGCTGGTAATGGCTTCTATAAAATTGACTTATGTTCGCTGGTACCAATTAAGCTACGATACACGGCGTTTATAACGCCCAAAGCTGAGCGTGCGATACTATATCCGCACGGAAATAATATTCACCCATTGTTTTATTATCGTCGCTCTGTAGTTTTATAGATGGCATGATTGCAGATTGATGGCAATTAAAACTCAGTTTTTTTTTGTTATTTGCTTCGTGTTTTAAACAAAAATTTTATTTATATTTTTTTTTTGTTGTATTAAAAAAATGGTCACTTTATGATTATCTTATATGTCTATTACACAGCAAATTTCTAATTTTTTTTTTTCATTAACTACACTTAGTAATACCGATTAATGTCACCATTACAACCCAATGTTTATTCTCTAACGTTATATTTCGGGTTGCGTTGTAATTTCTTAGGAATTACTAAATTTTCACTTTAATTAAATTTACACCTTTACACCGAAACCGTAAAAGTTAACATCATCCGCGCGATCCCCACGCGCAAAAACTAATCTTTTTGTTTTTATACAGGGATTCTTTAGGATTATAATAAAAAATAAAAAAAAGGAACAAATAATTTTAGCAAAATACTTTACAAAACAAAATGCATTTATATCGTATTGTGCAACTCACAAAACAAGAAAACTCAAACTAAAAAAATTTTGCCGCCCGCCCCTCTAGCTCAAAACAGAACAAGAGCGAATGCGGCGAGCGACGACGAATAAATAAAAAATATCGCCGTGATATCGCTGTAGCTAACAGAACAAGAGCGTCAGCGCATGGCGATAAAAAAATAACAACAAAGTAACCTAAACTATTTTGACTATGTCAAAATGGATTCTGTCGGTACGCGTACTCGAATAATAAATATTCTTAAAATTATCAAAATTATTTATCTTGTGTTTTTGGCGCATGAGTATTATAATTTAATCTTGCCTAGTAGACGTTGGTGGGTTAGGCCTGTAAACCTTACAAGAAACCAGCACGGATTTTTTCGACGAGGTTTTATGGAAATTAAAGAAAATGACCCGGAGCATTTCCAGAAGGCAACACGAATGAGTGTTGCTCAGTTCAAATTCCTAATCAATCTTTTGAAGGATAGATTACAAAAGCACTCCCATCGGATGCCAATTAGTGTTGAAACTAGATTGGCTATAACACTGATGTACGAAACTATAACACAATTTTTTTATAGTGTATCATATGTATATGATTTTGTTTTAGGTATCTGGCTCATGGTTGCTCTATTCAGATGCTGGCATGGAGTTTCAAGTTGGGTGCATCTACTGTGCGCGAGATTATATTAGATACATGTGATGCGTTGTGGGAACTTAATGGAGTATATGTATCAAAGCCAAACAATGCGGAATGGTTTAAAATTGCCCATGATTTTGAAACCAAAACTGGTATACCGAATTGCTTGGGTTCTATCGACGGCAAACATATTAATATCCGATGGCCACCAAAGAGCGGATCGCTATATTTTAGCTACAAAGGACACCATAGCGTCGTTCTCTTAGGTGTATGTGATACCAATTATTGTTTTACAGCTGTAGATGTTGGCGCTTACGGTAGTCAAAGTGATTCTGGAATTTTCCAAAATAGTGGATTTGGAAAGCAATTGAAAGATGGTACAATTGATATTCCAGTTAGTAAAATGCTACACAATTCCATAATAGAATTTCCGTTTTATTTTGTGGGCGACGCTGCATTTCCGTTGAAGAAAAACCTAATGCGCCCCTATCCGGGAAGGTACCTTTCAGAAGATAAGCAACTGTTTAATAAAAGGTTATCACGTGCTAGAATCCGTATCGAAAACACTTTCGGTATTTTAGCGAATAGGTGGCGCATTTTGGGAACCACAATTAATATGCATCCAAAAAACGCACAAAAAGTTGTGCTGGCTACTATTGTGTTACATAATTTTTTAATGCTTCAGAAAAGTAATATATACTACTATACTAGTAAGATATACTGTCCAGACGATTATGTTGATAGTTTGCAAAATGGTATTGATGTTCCTGGAGCCTGGCGTGATGAGGGTGAGACATTACAACAGCATCGAATTTTTAGAGGGAATCGTTCAACCCGTGAAGCTTTCGCGTGTAGAGAACTATTAAAATCGTTCTTGCAACAATGGAACCGTTGATGTTGAGATGACTAATAAAATTGTTATTAAATTAAAAAAATAGTGTTTTCAGTCTAAATTTTATTTAATAAATAGGAACGTACATGTAACTCAACCGAGTAAGTTTGTTAAAAAAAATTAGTTATTTTGGTAGTCACGTAGACGACCGTACACTAAATTTGAGACATCCATCTCCAGGTCATCTAATACGTATGATGGCAAATTTGCATTCTCAATTTTAATGGCAAGAGATGAAAACAATAACGAGGTAGAAGTATTTTTACTTTGAATGTCTGATGCTGAATTGATTTCAGTAATAGCCTTAGATGCCTTGTCTAAAAAATCACAAAATTCGCTTTGTATTTGCTCCTTATTCGAAGACGCGGATGACTTTCTTTTTTTCACTGGTGTTGTTATTACTTCATCTAAATCTATGTTATCATTAGATTCTTTATTAAAATCGAACGAACTGTCATCGAAAGTATCACTTTCTTTTATAGTTGTAAAATTTCCTACTGTTCTAAAAATATAAATAAAGGCATAAAAAATTCAATTAATTTTTAAAGTTTATAGCTATTTACTCTCTTTGATCTTCTACGTTATCCAGAAAATTCATCAGATCATAATATTTCCATTTTTTTTTGCGTATTTCATCATCTGGATCAAGAGCAGCGCTACCGGATGGTTCGATTCGACGGGCTTTCCTATACGTGTCTCGTAGGCTTTTCCACCGGGTTTTACAAATACTTTCTAAGGTTTAAAAAAATTAGTTTTACATTTATACAATTTATTTTAATAATTCATATTAATAATGTTATACACATTTACCTGTTGAGTTGAGGTTTAAAGCAATATCACGCCAAATTTGGTCTTTGATATCCGTTCTTCGGTAATATTCATGCCTCAAATCAAATATAATTTTGTTTTCTCTTACGAGCTCCACTAATTTTTCCTCGAATGACATTATATTTAATATATAATAAATTTAAAATTATTATGATGAAAAATTGAACAATTAACACACAAAATGGCAAACAAAAATATGACAGCACAAAATGTTTAATACCAACTTAAAAACAAATAAAACAGTTGGCAATATTGTATCGCCGGCGAAGAAAATAGAAATAGACTCTAATTTTATTTCGACGAAAAAATCGTCGTCGCCAGCTTCGATGGTTGTGCTTGTATTATATGTTTTCAGTGTTATGTAATATGACAGGCGATTTCATTCGCCGCCTTCGCTCTTGTTCTGTTTTGAGCTTTTAATCTTGCCACTTTTTTTTTTTTTTTTAACAAATAACGTTTTTTTTGTTTTTTTTCGTCACGGCCGCGAGGCACCGTTACAAACCTTTAATTAGTTTTATTGTGTCGTTTATCTGTTGGTTGTGAGTATGTATTGGTGGTGGTGGTTTTGTATTTTTTGTTGTTACAGTGTTTGTAATTGTTTGTATATTTTGTTTGTTTGTTGTTTGTTGTACTTGTTGTTTTTGTACGGTGCTTTTGGTTATTGTTGGTGAATTTTTATTTCTATTTTTAACTGATTTTTTGACTAGCTCAAATATTGGGTAGTCGTCATCATTTTCATCTGTTGTTAAGTCTGTCACAATTGGTTTGCTAATTTCAAGGTTTGCGAATCTGTTTTGTATTCGTATTGGTTGTTCAGTACTTGTTGTTTGTTGTGTAACTGTTTGGTTTTGTATTTGTACTGTCGAAAGTGTGGTCTGTTTCATTTGTAGTATCATTTGTTTAAGTTCTGCTAGTTCCGCTCTAGCTGACTGTAAACTTTGTTTAAGGTCACTGTTTTCTACTGTCAGTAGTTTTGCTTTTTCATTTGCCAATGATGTTAGTGATTGGCGTCGTTTTACGTGAGCGTCAGCTCCAATGTTTGCTAACTCTTCTGTTAATTGAGTTTTTAAAGATGAGTTAGTATATTTTTTTTGTCACTTTTTATTAAATTATTGTCATTGTTTTTTACCACTATTTTCGAGACGATGTTATTATCATCGTGCGAATTCCCCGTTTCATGAGCACGTTTTGCGGTCGTTTTTTCAGGGTCGACCTCCATTGTATAAAAACAATTTTTTCCACTTCACTTTTTTGTTTGTGTTTACCGTTTTTTTTTGAAAAATCCAGAAAAAATGTTTTAATATTTACCACGTACCTTTTTTTCTTCTTACCGTTAGTTTTGTTGACGCATAATATAGATCCCGTTAGCGTTTAAAACTGTCCGCAAATATTTTCGCAGGTGTTCACTTTTAATATTAGTCCAACAACACGAAATGTTTGTGTGTCTCGCTATTTTTGAGGTACACTGTATTTTATATTTTATTCACTAACTTAAAATCTAATCACTATATATTATCCACATACACTTTATATCACTTCTTATACTAAACTTAACACTTATAAACCATTATCACTTATGAATTCAGAAAAATTTTTGTATATCTATAAAAATTTTAACCGTAATCTCATGCCACCACCAGGTGTTCACTATGCAAAATAAAATTTTTTTTTAGTCCCACAACACGAAAGTCTCTGTGTATCGCTTTATAATTTATAAACTATTCACTATATTCACTATATTTTATTCATCACTATTGTTCACTTGAAAATATTTTATGGAAAAATATTTTTATGCCTATACGATGATCACGATTAGATTGCTAATATGGACATGGTTATAGTCCTGCTTGCTTGTTTTTGGTATTGATATTACATATAGAATTATGGAACACTTTACCAGCATTGTTGGCTCTGCGTATTCAATCGCTTCTATTTCATTTGCATATGGTAGTTTTTCGATTTCTGCAAGAAAGTTTTTCGATTTCTGCAGATTTGTATATTTATTATCTTTGTTTTTGCTAATTGTGCGGCTCTAATTATTTCTTTTATTTCCTCTTTTATGATTGTGAGTTTGTTGAACAGAATCTGCTGTGTTTTATCATCCGCATCTTCGTGCAATGAGTCAACGATTTGGTTATATTCGACAAGGATTTTGTTTGCCGTTTTCATCAAGGCTGTGTATATTTGATATTGTTCCTTGTTATTGTTGATGAGTTTGTTCTGACTGTCGACAATCTACTTCCAATCGGTGGCATCTGGTGTTCCTGCTACCCATTTTCAGGCTGTTCCAATCCAATCGATCGATCGTTTAGTCCTTGTATGTTTACCTTTTAGTTCTGACATCAATTGTGTGACTTGTTGAACTTGGTGTGTCAGCTGAGGTTTGCGTGCTTCTTTGATCAATGTGATTGATTTCGGGTGAAATCTTTTCGACTATGTCTTCGTAAACGGTTAGATAGATGACATGAACAATCTTGAATTTTCCGTTGATGATTCGGCCTGATCCCTGTTTTTTTTTTTTTTTTTTTTTTTTTTTTTTTTACTTTATTTACTTAAAAATTAGATACAATAATTAATTTGGTTACCAAACACTTAGTGTTGTAGGTAACAAAGGAACATACTTAATGAAGCAGCGCGCTGTTTATGTTTTATAATTTTAAAATATATACTTATATAAAAAAAAAGGGAAGTTAAAAATTAAATAGACTATGATTGAAAAAAAAAAAAAAATTTATAATATATTATATACTACTAAAGAAAAATTTACGTTAAACAATAAAGAGCACAAAAATTGCAGAAAAAGCAATAAAGCACTATAAAATAAAATTAAAATCAAAATTAAAATTCGCACCGTAAAGATTTTAATGATTATTTATTTAGACATTTTAAGTCCGATTGTTTATTTTAGGTTGTTCTTAAATACATTTTTAGGCATTTCTTAAACAAGCTAATACTTTCAATTTCTTTTAGTTCGGTTGGTATAGTGTTGTACATTTTCAGACCTTTGTACAGTATATTGTTGTTTTTTGAGTTTGTTGCAAAAAATTGCAAGTGGAAGTTGGCTCGCTGTCTCGTACCATAAGAATGAATATCACTCGCATGAATCAGAGGTCGGTGAAATTTAATTAAACCTCTTCGAATTTTAAATATTGTCATTATGAGTTCGAAATCAATTATATTATGGAAGCTGAGTTGAGATATATTTTTAAAAAGTTCGATTGTTGAATATCTTAGTGGCAGGCGGTATATGTTTTTTAGGTTTTTTTTTTGTAGAATTGCGATCTCATCACAACGGAAACCAGCGCATCCACTCCACACTGGGTTTAAATATATTAATTGTGGTAAGATAAAGGAATTGTAGATTAGTAACAGGGAACTTTGCGGCAAAATATGCTTCAGTTTTTTGATCGAGAATACAAAAGGTCGTATTTTAGCCTTAACCATATCGATATGGGCGCTCCATTTCAATTTTTCATCTATCAGTAGACCCAGGTACTTAAATTGATCCGTACGCTCTATCTGAATTCCCGCATAACTAATCCTGTACTCTCTTATAACTTCCTCTGGTATTTTTTTATTTGTAAATAGCATATACTTAGTCTTTTTGGCATTTAATTGAAGTTTGTTTTCATTGAGCCACAGGTTTAGCAATGTCAAATCCATCTGCATATCTTCAAAAAGATCTTTAAGATTTGTATTTTCATACTTAATAACAGCATCATCAGCATATAGCTGAAATGTGCCCTTAAAGTTTTGTCTGCATATGTCGTTAATGTAAATGTTAAAAAGGACCGGCCCAAGAATGGATCCTTGCGGTACACCCCTTGCGAGACACATCACATCACTTTCTGTTTGATTAACAACTACAACCTGAGGACGAGCTTTAAGATATGATCGGAACCACGACAAATGCATCGGCTCAAACTTCAATCCCTGAAGTTTGGCGAGCAATATATCATGGTCTACCGAATCAAACGCTTTCCGTAGATCCAAAAATAAGCACGCTACAATCCGTTTCTTGTCAACATTTTCCGAAATGAAACTAGTTAACTCAAGACATGCTGCTTGTGTACTAGAGCCTTCCGTAAACCCATACTGCTCTCTTGCTAAAATATTATTCGCCTTCAAAAATTGCAATAACCGGTTATTCACTATTCTTTCGAATACTTTTGAGACAGAGCCTAAAATAGATATTGGTCTATAGTTGGTTGGCTCTAGTGCATCCCCATCCTTAAATACCGGTATAACTCTTGCCATTTTTAATTTTTCCGGAAACTTGCCTTCAAGCAACGAATTGTTAATCAAGCTAGTTAGCGCTCTCTTCAATTTTTCTTGAAAAAATTGAAGGAACTTGCCTGATATGCCGTCCCGCCCCGTGGCTGCAGCTGTTTTCAAACATTGAATGACTCGACTAACTTCCTCCTCACTCACATTGGTTATATCAAATTTAAAATCTATATGATATTCTGGCATAATTACGACTACATTTGGCCACGGAAAATCGCATGCATGTATGAAACAAGCATTGAATGCGTTGGCAACTTCCCTTGGGTCCTCGCTAACTGAGCCATTTAACATTACCGAAATATTTTTTGGTTTAGTTTCACATGTCTTATTATAAATGACCAACTTTAATAGATTCCAAAATTGTTTGGAACTTCCAATACAATTTTCTACTCTAGTTACGTAAAAATCTCTTTTAGCTTTCCGTACTCTGGTTACAATCGAGGATTTTATTAGATTGAACTTAACTTTTAAATGTTCACACTCAGGGTATTTTACAGTTAGTTTAAATAATTTTTCCCTAGTTTTGATATCCCGGTATAAATCTAAGGTCATCCACGGTTGTTTCAGACCCACACGTCGTGTGTCACGCTTATATTGCATGCAATCCTTCACGACATTTTCGAGCCCGCTTACCAGATCGTCCAGAGTTTCGACGGTTTCTATTTTTTGCCAAAAACGATTTTTCGCAGCCAAATCATAATTTAACATTTTAAATACTTGTGCCTGTTTAGATTCTCGAGCTTGTACATCTAAGACTAATTGAATTGCTCTGTGGTCAGAGAATGATACATCCTCCAATGCAAAACTGTGTACTAATCCGAATTGATCAGTCAATGCATGATCTATAATAGTGGAAGTACTGTTGCATATTCTTGTGGCAAATTTTGATGCTAATTTGTTAATGAGCATGAAGCCATTTACAGATAGTAAATCTAAATATTTACTAATTTTTGGGTTTCTTGGATCTAAAATATTTAAATTAAAATCCCCTACTACAATCGCTCTAGGAAATTTCTCTAAAATTGTTTGAAAGGACTCTAAAAAATTATCAACATTTGATCCCGGGCATCTATATATACTGATTAAATGCATATTTTGCTTAAGCAATTTTAAAACTAGAAAATTGTTTTTCAGCTCATCTTTTTCAAAAATTACAGAGCATTTAATATTCTCTTTAACTAAAACACATATTCCACCTCCTTTACCCGTACGACAACTATGATACGTATTATAACCATGAAAATTAATTAAACATACCTCATCAGATTGTATCCATGATTCAACTAGTACAATGATTTCGGTCCCATAATTACACAACGATAAGAAATTTTCCACCTCATGAATCTTCGACTTCAAACCCCTGATATTGAAATATACAATATTTACATAACCCGTTTCCAATTTTTTACGACCGTACTTAAATCCGAGTTCATAATTAACGCTATCAACTAAATCCGCTATTTGAGAAATGCCATTTGTATTTATGTGTGTATTTAACTGTTACTAGTGAATTGTTGTACTCATAGATGTTTAAGGGTGTTGTTATCGTCAAAACACAGGATCTAGAAGATGAAAGAGATGATACTTATTCATTTACGTTTTTATATGGGTCTTGTGTATTTTTCTGCCCGAAGCTGTTATAACTGTAACTTGGGTATTTTTCGCTACTATTTCCTTCTTAAATTTCGCTTTATCTTTTCCTTAAATTTACTTTACTGCCACGCATATTGTATCTCTGGTATACGTGGCGTCTCTGTATCTTCTATCTGGTGAGGTGTTATAAAGAATTTAGAGTTTCCGAGGTTTGCCAGTGTATGTGAAATGTCTGGAATTGGGTAGGCATCTGCTACTGTTACGGCATTGAGTCTTTTAAAATCAATGACCATACGGTATTTACGTATACCGGAAGCGTCCAATTTTTTCTCCACTACCCAGATTGGAGCGTTGTAGGGGCTCTTGGAAGGTCTTATAATACGGTCACTTAGCAGCTGTTCGATTTGGGTTTCCACTTCACCTCTTATGTTTACCGGTTACGAGTAAGATTTGGAATAGATGGGTTCCTCTGTTGTTGTTTTAATCTCTGCTCTTATATCCGTTTCGATGATTTCATGGTTGTTAACCGGCCCGAACAGTTTTTTAAATTTTTACAACATTACTTGTAAGTTCTGTTTTGTCTTTTGCGAGAGATGGTTAGGTTACGTTAGGTTAGGTTAGAATGGCTGCTTCCGCACACTTAGGCCAATAGCGGCCCATTGTGATACCACAGGATCCTATTTTCCCTTTACACCCGTTAACACCATCCAGAGCTACTTATGTAGCGTAAAATATCTTACACTCCACAGTTCGCGAGTTCCGAAAGGCTGTTCATCCCGTACACACCTAATTATTTATGCCTTCTGTATGATAGAGCTGGACACGAGCATAGGAAGTGATCTAAAGACTCTTCCTCCTCTTCGTCCATACAACTTCTACAAAAGTCATTCGTCTGTAGACCCAGCCTTCTCGCATGTTCCCCAAAACGGCAGTGTCCTGTCAGTATCCCTACGACCAAATTTAAGTCCCGTTTCCCCAGGGATATGAGTGCCTTGGAGCGCTTCAAGTCCAGTTTTGGCCAAACCTGCTTTGCTACCCTGCACGTGAGAGTGTTGGTCCACCTCTAATTTGTCAAGGCGATTGCCTTTCTCCCGAGCGCCAATTTGAGCGCTGCTATAGGTCTCCCCAGAACTGTCCTTTCCGGCTGCATCTGGAGAGTCGTACCGTGCCTAGCTAGTTCGTCTGCCCTGCAGTTTCCCGTGACGTCCAAGTGACCAGGGACCCAGATTATCTGGATGCTGAAATACTCGCTCAACTCATTAAGAGATGATCGGCAATCCAGCGCCATCCGTGACTTCAGACAAACCGCCTCTAGTGACTTGATCGCCGCCTGACTGTCCACATAGATTGCGATATTCCTCCCGGATACCACATTATGCTTCAACCATGTCATGACTTCCCCGATCGCCACCACTTCAGCCTGGTACACGCTGCAGTAGTCAGGGAGACGAACAGAAATATTGACGTTTAGCTTCTCACAGAAGACTCCGGCTCCTACCTTACCATCTAGCTTAGAGCCGTCAGTGAAAAATTGCAGTGCCTCGTTTTCCAGTATTGATCCGTTCCTCCAGGATTCTCTCGAGGAACAGATGGTCCCGAAACCTTTATTGAAGCACAACGTTGGTTTGCTATAATCTAGATTCGCCAGTTCTTCCCTTTGCGATCTAACTATCGTCGAGTGTCCCGTCTGAAGACACTTCCACTGCGAGACCGCCGAGAGTCTCGTGGCCACATTGGCTGCAATTTGTGTACCAAAAGATTCGATTGGAATAAGGTGGAACATAACCTCTAAAGCGCGTGTAGGAGTTGACCTGAGCGCCCCGCTTATAAGCATACAGGCCGTTCTTTGTACCTTTTCCATCATCCTTACATATGTTACCTTATTCAGAGCTGGCCACCACACGCCCACCCCATACATCAGCACAGGTCTTACCACTGCGGTATAGATCCAGTGCACCAGCGCTGGTTTCAAACCCCAACTCTTACCTATGGCGTTCCTACACGAGTAAATGGCTACATTAGCCTTTTTCACCCTTTCTATAATGTTGGGCTTCCAGCTGAGCTTACTGTCCAAGATTATGCCCAAAAATCTCGCTCTATCCGCAAAAACCAGTCTAATGCCGTTCACGGTAGGAGGGCTAACTACCGGAATTTTATATTTCCTAGTAAATAGTACCAGCTCTGTCTTGGAAGGATTGATCCCTAATCCACATTTGCTGGCCCATCTAGTAACGATCAGGAGTGCATTTTGCATAACATCCCTAATCGTATCCACATGTTTGCCTGAGATAGCTATCGCTAAATCATCTGCATACGCTACAACTCCTGTCCCCTCCCTCTCCAGTTCCAACAGCAATCCATTCATCACTGCACTCCAAAGAAAGGGGGACATTACTCCTCCCTGCGGGGTTCCTCTAACCGCCCTTCTTCTAATGGTGGACTCCCCCAGTTTTGAGGTAATGATCCTGCTTACCAGCATCTGATTTATCAACCTACTTATAGGGTAGTCCACCTTCAAACATGACAATCCTTCCATGATCGCCTCCATTTTTACATTATTAAAGGCACCCTCAATGTCAAGAAATGCTACCATACAAAACTCTTGCGAGTGAATTGACTTCTCAATCATGCGTACTAGATCGTGCAGAGCTGTGTCCGCCGACTTCCCCTTACAGTACGCATGCTGCGACACTGCCCAATTCCTGGGCTCAATTTTTGATCGAATACCTACATCTACCAATCTTTCCAAGGTTTTCAGCAGAAAGGATGATAGAGTTACCGGTCTCAGATCCTTTGGGTAAGCATGTGAGCTTTTTCCCGATTTCGGGATAAAGACCACTCTGGCCTCCGTCCATTTCCTAGGAATATAGACAAGTTTCAGACATCCCCTGAAGATACCCTCCAGCCAGGGGAGGATGACTGCCGAGTTCCTTTGGATCTCTGCTGGTATAATCCGATCCGGGCCCGCCGATTTATACGGCTTGAAACCGTTCAGCGCCCACTGGATTCGCTCCCTCTCTACAATGCCCTCCATCTCTACTGAAGGTGTTACTCGATGAGTTCCGAGCTCTATCGAGTCATCAAAGCTTCCCGGAAAATAGGTCTCAATGAGGAGCTCCAATGATTCCACACTTGAAGCTGTCCACGACCCGACCGGTCTTATCAAATAACTAGGACTGGTTGGGTTAGAAGCTATAATTTTCCTAAGGCGTGTAACGGATCATCGCACGGCCTTTACATTAAAAATGCAAAGTTGCGATGGACCGTTAACAGAATATCGATGCAGGGACTTCGGAGCGGTAATTTGTAGCCGGCTAAAGCTAGCGGTGAGTCGTGGGGTTTTCAGAAGTATGCACCGATCTTCAATATACCGCGGGAAGTACAACGGATCACCCCTTCTTCGCGTAACTTACCTTCTACCCAACATCACCAGTATCTTAACTTTTCACTTATTCATTTTTATTATTCATCAAATCACCAAAACCCAAAAAGATAACGTACAAACCGAAATGTGAAAAAAAATTCGAAGCGAAACCAATTAATTAGGAAAAGTCGTAAACACATCACAAGAATAAATTGTTGCTACCACTTTCGAGTAACATGTTTTATATTTCACAATAAACGTAATATGAGAAAACGGATTTTTAACTTATTGAACTAATTGACATAGCTGTAAGTTTTACAAAACAAAACTTCCAAATCTTAACTAAACTTAACTGAAAAAGGTCAGATGGAAGTCCGGACTGTTTTTCCTCTTAATTAAAGGTTAGTGGGAGCTTTATATAGTATAGTTAATGTTAGTATTATAAATATATATATAATCAAAAATTTTAAACTTAATTAATTAATGAAAAACAAATTGACCTTGAATTGACGTATTGTGATGATCACCGAAGAGGACGGTTGTATCCAGAACAGCTACTCGGCTTAACGTACTATCGTTTACGTATACACTTTATTATATTATTTTTGGTTGTAATTAAATTTATTTTTAATTAATTTTTATTTTGTTGTTGTATATTATTGTACGTAATTGTCGCACAAGTTATTATTTTCGATTTTTCGATTTATTGTAGTATTTATTAATTATGAGTCTATTTGTATATATTAGGTATAGGCCACCGCCACCATTATGTATTAAAAGTAAGGTTTTCTTCTATTTAACTTTATTCTCATCACCAAATGAAATTATGAATGTTTTTTTTTGTACACGACACATTAAAGTATTAAAATAAGTCTTCAATCACAGGTACCATAATTAATTACTAATTACTAAAAAAAATTCTTGGCGCACAATTTAGTTTTGTGATTAACAATGGTCGACATTTTTATCTTTTAGACCAAAAATACGGTTCACTTCGCCAATTTTCACAATGTTTTTTTTTATTTTCTCACACGCGATCGTAACTACTGAGTACCATATTGTATCGAACTTAGGCACCATAAATCATAAGATGTTAACACATACGTCACCAAATATTTTAACTAGCGCGCGAGCTAGGCAACGCGATCCGCGATCCCCACGCGTTTTCTTTCTTTTTATTCTTTTTCAGTACAGGGATTCTTTTCGCACAATAATTGCATAAAAAAAAATATTATTTTTTTATATTCGCACGCACATTATAATTTAATCGATTGGTCTACACAGTTTAATTGTGGTTTACGATTACGATCAACCCAAAAATAAGAACAATATAATACTGCTCTCGACTCGATCAAAATTTCGCTATTTATTTCTTTTTTTTTATGACACGATGCATAATTAATAGCCAGATGGAGAGAAATAAAAACTGGTAAACGAAAAGTACTAATCATCAAAATTTTCAAACAAATGGGGAAATTTTCCCAACCCTTAAGGAGGTGTTACACAGGTAACGTCGTCAGCCGACGCTTGCGTCGTTACAAACGTGGGGACGTCCCACACCCTAGATACAGTCTCATAAAGCCGGGCCTATTGGCACCTTAAAACGAAATACATGAGGGGCTGTGGGTGGAGGGCCTATCTTACAGTGTCTCACGTAAAGCACGTTACTCAGGCACGAAGGTCTTTGGAATGAAAAATCCCCAATAGTTTTCCCTGCTTATTCGAAACCCGATACGCGACTTTGCCTACTTTCGACTCAATAAAAGCGGGCATGAATTTTGAAGATAATTTCGCCGAGAACTTGTTCGCCGCATCACTAAGAGCAAACGATCGGACAAATACGGGCTGTCCTACTGTGAAATGTCTCTCTCTGCTCCGGAGATTATAGTGCTTGGCAGATTTGTTATGCGCTACCTTCAAGTAGTGTATGATTTTGTCCCGGGCTAGGTTTAATCGATCGGGCTTGGATAAAACATGGAGTTCGTTGGCGTCATCCTGAAATAAAATTCTACGTAAGCCGTATTCTGAGCCGTGGAGAGACATATGTTGGCCAAAAACTAAAAAATGTGGAGAGTAACGCGTAGATTCATCGACCACATTGCGAAGTGCTGCTATGATTTCTTGTAAGTGGGTGTCCCACTCATTGTGACTGTGATCTTCCAAATAAGAACGGAGCGAAGCCAGCAACGTCCGGTTGACCCGCTCTGAGGCGTTGCTCTGGGGAGAATACACTGGAGTGCGAATGTGTGAGATTCCGTGCTTCGTGAGCAATTCTTGGAATAGTTTGGATGTGAATTGTTTACCGTTGTCGGTGGTAATGGTTTCAGGAACGGAAAACATCAGCATTACGTCATTTCCTAAGAAGGTGCAAAGAAGAGAGGCTGTAGCCTCTCGTAGAGGTCTCGCTATGACAAATTTAGAAAAATGATCGAGCACAATAACGATATAACAGTTCCCTCGCTTTGATCTCGGGTATGGGCCTAAGAAATCAATATATATTTTTTGGAATGGCCTGGTAGATTCAACTGGAGATCCCATAGCGGGCCGTGTAGAAAAATTGACCGATTTGTTCATCTTGCACGTTGAACAGCCTATTATATATTGATGTACTTGGTGTGCCATTCGAGGCCAATAGAATTGTCGTTGCAGACGTTCGAGTGTTTCACGGGATCCTAAATGAGCCGAGGTGGGAGGCTCGTGTGTCCGCCTAATTAACTCTTGCGTCATACTCAACGGGACAACCAATTTCCAGTCAGGGAGATCAGTGTCCTGATAACGGAAACCATAAGTGGGAGCGAACAATAGTTTGTCACCCTGAATTCGAAAGTTATGTTCCCCATTCTTCAACTGTATAATTTTTTTAATCTGATTGAGATATTCATCGTCATGAAAAGAAGGAGACGTGAGATCAATGTGAAGAACAGGAACAGCAACCGAGGTATTTAACGTAGAAAGGTGGACGGCATTAACAGGGTGTTGCACTGCGGTCGTTATAGACGTTTCCCTTTCTGAACATGTACTAATGCCGTTGATAGATTTAGTAGTCGGCTCGTCACCTCCAATGGCCGGGTCGTCACAAAAGGATCGAGACAAGGCATCCGGTACAATGTTGATGGAGCCTTTCTTGTACACGATTTGAAAATCAAAGGCTTGTAACTCTAGGCTCCACCGCGCCAGACGCCCGGACAGATCCTTTTGATTCATCAACCAGCGTAAACTGGCATGATCCGTATAGATCACAAACGGGTATCCCTCGATATAAGGCCGGAACTTTTGAACACTGAGTACCGCGGCGTAGCACTCGAGTTCTGTTATGGAATAGTTCCTTTGCGCCGCATTGAGTTTGTGGCAAATAAACTCGATGGGATGTTCACCGCCTTCGGAATCCATTTGGAACAAAACACAGCCTACACCAGCGGTACTAGCATCGCACTGTATAAAGAAGGGCTTACTGTAATCGGGATTAGCAAGCACGGGAGCCGAGGACAAAGCGAGTTTCAGGGTGTTGAATGAAGTTTCCGCTGCGGCGGACCAGCGTGCTTTGGCTGTTTTACCTGTGAGGTCTGTAAGTGGGGCGGCTAAGGAAGCGTAGTTGGGTATGAAGCGGCGATACCATCCGCACATCGCCAGAAAGCGTCTGATTTGTTTTGGTGATTTTGGAACTGGGAACTCAAGAATCGCTTTACACTTATCTGGGTTTGTGCGGAGGCATCCATCACCTACAACATAACCCAAGTAATTCACTTCTTTTAACGCGAATTGATTTTTTGTGACATTAATGGTCAACCCAGCTAGTTTTAGCAAGCGAGCGATTTCTTTCAACAACTCGATGTGCTCGTCAAAGGTAGCGGAGGTAACCAGTAAGTCGTCGAGGTAAACGAAAATTTTATCGTGGAGCTGGTGGGGGATCACTCGGTGCATAAGGCGACAAAGCGTTTGCGGAGCGTTACATAGTCCAAACGGCATTACTTTGAACTGGTACAAGGGCCGTCCAGGTACCGTAAACGCCGTCTTATCCCTGGATTGTGGATCGAGAGGTATCTGCCAGAAGGCGTCTTTTAAATCAATGGACGAAATGAATTTCGTTTGATCCAAACGACCCAACAACCCAGAGATAAGTGGCAGAGGATACGCATTCTTGACGGTCACCTTGTTTAGTTCACGAGCATCCAAACACAAACGTATTTTGCCAGTCGCCTTACGCACCAGAGTGATCGGCGAGCACCACGAACTTTGGGACTCTTCAATGACTCCTAAAGAAAGAAGACGATCGATCTCAGCATACAGAAGTTTTTGCACAGCGGGGGATACCGTGTAAAACCTCTGTTTAATTGGTTTGGCCGATCCCACATCGATATAGTGGGTTAAGAGAGAGGTTTGTCCTAGCCCTAACTTTGTACTGGAAGGGGACAAATTCTTAACACTCTCCAGTTTCACTTGCTCCTGATTGGAAAGCTCATGAAATTTAGGACCGGTAAACGGTTCTATGGGTTCGTTTAACACATCTAGAGCCGATATTTTGGGAACGACTCCAAACCGATTCCAAAAATCAATTCCGAGGTATAACGGCTGTTCCAAGGAAGGTACTATATACAACTTGAGATTACGAGAGATGCCATTGAATTTTATCAGGGCGTTAATGTATTCGAATACTCTCTGTGGTTGTCCGCTAGCAGTGTGAACGAGGGATGGAAACCCGTGAAACTTGATAGCCGGATTGTCTAATAGTTGTTCGGATCCCCTTCCTAACACACTTATACTCGCACCACTATCCATCAGACCCTTATAAGGCTGGTTGTTTACAAGAACGTTGGCGTACGGTCTATTATCACCTGGTTCGGAGCTAATTAAGGAAGAAAGAATTGAAGACTTCATAGTTTTACGACTATTCCAATACCTTTTTGAACGGCAGAGTCTGGAACGGTTAGGTTTTCGAAGCATAACTTTGACATTGTTGGTCGCTTGATGTTTACAATTTGCAATACTATTGGGGCCAGGTGTTTTGTTTTCAGAGACCAGGCAACTATCGGAAAATGACATTGATGTGGAGGTGAATGTAGGTGATCTAGTGAGGGGTGTGGGACGGGAGGTGGATGAAAACTTAATGACTTAGACTCTCCGGAACTTACCGCGAGCTGTTCCCCACATTCGAATTCTGTCTTTTGATTAACTCCCCATCCGTGTTGCAAGCGACATCCTCTTGACTCACTCTGGGTGCTGTGGCTGTTGGTGGTCTCGGGTTCCCAGATTTCCTGAGGCCACTTGCTTGGTTTTCCGAACATCGGGAGCATCGGGACGTTATAGTACCCTTTTGACCACAACGATAACAAAACAGGCCCGTGGGAGGAACTGTACAATTTTTAAAGAAGTGGCCGATATCGCAACAGATATAACAAATGGCGGTTTGATCGGCTCCTACGGACCGACGAAATATTTGGGTAGGAGGAGCTTGAGAAAATAGCGGGGTGATCTTTGGTGAATTATAATAAGCTGCGATCTTGGGCTCATGCTCGTTTCCATAATATTGGACTTGTCCAGATTGATTTAGTTCATTTTCATCCGGCATTCCTGTCGACAACGAATTGATTGTGCGCCTTTGAACTAGAGAGGGATCCGCTGGAGATCTAATCCGTTTCCACGTTTCTTCCCAAGCTGTACAGCTTTTAATAAGGTCATTGATTGTGGAGAACTGTCTGTCTGTCAGCTGGTACTGAAGCGCCGGTTTCATGTTGCACATGAGGACTTGTATAAGCTCTTCGTCACTATATGGTGTGCGACACTGCAAAGTCAAGTTCCATACTTGGTGATAATAATCCACGAAGCTTTCGGTAGGTCCTTGTTTACGAGATTCTACCATTCGTCGGATCTCGTAATTAGTACGTCGGTCTTTGAATCGCTCCGTTAGGTCCCGACGTAGGTCCCACCAAGTGGCGAGGGGTTTATGTTTTCTATACGTCCAGTACCACTGTAGTGCCACGTCTTTCAAGATCACGTGCAACTCGTTCAATAACGTTTCAGGCGGTATCCTCATAGAAGAAGCCACCGTATCTAACTGAAATAGGAACATATCAACTGTGATTCCCGACGACGAACCACTGTATGATATGCCACTTCTAGAGAGAGGCCGACGATGATCATAGGCATAGTAACTGTTTGTGGGATTCATTTGAGGCACTATAGGAGGAAGGTAAGGGCTAATAGAGGTGTACGTTGCATTGCCTAACTTATCTCTATCGCTCACACTATGATGTGGGGCCCCCGAGGTGGTCAAAGTAGCCATTGTAACAGGTGGATTTAAATTGCTAGGTATGATTGAAGGAAATTCCGACCTTGTTTGAGAGGTGGTCTCATTTCCAATATTCGGCATCGACTGGAGGGTCGGTAGAGAAATGTCTGCACCGGAGGCGGGAAGGACTCTGGCCTTTTCCGGGCCCGAAAGGGTTGAACAGATTAATTTAGCCTGCAACTCATTTTGTCTTGTATTAATTGCGGCTAGTTGAGTGGACAACTGGTTTAGTTGGGTGATTATTGAAATCATTATTGGGTTTGGATCAGATGGTTTGATTTCCTCAGACATCGTATTCGAATTGGAAAGATTTTGTTTCACTTCGCTTGGTCCCGGGACTGAACTAGGAATTTCTGAGTTTGGTTCAGAGGTCGGTTCAGCGTTATTAGGGACCTGACTTTTTGTAGTTGTCGGTATATCAACGTTCGTGGCTGCTTCGATGGATTCATCAAGATCATCTTGTTCATCAAAATACATTGCCTCTATTATGTAAGTTTTCACACGATTGTAGCACTTTACCCGCCTGTTCACCATAAGTGGGAGATTGGGATGCCCGCTCTAATCGACCGCGTACGTGTAACAAACGCGCGACAATTTCTTTAGCTTTAGTAGTCCTTGGTGCGGTTGACAAATCTTTTAGATTTGTTATGTCCGACTGTAATCGAAGTAATTTTGTTCGACAGGTATCAACCTCCACCTCGGGCCTTTTGCTAGCTTTCGCATGCATTTTCTGTGGACCAGCTACAACACCCGATTTCTCGCTATCTAGTTTTTCTAATAATTCGTCGTGGGCATTCTGTGAGCTGGAGGAAATGCCGCGTACCTCGTACTCTACTTCTATTTCGTCTGCCTTTAACAGGGATACGTCCATTTTGCTGGATTTTTTTTTTTTTTTGATGAAGCTTTAATAAAGCAAACTAAAATCAATAACGAAATTTTGCCGACGTAATATAAGAAAAAAAAAATGACTGTATTATTATGGGTGTTTATATCGTTGGGTCCAGCTATTTTATTATCCTACTGGATCGGTTAGACTGCATCGCTCGAGTGCCAATCAGATTTATATTTAGCGCGTATATATCGCTGGAACTTTCGATGAACACTATATTAATATATACGATTCGAATATTTGTTTAATTATTATTTTTATTTTATTTTAATAAGACAATTACATATTTTAACTTCTAACTTGTCGCGCTGTTCGTGTGTATCTCTCGTTTTACCGTCGCTCTCTTCCCATCGCTATCATGGGATGAACCCGAGATCCTGGGGTGAACACCGCTAATTTGCCCAATCAACAAATGCGTTGATGTCGTGGTGTCGCCACAATATAACGGTGCAGTTATAACTTAGGAATATATATGTGTGAATATGCGTATCCGAGTTGCCAAAACTTAATTACGATACAATATGCGAATCTCAGTAATGCGAGCAAAAATTCTAATAAACTAAAAAAGGTTGTATTAATTGATTTAATTAAATTTAATTTAGTATTATTTTTTTTTATATATAATTGTTTACTTATGATGTTGGGTAAAAGGAAAGTGTATTTTATCGACTAATCAAGTAGGGTTCAGAAACTAGGTGATCCGCTGCACATAGGGAAAGGAATAAGGGAAAGGAGGGAACAGAATTATTCAAAATTTATATTTTACATCTACCGGTAAAATTAACTGGAAGTAAATAAAATGAAGATACAATATGACTGATCACTTAAAGATAAATCAAATAATTCAAACCAAATTGGGAAAACAAGGTTTATATTTAAGTGGTGAATCGAAAGTTACTACCAGTGCTTGTAGTGGAGTTAGGCAGACCACTGTCTACACTTCAAGTGGAAACGATTGATGTCTCAACTACCATTACTGATAAACAACATTAAAAGGATAGGTGGAGAGAAAACGGTTGAAACTGAAATTTAAAATCAACGCGTTGGGGAAGTACGACGCAAATATTTGAACGGCATTCACGCTGACGTCAATGCTTCTAACGCAGAATCAGCGATGTTGTAGCATCAAAACATGAAAGGGATACTTCACCAACGATTATGAAACAAACAAAATTGAAACTGGAATAAAAAAATTAAATGCAACATACTCGAAAGTTCTAAATCGAAACAGCTAAACGCCGGAATAGGGATTGGAATATGCCGAAGAAAAATTTTTTTTTTTTGTAATTTAACATAGAATCGGAAATAACCAAAACTGAAGGAAAGGAAACAAGGGTGTTATAAGGGAATAACCATAATTTGCTTATGCTTGGGCGCCACTGTAACGGATCATCGCACGGCCTTTACATTAAAAATGCAAAGTTGCGATAAACCGTTAACAGAATATCGATGCAGGGACTTCTGAGCGGTAATTTGTAGCCGGCTAAAGCTAGCGGTGGGACGTGGGGTTTTCAGAAGTATGCATCGATCTTCAATATACCGCGGGAAGTACAACGGATCACCCCTTCTTCGCGTAACTTACCTTCTACCCAACATCACCAGTATCTTAACTTTTCACTTATTCATTTTTATTATTCATCAAATCACCAAAACAGAAAAAGATAACGTACAAACCGAAATGTGAAAAAAAATTCAAAGCGAAACCAATTAATTAGGAAAAGTCGTAAACACATCACAAGAATAAATTGTTGCTACCACTTTCGAGTAACATGTTTTATATTTCACAATAAACGTAATATGAGAAAACGGATTTTTAACTTATTGAACTAATTGACATAGCGGAAAGTTTTACAAAACAAAACTTCCAAATCTTAACTAAACTTAACTGAAAAAGGTCAGATGGAAGTCCGGACTGTTTTTCCTCTTAATTAAAGGTTAGTGGGAGCTTTATATAGTATAGTTAATGTTAGTATTATAAATATATATATAATCAAAAATTTTAAACTTAATTAATTAATGAAAAACAAATTGACCTTGAATTAACGTATTGTGATGATCACCGAAGAGGACGGTTGTATCCAGAACAGCTACTCGGCTTAACGTACTATCGTTTACGTATACACTTTATTATATTATTTTTGGTTGTAATTAAATTTATTTTTAATTAATTTTTATTTTGTTGTTGTATATTATTGTACGTAATTGTCACACAAGTTATTATTTTCGAATTTTCGATTTATTGTAGTATTTATTAATTATGAGTCTATTTGTATATATTAGGTATAGGCCACCGCCACCATTATGTATTAAAAGTAAGGTTTTCTTCTATTTAACTTTATTCTCATCATCAAATGAAATTATGAATGTTTTTTTTTGTACACGACACATTAAAGTATTAAAATAAGTCTTCAATCACAGGTACCATAATTAATTACTAATTAATAAAAAAAATTCTTGGCGCACAATTTAGTTTTGTGATTAACAATGGTCGACATTTTTTCACATCGTTTTTCAATTTTCACAATGTTTTTTTTTTATTTTCTCACACGCGATCGTAACTACTGAGTACCATATTGTATCGAACTTAGGCACCATAAATCATAAGATGTTAACACATACGTCACCAAATATTTTAACTAGCGCGCGAGCTAGGCAATGCGATCCGCGATCTCCACGCGTTTTCTTTCTTTTTATTCTTTTTGAGTACAGGGATTCTTTTCGCACAATAATTGCATAAAAAAAAATATTATTTTTTTATATTCGCACGCACATTATAATTTAATCGATTGGTCTACACAGTTTAATTGTGGTTTACGATTACGATCAACCCAAAAATAAGAACAATATAATACTGCTCTCGACTCGGTCAAAATTTCGCTATTTATTTCTTTTTTTTTATGACACGATGCATAATTAATAGCCAGATGGAGAGAAATAAAAACTGGTAAACGAAAAGTACTAATCATCAAAATTTTCAAACAAATGGGGAAATTTTCGCAACCCTTAAGGTGGTGCTACACAGGTAACGTCGTCAGCCGACGCTGGCGTCGTTACAGGCGAGAAGTCTTAGAGACCTCCTCCATCCTACCACAGAAGAGTCTCCAAGACCACCCTTGTGCCTTCCTCAACTCTTTCTTGTACCTTCTTAGGTCCTCCTTATAGGAGTCCCAATCCCGTACCTCCCTTGTGCTTTTAGCTTTATTAAAAGCTGTCCTACATGCCCTTCGATAGGTTCCCAACTCCGTGGTCCACCAAGTCGGTTTCTGCCTATCCCTAGGCTTCATCAGGGGGCACGCGGCCTTAAATGAGAGATTGCATGCTCTTGTGATCGTATCAACCATGCGATCCAATTCTTCTACTGTCGACGGAGGTCCGGGGACCTCCAGTGGCAATACTTCCGCCAACATCTCCCTATATTTGTTCCATTTAGTCCTTCTGGGATTCCTGAAGGGTTTCCGGGTAACAGGTTTAATGTCGAGGTTGTATGTTACATATCGGTGATCAGAGAATGAGTGCTCCTTCGCCACTCTCCATCCTCTGGTCATATGAAAGATCGTTTCCGAAGCAAAGGTCACATCTAAAGCTTCCTGCCGATTTTTAACAATGAATGTTGGCTATCGTCCAATATTGCAAACTACAAGGTTGGTATTTAATAAGTAATCAAAAAATAACTCACCCCTCTCGTTAATGTCTGTGCTTCTCCAAATTGTATCATGCGCGTTTGCATCACAACCGAGTATAACACCTACTCTTCTTTGATCTGCTTCCCGGATCAGTTCCCCCAGGTTGTCCGGTGGAACCTCCTTCTCGCGATCCATATAGGCTGAGGCTAGCCATAGTTTTTCCTCACTAGCCTCAACACTTACTGTAGTGACGTCTTCACTACTAAATTGAGAAAGAAGAAAAATATTCAGATTATTTTTCGCTAAAATACACGATCTGATCTTCTCAGGGTTGCTTGAGTATAATAACTTATACCCTTTTGTTCTGAGGCCACAGATCCTGTTATTGTTAATCCAAGGTTCTTGGATTAACACCAAGCCCTCATCTGATTTAGTCAGCCTGAGAACAAGAGCTGCCGAAGCAGCCTTTGTATTGTGTAGGTTTATTTGTGCAATCTTAATCATTGCAGTCCACCTTACTCACCTCCTCCTGCACCCCCTGCATCGGGATAATGCCATCTAGCGCATTATTTCGGTCGCCGTTCTCCTCTTGTCGAGAGTCTGTCAGTACACGCCCATCAGTCTCCAGAGAGAGGAGACTACCTCCCATAACTATGCTCCCCACATCAGGAGCATCACTTTCCTGGCCGGCCTCTGCCGGCTTGACCATATCCCGTTGGGTCCGTTCTCCGTCACCCTCAGGATGGTCTTTCACCCCTGCATCGGCCTCGTCCTTTTTATATGTTTTGAGAGTGATCGACCCGAACCCGAAGTTGATCACTCCCTTTGTTTTAGCAAGGGAAGCCAGGGATTCTTTATTGATCAGCATAATTGCCAATCTAAAGCCCCCCTTAGCCTCCTCTTGCTTCACAATCCTCCAATATTTCGTGGGAAGATCTGGATTGCTGGCCCGAATGATCTCGAGGATCTCCTCCGGTTTCTCCGGCTCGGTTGGCAGCCATACGCGTGCCCTCGGTCTGCTCGGGATTTCCTCCCTGGAGACTGCCTCAAGCCTCGCGCCCTGCCACACCTCGCCTACTTCGGCCACTGCCCTTTTGTAAAGGTCGACCGATCTCTGGTCTGAGCACGCAGTTAACTTCACGCGCCCCTGGTACCATCCCGCATCTCTGCAGGACGAGGGGGATCCCGGATTTTCTCTCAGGATCCTCAGAAAAGTGGAGTTTAGTGCATTGTACACCACCCTCCACTTCTCTGACGTGATGCTCCCATCTTCCTGACTCCTGTCAATGACGGCTAGCACCAACACGTGCTCCTTTAGGATTTCACTGAATAGCTTCAGCTTTTGATCCTTAGGAGCACCCGACGTCCTATCTGTTTGAACCTTGGCTCGCTTATTATCGCCAGCTACCAGCTCATCCTGGCATCTCTGCCTTTTAGACACAAGGGCCCTTTCCGAGCTATCGCCGGCGACAGTTTTTCTTGCCCATGCCAGAAATTCCCTTTGTTCCACTGTAAGCTGCCCCTCAGGGGTCGCAGCTAGTTTCTCCAATATTCTAAACGGCGACCGTCTCTCTTTATATCGACGCTTCGCCGGAGGAAGCTCTCTCACTCCCCCACTACTTTGTTTGGCGGTCCCGCTTCCACCTGGCTTCAATGCCATGGCGTCGTTTCCCTTTGCCTCTGATGAGGGGGCCCCACCTTTAAGGTTCGAGTTACCCCCCTCTTTTACATTTTCCGGTTTTTGAAGGGTACCGGCCCCTTTATTTTTGTTTGTACTACTGTTTTCCATGTTGCTCCCACGAGTATCGGAGAAATACTGGTCCACCTGCGCAGAGATCCGTATACACAGGTAAGGCTAAATACAACTGGAGGTCGCCAGGTATCCAGAGGGCTCCGTTCAAGACTGGGCTTTGTTAAATGGGCCCCCAGCCTAGTCGATCCTCAGCACGAGTCGCATACCACCTTAATCCGGCCCATGGGCTTACCGAGCACCACGACCCCCCGCGCCCCCACCCCCCTCCAGCACTCACCCTCCATTCACCCATTAATTTGGATATCCCAACCCAATGGGACCCACTCCATTCATGGGATGACCCGTTTATAGAGTTCTCCACTCACTCCTTGGGACTCAGAATTTAGTGAACTGAGGTTAACCACTCCCCAGTTCCCTGAGACTCTCCTCCCAGCACAGCTGCGGTTGGGGCGGCTTATTTAATTCACCGCTAACCTACCTATCGATAGGCCGTCCACTATCCACCACCTGTGACCCCCCCGATAGCTGCAGCCCGTCACGAGTTGTGTCAACTAAGTTTTAAGATATTCTTCTGCCGTTATTTTTCTGTGAAATGTCAGGATTTATTCAGCCTTTAATATTTTTATGTTTATTTTATTATTACAGTTTAAGATATTTGAAAATTACAATACAATTGCTTGCCATTATAATTCAATTGAAAATTACAATTGCTTGCCGTTGTATCAAAACACAAACCTTTAATATTGTCTATTATATTTTAGTCTTCAAGCATTTTATATACCTTTTTACACTGCTCTATGCCTGTCCCATGTATAATGCCCTACTCGTTGGTTATTCGATATGTTTGTTGTGGAAATTGGTTGAACGATTCGCTCGTAGAATAGCCCAGGGTATCTGGGCCCTGGTCGTTTCCAGGGATCGTTTCCACGCATTCCTTCCAAAGTTGTTGCAATTTGTCATGAACTTTGGCCTTTACAACCCTTTTTTAGGTCCATGACAATGTCGTCTATGCTCTTCACTTCCTCGCGTAAGGAATCCTTCCTCGCGTAAGGAAATGGCTTTGCCATTTAATTTGGCCTTCACTAGTGATAATAATAATTCTTTATTATTTGCGTGATTTATAGAATCTCGCAAAATTATTAATTTATCTATTATATTATTTAAGGTTAATGGACATCCGCCATAGTCATGTGACTATGACCTTGTCAGCTGATAGTCCTTCCATATTATGATTTATCCTATTTTTCTTTATTTTCATTACTGGTTTTGTTAATATAGGAAAATGGTAAAATTGATTTTCTGTATCTACTGCCACTTCTTAATGACATAGATTTTTTTTTTAATTTTTCAATATTTTCTTAATTTTATTAAGGCATTCGACTTAAGTCGAAATACGTTTAAGATAATTTTTGTTTTTTATTATTCATTTTTAATAAATATTTTTAATTTTATGTATTTAAATTTAATTTAACGAGTTTAAATAAAAAAATTTACCTTACACTGCTGCTCTTTGCTCATCTCTGCAGTCTCCCGCGCCGCTGTCTTTACAAATTTCCGTAACGCCGTGATCAGTATTACACTAGTATTATACTTAGTAGTATCCATACTAAGCAACACATCCTCCTGTCGTTGGTTCGACAACACTCCCTCTCTGAATAAGTCTTCAGTATCTTTGGGCATAATGTTGTTCTGTTTTATATTATTATTACTCATTTTATCAATTTATTCCGTGTAAATTTCACTTATTATGTTTCACAGTTTTTCTTTATGGATTTTTGATTTTTACTAATCTGTTTATACGAAAAAAAATTCTAATTCAAATTATTACATAAAAAATATTATACCGACCAAATGGCATAGTGGTTAAAGCTTTGGCGTTTTGGTCGGGAGGTACCGGGTTCGAATCCCGATATGGGCAGGATGCAAAGGAAATTTTCATCAACAAATTACGATTTGTGATGAAAAGGAACACATCTATGACCCCCTGTCGGACTGCAAAACTCATGGGCCGACCCATCTTCAATGCCAGTATAGGCTGGCTGTACTATTTTTATGGCTATAAAAATTCCAAATTTTTTTTGGAATATGATTTTCTAAAAATATCAAAAATGTTTTATCTCGAGATAAGATACTTTACCTTTTTACCACAGAAATTATGCATTAACTGTCATAGACAATGAAATATTTGTATAATATTTAAAACCGTATTTTTTATTTTTTATTGGGCAATTATTCATAAAAATCATAAATTAGTAAGAATAACTTTTAATGAACAACTTATACTTACATAGGAATCGACTACTCAATATGTTGGATACGATTCAAAAATAAACTCTGTGATTTAAGGGAATGTGCCATACCTAAATGTAATTTTTGATTTTTATTCTTTGGTTAAGTATAATTTGCTCCTGCCCATTTCTTTGGGTGTACTGGTTACATCTTCGACCATTTTTGTGACGAAAACAAAGTGGCCTGTTTGGAAGAAGTTGTTTTTAAACGACTCTTGAATTTTTCCGTATAGGATTTCTGGTGCTAATAGCGCAGATTGTCTACCATTATTGTATGTTTTAATGATGTTAGTGAGGTCCGTCAAGTGAGACCCCTTTTTTACTATAATAACTCTTAATATTTTCTGAGATTATTGTTTCAATATTTGATATTTTGAATACCAATTGGTTTCTGTAATAATTTAGAGGTCGGTCAAAAAAGTGTATATAGTAATCTTCGGAAATATTTGCTGAATGAACGGTGTCCATTTCCCTACTTGTCTCTAGTTGGTCTGGTGCAACTCCTTCAGCTTTCTCTGAAGTTTCCGTAACGTTCAGTTGAGTTGCCTCTGTCGTCTTTATTCAGCTAAGCGCGTCAGCTACAACGTTGGCTTTGTCTTCCTTGTATACGACACCATAGTCGTAATTCTCGAGTTGTAATCTCCATCTTAGGATTTTAGAATTTTTCTCGGATGATTTGGTGAAAGTGAGTGGCTTATGGTCAGTCACAAGCGTGAATTTTATACCGTGTATGTACGCCTGGTACTTTAACTGCCCAACTTATAGTCAATGCTTTCTTTCTCATTAGTTGTATAGTTTGGTTGTGTTTTATTTAGGGTTCTCGATGCAAAAGCAATTGGTCTTTCGACGTTATTTAGCATTTATGAAAGAACAGCTCCTAGCGCGTGTTCGGATGTGTTGTGTAACAGGAGTGTGCTGTTATTAGCACTGGTGGGTGTAAAGCACCGAAGATGACGATGATCCACCACTCGTTAACAGATTTAAATTATCCTACTAGAGGTTCTGGAACGGTCGATTACGCTGGCTAGGACTCAGGAGCAGATGGGGAATCCAGAACATAGAGGGATCTGTGCTGATCGTAGAAGGAAAATGGGAGCCAGCTATAGACTACACAATTTACCTACCCTATATACTCACCACTTAGTTCATCTCGCTAGAAGTAATCACTCGAATGAAAGAAAGAAAAAATACCGAAAAGCCAAAACCGCAATACAAAAAAAATAAAACAAATGAAATTTTGTTACTTCTTATCGAAAATTTAACTTGTATTAACAATTCAAACGAAAACGCAGAAATAATTGGTGTATAAAGTAACACTATAAAATAATGTTCTAGCTAACCCTATACTACCAGAAATTTTACTTAATATTAAAGAATTTATAATTCTTCATCATAATATATCCCGACTATTTATTAAGAACAAGAAAAACAAATTTATTAAACTACCGAAAATTTAGAAGTTGGAGATTTATGTATTAGTAGTATTTTTCAGTAGGGAATAACGGCTTTACTAACTCTTACGAGCTCGTGGGAGCTATTTGTACCCCTTATGACGCATAGCCTTCTGATGGGGAATAAATGAAACTACGGACATGTAGGGGGGGAGGTCAACAAACATTTCGATCTTTGGGAAGTAGAAGTTTTCTATAATATGGTTTCTGTTTTCTTCCGCGTTACGGTGGGCACGCCGATGAACGGATAGAATATTTTCTTCTTGTGCACTCTCATCCGTTATATCTTGTACTAACCTTCTTGAGAATCGTACTTTATAATCTCGAAAATGTACCGGAAGTATTTCTTGGATTTTTCCCATTATCGGTTCGGTCGTTTTTAGTCCGTTACTGGTATTGCGGTTTAAGTATCGTTTGAAAATATTTATGATTATGTGTCTTGAATAATTATTGAATGGATTTATTAGTTGATATGAGTTCTCTTCACCAATTTCTAGGATGAGTTGATTCCTGAAGACGTTCACTGGAGCATCAACTGTTGGGATTCGGTTGTGTGATGCGCTGTTGATAGCACATTTATTTCAGGTGCGGGGTTTCGGGATAACGCGTCTGCTACAATGTTCATTTTTCCGGGTTTGTATTTCAATTCGTAGTCGTACTCTTCAAGGGCGTAGGTTAGAGGTTGATGGTCTGTATATATTTTCACTTTTCTCGCTCCGTACAAGAAATCTCGTAACGTAGTTAGTGCCCAAATTATCGCGAGCATTTCTTTTTCGTTTTCTGCGTAGTTTTCTTCTGTTTTATCGCGAGTTCTTGATAGAAATGTATTTGGCTTGCCATCTTGAGCCAATACTGCACCTAATGCGAAGTTGGATGCATCTGTGGTTAGCTCGAATTCTTTTCTGAAGTCTGGGAACTGGAGCAGAACTTCATTAGAGGCCTCGTTGTCTAATTTAATAACTTTGGTTGTTGAAATTATTTTGTACACATGTCCATCCTCCCCTCTTAAAAGCGAGGTCAGAGGCTTCGCTAATTTGGCATAATCTCGAATGAATCGTCGGTAGAAACCGGCCATTCCGAGGAAGGATCTCAGCTCTTTTACCGTTTTAGGTACTGGGAAGTCCAGTATCGCCCTTGTTTTTTTTTGTTTGTCTTTATGCCGTCTTTGGATATGGTGAATCCCAAGAATTCTTCTTCATCCTTCAAAAATTCGCATTTATCTAATTGAATTTTTAGATTAACAAATTCCAAAGTTCTGAATATTAACACGAGATTCTCAAAATGTTCTTTTTCGGTTTTTCCGAATATAATAATATCATCAATATAAACGAAACAACGCTTCCCTATATGTTCTCTTAAAATATCGTCAAGTGTACGTTCAAATATAGACGTGGCGTTTTTACGACCGAAAGGAAGACGAGTGAATTCATACTTCCCGTGATTGACAGAAAAAGCAGTCTTTTCAATGTCTGATTCCTTCAGTGGAATCTGATGAAATACACTTTTAAGATGGACAATTGTGAAGAACCTATTTTCGCCTAAATTCATTAGGATGTCGTTTATCTCGGGTATTGGATATCTGTTCGCTATTGTAACTGTGTTCAGTTGCCGATAATCAATAACCATTCTATATTTTTTTCCTCTGACGCATCTTCCTTTTTCGGAACAATCCATACCGGGGAATTGTATGGAGATTTGGAAGGCCTGATGAAGCCATCCGACAGTAATTGCCCGATTTGTTTCTCCACCTCTTCCTTGAGGCATACGGGATATGGATATGGTCGGGAGTAGATCGGTTCCGAGCTATTCGTGCGGATTTCTCCCTTTACGGATGTTACGAAAGTTAATTTCTCATCCGGGTCCGAGAACAGATTTGGGCAGTGATTTATGATTTTATCTAACTTGTATCTTTGGTCGGAATTAAGGTAACTAACTCTAAGGCTTATGTTGTTTACGGCATCGGAAATATGTTGTTTTAATGGTATTTCTAAATTTGGATTAATTGTCATAAATCTGTCTTGGTGTGTATTGTCGCATCGAGCTGTTTCAAACTGTCGTTCTCTATGATGCCATCTGTAATGGGATGGGGTGTTCATTATCACTTCGTTATTTAAATATTAAAAACAGTTTATAATTTATATATTTGATCTTCATTTTTATTATTACATTTTGAACTTTTTAACTTTGTTGCTTCTCACTTGACCACCCAAATCCATCTATATTATATTGACTTAATATTAATTATTACAATATTTTGTAATGCCTAAAATAATATTAATTATTACAATATTTTGTAATGCCTAAAATGTCTTTATTTCACAAAATACAATTTCATGGAATTTCTTCGCATCATTAAATATTTTCGCGCGTGCATGTTTCGAAATGTTAAGTATATTGTGCCGCGTATGATGTCGAAATTTCCATGACAAGTGTGTTACATTACTTACTTCCCTTTAGAAAAATTTACCAATTGAAGATTAGTAAATTTTTTTATTATCATTATTATTTCTGTTTATTTATATATATACTCGTATATATTTTTTATTTAACTTCTATAAATATTATCTTGTTATTCTAATTTAGTAATCTTAATTCTACTCAAATGAATTCATCTTAAATTTATATGCTTATTATGGTTAATTCGCATTGTAAAGTTAATATGTATCTAAATCCATTCGAAATCTTCAGTGGTCATACCGTATCTACTGCTACTACTTCAAAACTATTCCCTGGTGTTTCTGTAATTTTATTTTCTCTTTCGTATGCCTGATTATCTTATTCTTTTTGCAAGATTCACATTTATTTACAAAGTCTTTAACCATTCTACTCATATTTTTCCACACATGTCTCTGTTTTATTCTACAGATTGTTCTTTTAACACCTGAGTGACCTCCAAGTGATTTTCTAAAATTATTCCTAACATTTCTTCGGTATCTATTATTCTTTTCGGCGGTTTATAAATTATTATTTTTAAATTATTTTCTCCTTTTTCACCTTTTTTTGAGTTCTGCAGAACATTAAATTTATTTTTGAATTCAATAATGTCTATGTGACTAAAAATTAAATCGTTGCTTTTCAATGCTAGTTTATCTATTTTCAGTTTTTGCATGCAGTTAATTAACTTCTCCAATTTTGAATTCATTTCCATAATTGGATTATTGCTAATCAAAATAGTCACAGTTTTTAACCATTTGTTGTCATTGCCGAATTTATTTATAACATCCAAACCTGTTGGTACATTTATAAATTTATTATTTTTAGTTTCTCGCGAGTTTTCTGTTTGTTCATACACAAACCTTAATTCTCTTAATTTCTGGACTTCAGTTATAGATGTACATTCCCAAGCGTAGAGTTGATCGGGCTCTTTTCTTGGTACATCTACACTAAAATTTTTAGAATTTTCATCCAGTTTATTTTTCATACTTCTAGTGATTACATTAATTTTTTCTTTTGGTATTAATGCTTTTAATGCTTCAGTGTCCCAAACTATTCTAGATAAATCATCTGCATTGGTATTTAGTTTACCTTGTTTAAAAATTATGTTGAAATTGTAGTCAATTAGATCTAATCGTATTCTGGTCATTTTAGACGATGGATTCTTATTTGCAAACAGACTTACCAGTGGTCTGTTACGGTGGATTAATTAATCCAACGGTGGATTAATTAATCCAACGGTGGATTAATTAATTTTGTTTTAAGTAAATTAAATGCTTTTTCACAATCGTCTGACCAAACAAACACTGTTCCCTTTTTTAATAGGTTATTTAGAGGTTTCGCTATCAAAGCAAAGTTATTGATGAACCTTCTGTAATAGTTACAGAATGCAACGATCGGCGTGTACTATCCGAATCGGTTGGGCGTGGATAATTTTTAATCACTTCATATTTCGCAGGGTCAGGCTTAACCCCTTCACTTGTGATGTAGTGACCTGAATACGTGACTTCTTTTTTCAAGAAATTACATTTAGTTGGATTGATTTTTAAATTATAGGCTCTTAATCTTTTAAATATTTTAATTAAATTATTATTGTGGTGTTTCATTCCACAACCAAAAACAATTATATCATCCACGTATAGAAACGCAAGTTCCTCAAGACCAGCTAATGCTATTGATAGCATTCTTTGGAAGCTGTTCGTGGATATTTTGAGTCCAAATGGTAACCTATTAAATTGAAAGTGTCCTTTATTCGTCGAAAAGGCTGCCATAGGGCGAGATCCCTTCTCTAGTTCTATTTGATGAAATGAACTAGTTAGGTCTTGTAACGACACCGGGGTTGTGAATGCCGTTGCCAAAAGCGTAGAATATCGAAATATTTTTTTCTTCAAACGGTGGAGTCGAAGGTGATCCGCCGAGTGTACAGACTCCTTTTGGTTTGCCGCTAGCTCATCGGTAAAGGGTCCTTGGTCGTGGGTGGTACAGCCGGGAGATGTTTCAGATCACCTTGAATGTAAATCCGTTACGAAAAGTAAAGAAGAAATAAACGTGAAAGGAACACTCCGACACTCCCTCCAACCACTTACCTCACACGAATCATCCCATACTGTAGTCACTCTCCACTCACTCGCTCATAATGCTTATATAAATCCGGATCATTTTTTTTTTACAAGATATTTATTAACAAAATTTAATGGAGTTAATTGGAAATTATTTCATATAGAGTAATTCATATAAATTAAATTCGTATAAAGAAAAAAAAATTAAAGTCAAATTTAATTTAACAATCAAATTAACAGTTTATCCTTGAATTAATTTGAAAAATTTTCTATTCAAATAAACAAAATATCAACCTAGCATTTGGGCTTGTAAATTGAATTATCTTGAGTAAACAAAAATATATATAGATATATGTATATAACCAAACCGATGTTACCTGGAATCCTCGAACGTAGAAAAGCGCTTTCCTGCATCCGGGAGCACGGCACCTGAAACCGAAACGGTATCTAGACGCTAAAAGAGAACAAAAAAAAAACACAAGAATTAATTAATTTACGAGTGCAGCTAGTTAATATCAGCGAAAACTAAAATTGAACAAATTAAAGTTAATTTAAACAGGAAATAAGATTTACAACAACAAATCCAAAACAATAAAAGAAGAAAATTCTTTAAATCAAAAAAAAAAAAAATATTAAGAAATAATAATTAAAAATAAAAAGAAAAGATACGAAAACTCAAGTTTATCCCAAAACTCGTCCGGGAAATTGCCGTTGTCCACTCGGTGTCATTTCCTGTAGTGGCACGTCCTTGCTCTTGACATTGCTAACCGCTCGATCTGGAAAATCGTGTTGGATGTTGGATAGAGTATTGTCGCCGAAAATCTTCCACTTCGACAAAACTCGAGTCGTTAGAATTAACGCCTGCTAATCGGTTGCTGTAATATGACTCCGCCAAATACGCCCGTTGCTCCGGTTAATTTACAAGGCCATTCGTGGATAAACCTAAGGCCGGATTTCTTTCTGCTTTTAATGATATTACGGTACAATGCTCGCGATTTGGAATCCCGTAACTCGGTAACAGTCACTACACTCAGGGGATCACACCACTTTGCGATATAACCCAGATAATTCACGGTTATCACATCACACCACCTGGCTTCACTGGATACGCACGCCAACGCCTCTCGTGAAATTTTCACGCGTGGTTCACACCCTTGGTTCGTTCTTACGCACGTTCTCTTGGCAAGCTTTCTCGTCGAGCTGCACAGTTCGTGTGTAACAGTCGCAGTGTTACTTAATCAAAAAAAAACGCGCACGGAATACACAAAATTGTTAGGTTTAGAACCCACTAATATCACACACGGTGTGCACCCACCGATAAGCGAATAAACCAAACGTATTTACGTAACTTCAACTGGTTTATTATGTGCCACAATTTACCACGAAGCACAATTACACGGTGGAAACCCTGATTTGGTTTTTCCAAAATACAAAAACTCGCACTTCAGAAAAAAGTATGTGCACAATCACTTATACTTGATTTAATATTTTATACCCATGGAATTTCATCTACTTGATTCTAGTCCATGCAAAAGATTACCATCGAATGAATAACAAAAAACCGTCTCTCGATTTTTTTTTTTTGTGTTTTCTACATACCGTCAACATCAACCCAAAAAAAATCCAGTACCTCTATGCCGTACGAACACAAAAATAAAATCCGCTAGAATATGGTGCATACGCCAATATTGCAAGTCATTAATAATAATAGCATAACGCCGAAAGTATACTGTGCTAACAACATACAAACATCGCAGGCGTAACAATGATTTAAATGGTATAATTAGTTGTTTGCAACATCGTTTAGGCGTAATAGTACTGCTTTACAGTATGCCACTAAAGTTGACGTAAGCGATGCGTAAATGGAGCGCCCGTTACAGTCTAGCGTTGAAAAATATTTCGCTCGGCCTGAATTATCTAATATGTCCTCTAGACGAGTTAATGGAAATTTATCGTCTATAATTTTTTTATTTAATTGCCTATAATCTACAACTAATCTCCATTTTTTATCACCTTCAGAAATTTTTTTTTCGTCAATTAACAATGGAGAATTATACGGGCTGATTGAAGGTTCTATGATATCATTATTTAAAAGTTTTTCGATTTCTTTATCTATTTCATTATATTGAGCTTTTGGCAACCTATAATTTTTTATATAGACAGGTGTATTATCCTCTTTTATTATTTCTTGCTTGTAAAAATTGTTAGTTGTTAATGTATCACCAGAAACGTAGAAAACATCTGTAAATTCCCTACAAATTTTAAAAATTTCCTCCTTTTCGTAATCATTATTATTTTCCATGTTCAATTCTTTAATTATTTTCGTGTACCGTTCTTTATTTGAAATGTTAGTGTCTTTAGTGTTCCGTATTATACGATAATTACTTAAATTCTTTAATTTTGGTTCATATTTATCTATTTGCACTTCTTCTTCATTAGTGTTTATTATTATTATATGTGCAATACCATTCTTAGGAATTATTCCATTGCAAATAAATACTCCTTTACTTATTTCTTCATTTAAAATTATATTATCTTCACTTCTTTTAATATTTAGAGCTTTCAAAATTTCTGTTCTCGCTGGTATTGTAAAAGTATTTTGTGTTGGGAGATTCGTCTCCAAGGGTAGGATAATTTCTTCATCTACAGAGTTAATAGTGATTGTGTAAGTTTCATAATCAATCTTACATCCATTTTTGCTTAAAAAATTCCTACCTCTTATTCCATCTGTGTTTATGGGGAAATTTGTTTCCACTATGTGTATATTTTGTTTAATAATATGATTATGGAATTTAAAGTTTGTATATACAGTGCCTAATGGAATATGTTTTGGAGTCTGTCACTCCCGTTATTCTACATTTATTATTACTATCTATAGCTATATTTTCTCTTAATTTATCCACTTTGCAAACAGTGATATCCGATCCTGTATCAACCAGAAATGTCAAGACGTTTAAAACAAATCTGATTGTAACATTACCAGACTTCCCGAATTTGCATTTATATGGAAAATTAGTGAATTGCTAACTCGTCCGATTGTTTTGTTATATTCTCCTTTGATGTTATCGGCGGAATAACCCCGTTTCCCGAGCTTTGTAATACATGCATATTTCGGTTTCTTCGATTTTCATTACTATAATTTTGATTTCTATGACTTTGATTATTGTAATTCTGATTTCTATAATCAAAATATCCTTGGTTATAATTATTATTTTGGTTTTAGAAACGATTCGAATTTCGTTGTCCATAATTTGCATTACCACGATATAAATTATTTTTGTGTTGATAACTATTGCTATTTCTATAGTTATTGTAATGTTCACTATTATAACTGTTATTGCTCCGTTACCGGCAATTCTACTGTTCCTATTAAATTTCTTTCTGGTAAATTGCGATATTTGGTGTTTAAGTTGTGACACATTTTGTGTGTCTGTTTGGAAAACTTTTGAGGCCTCTCTTGCTACTTCAATAGCCTCAGCTAAAGTTTTTGGTCTAGCTGCCATTACAGTGGGTTTCAATATATCTATTAATCCCTCTTTGAATGCATTTAAACCCAATTGATCCGATATCAAATGTACGGTTTTTTTATCTGCATCAGCTAGGATTTTTACTTGTACACTATTTAGTTCGTTAACTAACTTTTCAATTTTTTCTATATAGTGTTCTATTTTACCCGTTTGCCTGGCTCTATGTATTTCTGATTGTATCTCTAGTGGAGAACGCCTTAAGCCAAACACTTTGTAAAATAATTCTTTTAGCTTCTTAAAAGTTTCTGGGTTTTCCTGTAACGTGATTCTTGATTTTACACTAATTCTAGCCGCTAACACAATCGCGATCAATTTTGGTTGATCAGCTATTTTTAATTCGTCATGTAACAACTTGACCAAACTTAAAAAATTTTCTAGATCTTTGTGTTCACCTGTGAAGATCGGTAACACTTTAATAACTTCACTAATTTTTAGATCCATTTTCTTCTTAATTGGCATTTAAATATTACACATAATCTAAATTAATTCTATATCTAATTTATATTGTAAATTTGATCAAACCAGAAATGAAATTAAAGGGAAATTATATGTGTGTCGTAAAATTATTTTTCAAAGCATATTTTGTTAATTGTAACTTAATAGTCACCACAACACATTCATTAAGAAATAACAAAAAAAAATTATAAAATATGTTTTGCAATTGGATCTTCTTGACACCAAATTTTTTTTGTTCTATATTCATATATATATATATACTATACTATCATACTTATTCATGTTTATTGTTTAAGAGTTTATTACTCTTGTTAAGTTTGTAACAATTTTTTTTTGCAATTTCGTATGCTTTCTTAATTATATAGATTATTACTAATACTATTATTACAACTACTCGTATTGTTACCTTAAAATACTCTGACATGTCCGTATTGTTTGATGATTGATGGTCGTTGCTGACGGTCCTCTGGTTGCTCTGCACAGCCTCAAGGTCCCTCGCGCCATTAAAGAATCCATTTTTTTTATGAGTATACCCAAATTTTAAGTGGGGTTTCCACTCTCGTCTATCAATTTTTTTTTATATATATACTATATATGGTGTGGTGCGACGGACACCCAACACTTTAAATTCACTTTTTTAATATATTCCGTATCTATTATTTATTATCAACATTTTTTTTTTAATGTTTCACTGCACAGTTTAAAAATAAATATATACATAATGTTTTTAATGCACCATTATTCGCTTATTTGTATTAAATTTACTTTTCACGCGTTGTTTATTACTAAAACGTATCACCGCAAATTCACTATAGATTCAGATTCGTATTCGGCAAGATCGCCATGTAATGGGATGGGGGTGTTCATTATCACTTCGTTATTTAAATATTAAAAACAGTTTATAATTTATATATTTGATCTTCATTTTTATTATTATATTTTGAACTTTTTAACTTTGTTGCTTCTCACTTGACCACCCAAATCCATCTATATTATATTGACTTAATATTAATTATTACAATATTTTGTAATGCCTAATAAACATATTTTATCGTTATTGAATTATCGTAAAGGAAATAAATTTCGAAATACATATAAAATGTGTTTATTTTACAAAATACAATTTCATGGAATTTCTTCGCATCATTAAATATTTTCGCGCGTTCCGATTTCGGCCATAAAAAGTTGGTTATCATCGATCTATACCGATCTCCATTGACAGTAACGGTGTTACCAGCTTCATTTCGAAAAAAAATACGGACCGATGATTCCACCAGACCAAAAACCACACGTTAATTTAGGTGAATGTAATGGTTTTTCATGCGTAATTTGTGGATTTTCTTCGCACGAGAATCGACAGTTTTGTTTATTTACCGCACCACTCAGATGAAAGTAAGCCTCATCGGAGAAGATGATTTTCTTAAAAAAATCGTTATCGTTTTCAAGTTGTTCCGAGGCAAAATCAGCAAATTCACGACGTTTACGGTGGTCCAATGGCTTCAGTTCTTGAGTGAGAACAATTTTATACGGATGCAAACCCAAATCCTTTCTCAAAATCCGCCAGGTTGTGGTTTGAGACAGTCCCAATTCTTGAGAACGTCTTGGAATCGACAAATTGCGGTCTTCAGCAACACTTGCCTGAGCGGCAGCAATATTTGCATTACTTCGAGCGAATCTTTGTCTTATCGGCACTTCAACATTATGTAAAGAAAATGTATGCTCAAAATTTTCAACAATTCGACGAATAGCGAGCACACTTGGACGATTATTACGACTATAAAATGGCAAAAGCGCACGAAAAGTTACAATTGGAGAACAATTATTTTGATAATAAAGCTGAATAATTTGTAAACGTTGTTCATGCGTATATCTAACCATGACTGACACATTACTGAATACAATGAAACAAAAAATGACAGATCATGACTTATTACAAATGGCCGAAATGTCACTTAAAAATCATATCATTCCCTTTCATTGGAAAACCCTATATTTAAATATTTTCTCGTACTCTGCGTAATTATGGATCAGAACTATTTGTAGTAAAACAAATATATACCGTGTACAATTTATATATCGTTTTTTTGTATTGTTCAAGTGTTAAGCCTTTCAGTGATTATATGTTGGTTTCTTTTACAACGTGTTCATAGGCATTTTCTAGGTTTTTAGGATATCTTGCCCTGAACCAAGTTCCTAGTGGTTCGTTTAGACTTATCATGAATATAATCAAGCTTGTGCTTCGATATTGTTGTAGTTGTAAGTTGTACTTAACTATTGCATCTGTTAGGTCTTTTATTTTCAATTGATTTGACAATAGACTTCTTATTAAACATTGTTCATCATATAGTAATTTAGGTTCCAGATTCTGTTTGACCAGTCCGTACAATTCGAATAGTAAATTGACTTCATCGCGTTTGTCGGCGAATTGCTCAATTAGGTGTTTCTTGATCTTTTCCCATCTTTTTCGTTCGATATATTGTGGTTCGTTAACGACTGGTTGGCTTTACCAGTAATCTTTTGTCTGACATTCCTTTGGATTACCTTGAAACAAGTGTTACTTGTTACATAACTCCTTCCTTCTGAGATTGACGTCGTCCTCGACGTCACTTTTATTAATATTGATTGGCATCTTCTGTCTTGTTTATACTTGGTGTAAATATAACACATCGCTAAAACTATACAGGATATCAAGGTTATTGCTGATCCTGAAATTATATAACCATTAGTTTTATATTGCTTGCGATATGTTAATAAAAAATCTATAAATTCCAAGTGTTTGGTCGTTTGATTTACTAGGCGTGGTAGATTAATAGTATCTTCCCATTTTGTTAGTAAATTTACGCTGCCGAGCGGTTGGATTATCAGTATCTTGTTGAATATTACTTTTGTACTCAGTACTTGTACTCATTGCACGTTGTTAATTGTTACTAAACAGTATTGGAAATGCAGCAGCTTTCTTCCTTGGATTTATCTATTTTAACTGTTTGCAGATTGAATGAATAGAAGCGCATCATGCAGAGATATTTATCTTCCAGGTCGTCTATTTCGTTATATGAGATTGTGGTACAATTTGCATTTTGATTCAACACTGTATACTTGTTGTTTTGTTCTAACGGTTGGGTACATATGTGAATGTCTCAAATTATGCTGTAATTCTTTATATTTATTCTTAGCTATCTCTACTCCAGATGTAGGAAGAGTTTTTAGTTGAGTCACCGATGTTTTCTCGTATTTTAGTTGACCGTACAACTTTCAATCCTGAGTCACCAAATTTTTCAATAAAGACTTTTTGGATTATTTCAAATACTACATCGCTGTAGATTATTGCTGCGAATTTCGTAGAATCTAGGTATCTTGAAAATATATCAATGATATCTTCTTCATTGAATTTGTTTTTTCGTAAAATAAATCTCTTCTTATTTAAATGTTTGATGAAGAAGGTTTCTTTAATTTTGTCGTAATTGATGCCGATTTCCAAAAAGACCTGAGTTTTGTACTCATTTAAAATTGAATCCGTTTGTTGGTTGTTTTAAATAACTTATTTGACCCTGATAAACCGTCATTGTCAATGGTTATGTTATTAAAATTTTGTATAATATTCTCTAGGTTGTCATTTGACCCTAAGAGATTTTTTTTTGTTTTATCCTTTTGTGGATATGGTATTGAATCAATGGTATTAGGCTATGATAAACCGTCATTTGCCACACACTCATTGAGTCTTTTAATTAGCTCTTTACTCTGGAGCCTAGATAAGATAGCGCATCTGCATTGGTATTTACTATTTAGTGATCTATTTTTATGCACGATGTCGTAATCATACTCTTCTAACCATAGTCGTCATTGAACTATTTTGGAATTTGGTTCTTTGCAGTTAAACAACCAAATTAGAGACTTGTAGTCCGCAACAATTAAAAATTTTCCACCATATAAATACGGCCTCATATATTTCACAGCCCATACAATACCTAACACCTCTTTCTCATTTGTTCTGTGATTACATTCTTTTTGCGATAGAGTACGGGATGCATAGCTTATAGGGTGATCTGACCCAATTGGTGCTTGTGATAGAATCGCTCCTAAAGCTATATTGCTTGTATCAGTTGAGAGTATAACTTGTTGTGTAAAATCAGGGTACCGTAATATCGGCTCTGATGTTATTAAGTTTTTACATACTTCGAAACAATTTTTATAATCTTCATTTAAAATTATTTTAGCTGATTTCTTTAGAAAATAAATGCCTATAGCCTATAAATGGCTTTGTTGTATCAGCAAAGTCTTTTACAATATAAACTTTCTGTAATACCTGATTAAGCTAAGGAAGAACTTAATCTGTTTCTGGGTTTTAGGCAGCGGAAAATTTTTAATTGCATCAATTTTAGTTGGGTTAGGTTTTTACCCCTTCTCTAGTCACGTGGCCTAAGAAGTTGAGTTATTTTTGTATAAAATTGCATTTATCAACCTGTATTTTAAGACTAGCACTATTGAATTTTTAAATACCTTCCTTAGATCTTCCATGTGTTCTTGTAAGCTTGTGCTAAATATGACTATATCGTCCATACAGCAAATAACATATTTCCCTTGTAATTCGCCGAGGATGTTATTCTTCACTCTTTGGAATGTTCTAGGGGCGTTCTTCAGACCGAAGGGCAAACGAACAAATTCGTAGTGTCCTCCGTCTGTTGAGAAGCCGGTTTTTGGAATGTCTGCGGATTTTATCTCTATTTGGTTGTACTACACTGAGAAAACACTTCAGTTGTGGCAACCGAATTTTATGCCTACCGAATTAAGCGGTTGTGAGAACCGCGATGAGATAGTTGTTGTTACATATATTTTCAGTTAATCGTACCAGTTTGAAATTACTACAAATGAAAATTTTGTTCCCTCTAAATAAAATGTATTGTGGCAAATTATTTATTTGTAACTGCAAATGTGTAATTCAACCTTTGAACTAAAACAACTTTGTAATAATTAAATCTAATTTACAGTAACCATAACGATTATTGTGTCTACTATCTTTCAGTTCTAACAACCGTATGGTTTTAAATTACGTTATTGGTAATAAAAGATTTTCTATTGGCAGAACTGAAAGTTATTTGATTTAAACGATCTTTTTGCCGCCCTAAACGATATATAAATAACAGCAATCGATTTATCATGGGACTTTACCATTTATTTTTTGATTCAAATTATTAAATCGTTATTGCAAGGGACGGACCACTTCAATTAGCGTAACCAATGAGTTATATTCTATTTTTTTATTGCAAACAAACCTCCTGTAACCTGTAATTTAATAAAAACTATGTACAAAAAATAAAACATATTTTAATTAGTTTAAATAAATGTTTATTCCAAAATTTTGTTGTACACATTCAGATCTACAATAATCTTGTTACAATATTTTAAAATTATAAATTAATAATCCCATATTACATAATTTGCATCATTAGCGCATTTACTAATGTAAGATGTATGGTCACATTTCAAAGATTCCAAATCGCGTATAATATTAGTAGCTAGTACTTTTATATTATAAGCGAAGTAATAAACATCGAAAAATAGTCTCTCAATAGATTTTAAACACACATAGTATTTTGCAGCGTTCTTTACAACAAGTTTTATAAGTCCAAATATTGGCTCACTATTATTATCAATGTCTATACAAACAATCATACCCTTCTTTAGTAAAAGATTATTAAATTGAATCCAAGACATTTGTATTGTATTTGCATTTAAACCGAATTTCAATATATCTAGAGTACTAACAGGTTTCTCGGGTCCATGGGTAATACAAGTTTCAAAGTTTTCTATATTGTTGAGAACAAGATTTGCAATTTTTAGTTGATTTTTAATATGCAGTGTTTTTAGTATATTGACTCTGTTATTCGAAATATAGGAAGTCTTTTTATAAATTTGATGTTTTGCTTCGAATCTCATTGCACTTATTGCAACTATTAGGCCTATTTTTTCCATAATACTTGCATAATGCAGTAGAAAGTGAAATTTCGGTTTTAAATGACTTTTAGAAATTTCTATGTATAACTTATTATGACGAAATATTATAAATCTTAAATAATTAAATGAATTTGAATAGAATTTTTTCCTGAATACTATAAAGATAATTTCTCTTAAAAGAAGAAATAATTCCCATTCTTGTGAATATTTAGGTACAAGGTCCCCGATAAGTAATGAGAAGTAGGTTACTATGACTTTCATTTCGGATGCCGATAATTTAAATTTATTTTTAAAAAGACAGTCATTATTAAACAGAGGTGGTTTTTGTGTTGTTGGTCCAAAGTTAAACATTTCTATTCTCTGGTTTAATTGTTCTATTGAAAAATATTTTTTTTCCAAAACAAAAACTTTGAGAATCAAAATTAAGTCATAATGACATACTCCTTCAAGAAGGTCGTGCATACAGTCAACACTAAAATTTTCAACCACGTGAAAATTTAGTAAAGTATTTCATATAGAATTTTCATTTAATCCAGTTACCTGCATGTCATTTAAACTGACGTCATAATTATAATTGGTGACATTTCGCAAACTCGTCAAGTCTTCTTTACACATGTGCTTCATTTTCTCTATATTACATTTGCAAAATCTACAGTAATAAAAAGAGTTAAATGATTCCGTAAAACCCAGTACTGAGTTGACGCCTAAATTGTCACCCACTACAACACAAGGAATTAATTTGATTAAGTAATCATTAAACTTAATACCTTCACTTTGTATGTATAGTTAGTTGTATTAGTTTATTTGTTCAATTAATGGTTTAAATATTTGATCATTTCCGAACTTTTTTCTGTCCTCCGTAAAAAAAAGCATTGCCAAAAGGATTGTCTGTAACTTGGAGGATATGTAATCTGGAAGAGATAATATTTTTATGTAAACTGCTCCAATTTTTTGAATGCCACTGTGAGAACCCAATGGATTAAGGCATTCGAAATCATCAAAATAAATTGAAATTGGAATACAAATCGTATTAATTTCATTTGTTGGATTCATTTCCCGGACTTTTGCCTTCCAAAATACGGTTTGCATTATATTGCAAACTGTTAAATCTAAATTTTCAGTATAGTTGTTATATTCTCTGATTAAATTAAGTATTGAAGTTTTGTTAAATAAAATCCAGAAAAGTTGTTTTAGATTAACTATAAGAGAATAATAATTATACTCGACATTTGTGATATTATTCGTGTTTGTATAACCTTGTTTATATTCTGTTCCTAGTTTTACGTTTTCAAATTCTACTAGAATATTAATTTTCTTTAACTGATTAAGAATTAAGAATTCGGAATTAAGATAACCAGGACTAATAAGCGATTGCAGAATTATAGATATTTCTTCTAAATTACTAAAATGTTCATTATTTTGACTTATTAATTCCAAAGCCATTTGAATATGTGTGTTATAAAATGAGAAAATATTTTTAAATATCTTTAAAGCCGTGGTTCTAGGGACTCGCTCATCACTTAGGGTTTCCAATATAATTTTCAATAAGTTGATGCCTAATTTAACGGCGTCACCTCCACTAAAATTGGAGCCCGGCATAAAATTTGTAACCGGTGAATCGTTAAGTATGGGGTTCTGAATTTTCAATTCAACGTTATTACGGAAACCGTTCAGTAAAGCATTATTCCTCACGTCTTCAGAGTTTTCACTGGTTGTTGAATGTTTATGATCTCTTCTAATGTGATACAAGTGTTTGTTTACGTTTGAATACACTCTTTGACAATTTGAATCGTCGCAACAAAACCTATTCAAATTTGAGTGAACAATTTTTACATGATCGCCGTATTCTTTCACAGAAACGAAATCATTTTTACAAAAAAAACAAGTCCAATTCATTTTTAATAAAAAATAATAAACTTACAAAATAATTGAAACCTACCAACTAATTTGTTAATTTTTGGTGAATAGCTTTCAATTTTGCACTGTTCAAATCATATTTTGTTGAAACGGAAAATATATATTGCTGAACATAGTTCCAGACAACTAAACTTTCCGGACGATAAGCTATATTTAGTGCCAAGTATATTGCCATACAACTTAACTGCTTCAAAAGGATTTTTAAAAAAGTATTTTTTATCGATCAATGTTACGTAAACTGTTAGTTTATTCAGAGTTCCCACAAAAACTACTCTGGGTTGGTCGCCTTGGTTGGATGATAGAAGATTTCGTTCATATTCGTCAGCTTTCTCAATTGTCTAATATAAAGAAAAAGAATTTGAAAGAAATTATTTAAAAATGTGTTATTATGTACTAAGAAGGCACATTTCAAAACAGAATGTAACAAAAAAGGACATCACAAGACTGCAGAACAGGACCGATTTAAATAGTACGTCATAAAATTAAACATAGTACACTAAAGTACATGGCACGGAAAGACATCGCAAAACAGTACGTATATTGTAATGGTACCCGAAAATGTATTATCAGTATATGTATTATCAAGTATAGAGATTTACATTCAGTTAAAGCAAAAAACGATTGACTTTAATTTAAATTAAAGTTTTTAACTTAATTAATAAATAATTAATTAATTATATTTATTAAATTAATGGAATTAATTAAATGTACTAAATTTATCAAATTAATTAAATTAAAATTTTCTGTGTACTGTGTTCTGTTTTGTGATATCCTGTTTTGTGACGTCCTGTTTTAGCACATCCTGTTGTGAAATGTGCCGTTCCATATATGTGACTTGGAAAGTAGTACTAACATTTAATAAAATTAGGTCCTTTACGAAATACAATTAAATGGCGAATTTGTTTTCGCTTCGAGTAGTTAACTCGACGGGGACTCTTAGGAAAAAACTGCACAATTCGTTGAATCGCATTTAATTGTGTTCTGTAAAGGATTTAATTGGTTTCAATAAAACGAAACTGTAGCAGGCTATTTATATCTGGACATACATTTAGTCATGGACTGACGTGGTAGTTGATTATTTATATAATAATATGGATTCGATAAGATATGTTTATAATTTGATGGTGAAGTATATGCATGGAAACGTACTCGTATTAATTAATTGCCTAATATTCGGTATTTCAATAGAGGTAATGTGAATTTTAAAACTAAAAATGTGTGTCCCATGCCTACTTTCTCATTTACATTTCTGACTATAGCTAAGTTGAGGTTCTGATAAGTCATTTCAGTAAACGTTAATTAAATAACTCGTATAAACTCACCTCCAATTTATTAAGTCGAAATTACCGTCCATTATTCCGTCCATTACCTTAAAAAAGTTAAGAATTATCTAATACAATACACTTACATCAAATTTAACAATAAATTGTTCTTGCACTTCGATTTTCGATGCTTTTACTCCTTTCTTCCCGCGTTGGCTTTTAACAATAGTTGACGGGAATAGATAGGGTAGCACCAATAACGCTACTGATTTTTTGATATCTAGAAACATGAAAAAGTTATGAAGGAAATATTTTAGTTACTCCTATTTTGTTTAAACATACCAGGATTGGAATCCTTTGTTATTTCAATTACTTGAACAACGAATTTATCACGGATTAATGCACCTTCTTTTAGCACATTTAAATACAGCTTTTCCCAATTGTCTATCGTCCGAATATCCGAGTACAATACCTCAACATCTGCAAAAAACTAGGAATAGGTATATAAATTAGCTATTTTATAATGTAAAAACAAGGATAATAATAAGTGTCAATTACCAATTCAAAAACAAAATTGTCATTCAAAGTAAAAATTGGAAACTGCTTTAAATAATCAATCGTTGGAACCCGTTTATCACCGAGAATTTCTAATCTTTCTTTTAAGCAGCCTGACCACTTTTCTCTAAGTGTACGAGCTGGACCAGTATTATTTTTGATGAAATCGTAATCAATAGCTGATGTGCTATTATTAGAGACTGGAATAAAGAATTTTAAGTCAAATGTTATTTATGTATTCAACGATTATAAAAGTGTGTAATTCTGCCTTACAAAATTCTTTATTAATTAAAATCCATACTGAATTTTAAAATTAAATTTATTTGTTCGATATTTCGAGCCCATTGCTCATTTTCAAGATTTAATTATTATAATAAATTAATAAAATTTATCTTTGCATATATATGTTAAAAAAAATTTTAACATACACAATGGGCTCGAAATATCGAACAAATAAATTTAATTTTAAAATTCAGTATGAATTTTAATTAATAAAAAATTTTGTAAGGCAGAATTACACACTTTTATAAAGACTGTGTAGGAAGGATTATAAAGACTGTGTAAATGTTATACCACGAAACCAGTGATATAATTCTCTAAACAGAATTGATAATCTTAAATCATCTTATTCGTTTTGACACGTTTCTGTAATATTATTTTAGTTTATATAGTTTATACTTATAATTTACCTAAATTTGAAATTGACGAATTTCAGTCCAATTGCCTAGAGTATGACCTTCTCTTTATAATACCTGCAGCACACAGTTGGCTTCTGTAGTTGGAAAACGCGTCGTATAATTTCCCTGAAGCTTTTTGACCATTTACTGCACTTGTATAGTAAACCTCTATAATTTCATGCTGAAACACTTGACAGATAATGCGGGACAAATAAATGAAATCTGTTCGAGTTAATCTATACAAAAAAAAAATGAATAAAAAATTATTATAAATTAATAACTAATGATATTTAACAATTAAACATAATTGTTAGATTTACATACTCAATCTCAAAGTCATGTTTTCCAAAATGCATTTAACAATAATTTTGGCCAATTTTGTTTGCTGGACATTCGTTAATATTTGTTTCTTTAAATTGTATTGCCCGAAAAGAATTTTAAAATCAAGATCTTTCAAAGAAGCAAGTTTCTGGAAATAAAAATATTAAGTTAGTTTACTGTAATCCATTTTGTAAATTTTGGTTTATTATTGACCTCGGCTGTCACTAAATTATTTAATTTTGCTTGGGTGGCGAATTCAACCGGTCCAATAAAAGACTCCGTTCGAATTGGTGGCTCCGTAAACTCGGAAATTTCAATTATATTATTTTGAGCAACGGGCTCATTTTCATTTATTGTATTTTGTTCAATGAACCTCTGATGATTTTGGGGCTGTGATGAAAGTTGATTGTCAATGTCAACTATGCTTATTTGTTACACTTAACTTATGCTTATTTGTTACATATACATATATGCTAATTTAATATAATAATATAATATATAATATAATAACCTTTGCAACAAAAAAAAAAAATAAAATGAACCTGTTTTAACATCAATAGCTCCTAGGGACCAACCAGGAGAGCTACAATATTGCTTAATATAGTTTACCAATATTTCATCGGGTATCACGCACGATGTTTTGTTGTCATATAGATTTATTGGATTAGTTATTTTAAAAAAGTTTTTGACTATAAGCATAAATAATAAAATTGATAAATGCAATTATAAACTTGATGTGGCTGTATTGTAATAAATTATAAGATTTGGCAAGTATACCAGCTATGTAAACGTCATCCACCACTAAAGCATCGCCGCTTGGAATTACTGAAATAATTCCTGTTATGTCGTTGTATGTTACACCTATGAAAGTTGCCATTCTAAATAAAAAAAAATTGGACACAACATGTTTAATAGTATTCATTGATTAAATAAATTCTTCACAACGTTATGTACACATTTATCTGGAACTATTTTAAACGAATTAAGCTAAACTGCTAGTTTTAACACTATAAAAATACACACGGAAAATAAAATAAAAATGGTGGTTCAAAATATGGTCTTGAAAATATTTTACTTAACGCACTATGAAACTTATCACAAAAATCAAAGCCGATTATAACAATATAATCATTTTTGTTTATAAATAACACTAATTATACTTACGTATATTATTTCTATAATATTATTGAACAAATTGTACTGTAAACAACTGCACAAACTATAAAAACTTTATATGAAATTGAAACTCGCGTCCTTCCACTTTAAAATTTATTCACATTATGCCTAAATTTTAGTAAGTTATTTTGACCCGTTACATTATGCAAGGAAGCACAAACGAATGAAAATTGGGACAAACAAATTATTGTTATCGTAAATAAATTCGGTTGAGACAAAAGATTATTGGTTGTAGGAACATATATAATGTTAAGAACATGGATTCCTATTGGTTGTTGCAAATGCGAGATAAAATTATAACAAAAGGAATACTGAAAATTGTATGAATTAGTTACATCAAACTCTGAAGGGTCATGGAAGCAAATTTTCCAAAACTAGAATAGTTCATTATTTGTGTCAACTGTATTTCATTTATGGCTAATATAAATCTATTGTGATAAACCAATCACAGTTAATTCAACCGTAGGCCAACAAATTATTTTTCTCAGTGTACAAATGGTTGTAATGAGATATCGCGTTTGGTCACGTAGAACTTTATAAATTTTAATAATAAAATAAATGAAACACGAAATTTATTTATCTTTTAATTTAAATAAAATTTTTTATTTAATTAATATATTTTTATTGCTGGTGAGTGATGGTGTTGCTCCGGCAAAAATCCAAATTGAATAGGAAGTGAATTTGTTTTTTTCTTCCATCCAAACTCTCAAAAATCCAAAACCGGATTTTCAGGTTTTGACATTTAATTGCTATGCACCAATATATTTTGGTGCACCCGTTTCGAACTTATGTTTTATGAAACATAATTGTTTACCATGCCATCTATTGTGCAATGGCATGGTAGTGTGTAAGTGCGTTTTACTTGATTTTGTTTTTGCAAAATCAATACGATTTTTATGCATCTCTAAATGATATGATTGTAGAGGTACATATTGTATTTAGATGTTATGTAACCAAAATATAATTTTTCAATTCTATTTTGCTTACACCAATTTTGTTATGTACAAGTGTTGTTGTACGATTACTATGTACAAGTTGTTATGTACTTTATTTGCGTAAACAAGATTGTTGTACATTTGGAATAATTCTTTAAATGGAGAATTGTCCATTTACAAAGAATTCTGTTTACGGAGGATTGTCGGTTGAGAATGATTGTGCGGAGTTTCTTATAGTTGAAGAAACTGCCCGCTACATCACCCACCGCGCAGTGAGTTCCCCCACCGCGAGTTCTGTATCCGCTGGCGTTTGTGGATGCATTTGGTTGTAGTACCATTATAATGATGAATGATCGTTGTAATGGTAGAGGTGATGTAAATTGTGTACCAATTGATTGCTGGTAGAAATGCGTAATTGTGGCATGTGTATTATCCGATAATGCGGACAGTTTTCTTCACTCCCGATAGTTGATCGGGTGAACTCAGAATTCCATGGACTGGTTTGAGTCTATCGATAGAGACAGATTGCTGCTTGTCTCTGATTTGTAATACAAAGTGCTTACGAAGTCGTCGTATCACTTTGTATGGGCCTTCATATGGTGGTGTGAGGCCTGTGGAACTTTGTCTATTCGTACGAAAACATAGTCACAAGTTTGCAGTGACTTTGGTACGAATATGTCAGTTTGATTTGATTTGCGCGTGTCCGTTGGGATGAGTTTATTCATCGTGGAGCGCAGTTGATGTATCACTGTGTCAGTGGTAACTTGAGGTGTAGGTGGATGTTCCACAAAGAATTCCCCAGGTAATTTGATTGTTTGACCGTACACCAGTTCTGCTGGTGAGCATTTTAGGTCGTCTTTGACTGTTGCTCGGATTCCCAACAATATGATTGGGATCTCTGAGCTCCAGTTGACGGTATTTGCACGAGCTTTGAGTGCTGTTTTAAGTTGGCGGTGGAAGCGCTCAACCATACCGTTTGCTTGTGGATGATAGGCAGTTGTCCGTATTCGATGTGAGCCTAAGAGTTGCATGAGCTCAGCGAATAGTTTGGACTCAAATTGTGTGCCTTGATCGGTCGTAATGTTGACCGGAACGCCGAATCTAGAAATGTAGTTTTCGACGAACGTTTTTGCGATTGTTTGTGCGGAGATGTCTTTTATGCAGTAGGCTTCTGGCCAACGCGTAAAACGATCAACGCAGGTTAACAAATATGTAAATCCATTAGATGGTGGAAGTGGTCCAACAATATCTAAATGGATATGTTCAAATCTACCTGGTGGAATTTTGAAACTCCCATGAGGTGATTTGGTATGTCTTTGTACTTTGCATTTTTGGCAGGATAAACAAGATTTCGCCCAAAGGGTTAAATCTTTGTTCATACTGGGCCAAAAGTATCTTGAAGTGACGAGTTTGCGAGTTGCTCGTACACTTGGGTGGGAAATACTATGCAGAGTGTCGAAGATAGTTCGACGCAGTGACTCTGGAATGTACGGGCGATTGTTACCCGTAGATATTTCACAGTAAATTGACAAATCGGCTAGTGGAAATTTTTCTATTTTCCAATTTGATTTTCGCCGGTTTGTAGAACTAGAGAGTAAGTCTTGTAGCTCTTGATCGCTCGCATGTGCCTTTGCGATTATTGTGATGTCATAGCGTGTAACTGCGGAAGCAAGTTCGTGGTTGGAAGTCCGAGATAGTGTATCGGCAACCACATTGTCTTTGCCTTGAATATGTTGTATGTCTGTCGTGAATTGAGAGACATAATCTAAATGGCGTGCTTGCCTTGGGTTGCGTTCCGCTTTAGAGAAAATTGCTCTAGTAAGCGGCTTATGGTCGGTGAATATTGTGAATTCCCGACCTTCGACAAAGTATCGAAAGTGTTTAATTGCTTGGAAAATTGCAAGCAATTCGCGATCAAATGCAGAATATTTTCTTTCTGCATCTGACAATTTCTTGGAGAAAAATCCAAGAGGTTCCCAGGTCTTGTTATTCAGTTGTTGTAAGACCGCGCCTATTGCTGTGTTGGATGCATCAGTGGTGATGCTATATTTCGTTTCATTTAGCGGATGCGCTAAAAGAGCAATATTTTCCAAGCTGTTCTTGAGCTGAAGGAATGCTCTTTGACATTCTTCAGTCCAAGAAAAATTTTGAGGCGTTTTGGGCTTTTTAAGAAGACTTGCCAAATGCGTGTGTATTGGGGCAAGTACTTCTGCAAGTTTTGGTATGAATCGGTGGTAGTAATTTACCATGCCGATGAATTGTTGGATTTGCTTCACATTTTGTGGTGCTGGGAAATCTCTAATTGCATTAATTCGTCCTTCGGACGGCAGAATGCCATTAGATGTAATCTTGTGACTGAGAAAGTCAAGATTATTCGTCCCAAACACGCATTTTGCCGTGTTGATATTGACACCGTACTTTGATAATTCTTGGAAGAGTTTTTCCAAATGGAGTAGGTGTTGTTTCTCGTCTTTTGAGGCTACGAGAATGTCGTCGATATACACAAAGACGAAATCGAGATTTTTTACGATTTCGTTGATGAAACGCTGGAATGTTTGTGCAGCATTTCTGAGTCCAAATGGCATTCGGGTGAATTCGAATAAGCCAAATGGAGTTGTAATAGCAGTTTTGTGTATGTCGTCAGTAGCAATTGGAATGAGAAAGTATGCTCTGACGAGATCGATTTTGGTGAAAATTGTGCAACCATGTAGTTGCATGGAGAAATTTTGTATGTGGGGGATAGGATAACGGTCAGGAATTGTGACTGCGTTAAGCCTTCTGTAGTCCCCACATGGTCTCCAGTCATTGTCCTTCTTCTTTACCATGTGTAGTGGACATGATACTGCTGAAGAAGAAGGTCGGCAGATTCCTAGTTCCACCATGTGTTGGAATTCTAGGAATGCTGCTTTGTGACGTATTGGATCAAGCCTTCTTGGTCTTGAAAATGGTAAATGCACTGTAGTCACAATGTGGTGTACTACGTTGTGCATTACTGGAGCGTTATAGTTTGGTGGAGCTGTTAAGGAAGATAATTTCTTTAGCAGTGCTCCATAGCCATTGTTAATTGTGTAATGCAATGGTGATGGTGTATCAACGCGTGCTGATGTTGCGTTGATTGAAAGTTTAGTGGATGGATCAATCAGTTTGTGATTTTTTAGATCCACTAAAAGACCAAATTTCTTTAGGAAATCCGCGCCTATAATGGGGCGGTTGACATTGGCGAGAACGAAAGCGTGTTTGAATGAACGCCTTAATCCAATGTCAACGTCGAGTAGTTTGGTACCGAAAGTGTTTATTGTGGTACCATTTGCTGCTGACAGAACTAAATCGGGATTGCGATTTGTTCCGTAGCGATAATATTTGTAGTACGGGATTACGCTTAGATCAGCGCCGGTATCGATCAAAAATGTTATTTGATTTACCGAATCCCGTAGGAATAGGCGGCTCTGCTGCGGTTGTCTTAGGTCTGCCGCTACGACCTTAAGACTTACTCGTTTGGGGATGCGGTATATGCGGATCCCGTTTGCTGTGTAGCAAAAGTGCATGGTGCTGTGCATTTTTCTGCAGCGTTACCAAATCTTGTGTGATACCAACACCAGTGGCGTGGAAATTGGTATCTTGTAAGTGGGTGTTGTTTGGCTGTAAGGAGCTTCCCTGGTTTGGTTGAGATCGCGGTTTTTTTGAAGGAGAAGGAGTTCGTCTCCATGGCGATTGAGAACACGAAGGTTGTCGCTGTGTGTGTGCATTGTTCTCTAGCTTCACTAGCCGGTCGCTAATTTGTTTTAGCGTGTTTTCTATACGGCTTAAGCTAGAGTTTGGCGCGTGTATCTCTGAGCTTGATATTCGCGTTTCGTTATTACGTGTTTCGCGTTTTATTGTACTCAAGCTCTGAGTCCGCGTGCCAATGATGTCGTGAAGTTTATCGGCGATTGCAGCAAGATCCTCTTCTGGTTTTTCTTGTTGAGGGATCAATGCTGTTTGTATGAAATCAGGGAGTTGCCTGATCCATAGTTTTGTGACCACGTTGACCGTGAAATTTTTTTCGGCCAACGATTTGATTCGGTGCAGTATATCCGAAGGTTTTTGATCACCATATTCGACTTTGCTCAAAATCGTTTCTAATCTACGCTCCTCAGAGATTGAGTAGCGATCAATTAGAATCTTCTTGAGGGGGTCGTATTTGTTATTTGCTGGAGCGTCGTGTAGAATGTACTCGACCTTCTCCGCTTGTGCTTCCGATAGGGACAACAATGTGTGCGCAAACTTGTGTCTGTCGCTGGTGATCTTGTTCGCGTCGAACATAATTTCGGCTGATATGAACCAAGTCTTCGGGTTATTCTCCCAGAATGCTGGTAGCCGCGTCAATTGTTTTGACGTGGCTAATTCAAGCTGGAGTGGCACCTGTTGCTGACGATTTGCGTCTTGATAAACTTCGTCCTTGTTGTCACCGTTATTTGCCATGTTGTTGATGACTCGAATATAACGGTGCACAGTTAAAAAAACAATTTTACACACTTAAAAAATTTTGTCGCACTTTTAAATTTCTGTCAACACACGCGGATTTTATTTTTGGTTCACTATAGAAGAAAATGAAAATTTCTAGAATTTGTGTCGGAATAGACACGTGCTTTCTAAAAATCGACCAGGGAATTGGGGCGATTTGTGAAAATAGTGCGCTTACCACGGGTGGGGGCTTGGGCCACTATGACACAAAACTCGTCTAATTATAATTTATAAATTTATTAAAAATAAAACACCATGCACTTTGTTTAATATAAAATTGTTATTTTATTCACTTTTTCTTAAAAATAAAAAAAATCACTCACCTGATTTGCGGTAAAAACCGTCGTCGGGGTCACCAGATATCGCGTTTGGTCACGTAGAACTTTCTAAATTTTAATAATAAAAATAAATGAAACACGAAATTTATTTATCTTTTAATTTAAATAAAATTTTTTATTTAATTAAATATATTTTTATTGCTGGTGAGTGATGGTGTTGCTCCGGCAAAAATCCAAATTGAATAGGAAGTGAATTTGTTTTTTTCTTCCATCCAAACTCTCAAAAATCCAAAACCGGATTTTCAGGTTTTGACATTTAATTGCTATGCACCAATATATTTTGGTGCGCCCGTTTCGAACTTATGTTTTATGAAACATAATTGTTTACCATGCCATCTATTGTGCAATGGCATGGTAGTGTGTAAGTGCGTTTTACTTGATTTTGGTTTTGCAAAATCAATACGATTTTTATGCATCTCTAAATGATATGATTGTAGAGGTACATATTGTATTTAGATGTTATGTAACCAAAATATAATTTTTCAATTCTATTTTGCTTACACCAATTTTGTTATGTACAAGTGTTGTTGTACGATTACTATGTACAAGTTGTTATGTACTTTATTTGCGTAAACAGAATTCTATTTACGGAGGATTGTCGGTTGAGAATGATTGTGCGGAGTTTCTTATAGTTGAAGAAACTGCCCGCTACAGAGTTTTTGATTTTTTGGATATTTTGTTCTTGATTCACAAATCACAACGCTTCGGCTTAAGTTTGTGGTTTTCTCGCGCGTAACCATTGCACTAAGGGATCTCTAATTCCTCCCACGAATATCATTAACCCCATTTGTAAATATAGTTCTATTTTAGCATCTATAATATGTTTGTCTAATTTTTGCAATTTACGTTGGTTCGATAATAAACTAATAAACTAACTAACAAGTATTTGTGTGATTTTATTATATAAATCATTATAATTTAAATTGCTTTTTGAATTTTATCAAATCCTAAATTATTTAAACATTTGGATCTTAACCCACACTTCATATTAGCAATACGTGTTCAACCCATTAATAGAGCATTAAATGAAAATCGTATATCGAGAAAATACTTTCCGGAAATTGTAGGTTGTAGCAAAAAAAAGTAAATAATATTTTTTGTCTATTTTGAGTTTACTTTGAGATTTTGAAAAGTTTTCATGTTTGTGAATTTGATTTATATGGCAAAGTCCAAGGTATAAAATGTTATTTACTGCATTAACATCCCTGTTCCACGTGATACCACATTTTGGGCAAAATTGGTACCGATGGGGAGATTTTGATGTTATATGTTCATTGTGACATGTAGCGCATAATTTTATGGTTATAAATTCACCAATTTCCAAAACATCCGAATGTTTTTTTAGTGCTTTTAATAATTTCGGTTGTGGCGTTCTTACATATCCCTTAATTGGGGAATTAGACGCCACCTTTGTCGAACCAATTATAAGAAGCGCTCGTTTATTTTCTTCTATTCCAATTATTTGTTTTGCTAATTTATGACACGAGTTATGTTTCACGGGTCAAATAAACTTTATTTTTTTAAACTTGGGAATTATCCCAAGTGTTCGTTTATTTAATCTTTTGATATACAACAAATTTATTTATGTTTTATGTTTTGCTTGGTTGAGAGTTAACACTGAATTGAATTAAAAATGAATTACATATTTGTTCTACGTTAATTGTGTATGATAAAAAAATGAATATTCTGCATTTTGAGAATGGAAAATTTAAGAATGGAAAAATACAAGTTTTATGTCAATTATACATTTTTAAATAAAGAAAATATAGTTAACAGCTATTCTATGTTTTCGTGTTAAATTCCAACACGTGAGTGGAATTTGTGTTTTGTAATTTGTATTTTGTCTACCCAGCAAATAGTTTATAGTCTAAATGCTGTACTGTTGTTGTTGCTGTGACGCCAGTGTAGTAGCAATACGTAACTCCTCCCCTTTTAGATGAACGTCAGGCTGCTTTGGTAGCGCTGGAGTGGTCTTAACCTGGGTGATATGGCTCTTCCTGTTTTTCGATACTTTAATAAAAATGGTTACAATGATTATTATTGTTATTAAAATTAGTGATACGTGTCCCGTTGAACTATGTAATTTTGCTTTGTTATGACTCATCTCGATTGTTTGAATATTTTGGATTGATTTATTATGGAGGATTTCTAGTGAGATTTCTGGTCTAATTAATTTGATGTTTAAGTCACTGTACGGTAAGTTTACTTCGAATTTATACTGGGTTTCTTTTTCTTCCGTTGAATATTCTTCGCCACCGATAATTATTGTACAATTTTGAAATTCGATTAATGTTTGTTTAGTTATTTGCTGTGTTGTCTGCTTGCAGTTTGATTTATATGTGATTGGGTACTTTTTTGGTTGTACGTATATTTTTCCGTAGGTTATATAATCAATTTCCTCGTAGTCGGAAATCTCTTGAAGTTTACACGTTGCTGTTTGTTGTGATATTAATGCTGGTAGGCATGATCCTTGGACTGATTCTAGTTTTTTAAGCTTGCAATATATGGTCTCATATATTTCTAGGCAAGAATCCGTGATATATTGATATTTATTCGGGTTTAGGATAATGTTCGTGGATTGGATGGGATATATAATTTTATTGGAATTTGGTATTATTTTGTATTGGTAATGATCAAATGTATCTTTTATAAACTTTGGTATCTTTATTATAAATATAAGTTGAGTCCCATTATAGAATCCTTTAAGTTCCAAGAGATTGTACATCGAGTTAGCATTTTGAAGATCAACTCCGTCTGACTTCAGGATATTGTGTATGTATTCTGTCTCGTCGTCGGTTAAGAGGTGTCTCGAGATACTTTTAGTTCTTGATGATGATAAAATATCCAAAATTTCTTTTAAATGTGTATGAGTGTGGTCTATAACATGGTTTAATTTGAAAAAATGTTGATCGTATAGAATTGAGAGGGTTAATGAATTTGTTACTTGTTGGGTTTTCTTTACTTCAAATTGTAACCGTTTTAGGTTTGAGTTAGCAAAGTGATGGATTGCATCTAATCTATCTAGGATTTGTTTATTTATGTGTACTTGGCTATTGATTTGTGAATTCAGGTTGTCTTGGTTTTTGTTAATTTCGTTTATTGCGTTTTCTACGTCCAGTAAATCTTGATTGTCTAGGTTTCCCGTAAGATCTTTTATTAAAGATCCTAGACCGTTCACGAGTCCTCGTTTAAATCTTTTGGGTAACAGATTATTTAATGTCTTCCTGTCGTTTAGTAACGGTTTGTTAATGGGGTCCTGACTGATTGCATTTACTAAAATGTCCGTCTGGTTGCTGATTTGGTTTATAAAATTTTCGTACGGGTCTAAGTTGATTAGATGTATTAGTTTCTTATGACCACTAATTATTCTTGCGTTCCCTAATTTTATTGGAATGACACCTTTATTTTCTTCGAGGGATATTAACTTAATTTGTTGCGTCATTACGGTTGCACACCTGGAAAAGATTTTTAATTTTAGCCTTATGTACCTTTCCTTCTTGAGTGTTTACTACTACATTTTTGTCCTCTAATACTTTTAGTTTCCTATAGTCGGGTTTAATTTTTCCTCTCCTTTTTTTCTTTACGTAAACGTATTGCTCAGGTCTGATAGCTGGAATTGGTTTCCTTTTAGAATTTAGTTTGTTTATTAAGATTGATTTTTTCTTAAGTGATTTTTTGTAGATGTCGTTGCACAATTGCACATAATTTGTTTTATGTTGTTCGAGGTAGTCCGTTTCGTTTTCAAAGTCAAATGTTTTACCGGAGATATGTCCTCTCAATAACTCGATTGGTTTTAGTTTGGTCGAGGAATGGATTGAGTTATTATACGATAAGATGGCTTGATTCATTATTTGTTCTAATGGGTAGTCGGGATTTTTTAATGCTATAACGCTGGATAGTTCGATTAATGTCGAATGTAACCGTTCAATCGGGGAATTTCCAGTGGAATTGTATGGGGTAGTTGTGTGAAATTGGATATTATATTTATCGAGAAATTGTTTTACACGTCTATTTGTGAAGCATACTTCATTATCGGAGATTAATTTATTAGGTATGCCGTGAAGGCTACAAAAATGGGTTATTTTCTCGAGGATTGTTTTATCGTCTATTTTATACGCTGCTGCGAATTTCGAAAATTTATCTATTATTGTTAGGAATGTATTCGATTGAATTTGGAATAGGTCGGTATGTATAATTTCTAATCGTCTTTTTGAAGTTTCTGTCAATTGGAACTGGAGTTGCGGTGGTTGTCTATCGTATTTTATTTTTTGACATGTGTCGCACTTGTTTATGAAATCTCGAACTTTTTCTTTGAGATGTGGGAAATAATATTTTTGTCTGATATTATCGTAATTTTCTACGATGCCACGATGATCGTTTGTTTCATGGGTGTTTTTTATTAGTTTTATTTGTTCCGTTTCGTCTTCTACATCGACTAAGAATGTTAATGACCTAACTAAGTTAACTTTCGGTATTGTTGTTCGTGGTTTACTAGAGATCATTTGAATATATGCTTGTTTTATATAGTCAAAACATTCATTAGATGCGTATGTGCATGTTAATTTCCTATTTAGTCCAAATAATTTTCTAAGTTCTTCTTTTATTGTTTGTTTGATTCCTAATTTCCGGGGTAAGTGTACGGTTACACGTTTTCTGGTTTCGAATATTGTTTCTCTTTTAATTAAAGGTTCCTTTAAAGTGTCGGATAAATATATTATAATTTGATTTTCGAATGTGTTGATGCTATTTTTTGTTATGGGTATTGGATCTGTGGGTAAGGACGACATGCTGGATGTATCTTCTTCCGAAGAAGTTGATGCATTATGTATTTCGATGTTATTACAAGGAATTTGTACACGCGATAAAGCGTCGGCATTAGAATTAAGGGTTCCTTTTTTGTATATAATTTGATAATCGAATTCTTCAAGTTTAAGCCGCCATCTTACTAGTTTAGAATTTGGCTCCTTGAGGGAGAAAAGCCATGTTAGGGGTTTGTGATCCGTTACGATCATAAACTTATTTCCAAATAGATAGGGTCGGAAATACTTAGTTGCCCATACGATGGCAAGTAACTCCTTTTCTATCGTGGAATAGTTTTGCTCGCTTTTGTTAAGTGTGCGAGATGCGTAGCACACTGGTAGATCTTTACCTATTGTTCCCTGGGATAAAATGGCTCCTATAGCGATGTTGCTCGCATCTGTTGTTAAAATGAAGGGTTCTTTGAAGTTTGGAAGATGGGTTCATTGCATAATAGTTTTTTGCACTGCTCGAAACAGTTTTTATAGTTTTCGTCTATGGTAATTTTACTATCTTTTCTTAGGCATTCGGTCATAGGTTTCGTCAGCTTTGCGAAATTGTTGATGAATTTCCGATAGTATCCAAGTAGTCCCAGAAAACTTTTCATCTGTTTTTCTGTAGTTTGAATGGGAAACTTTTGGATAGCAGCGATCATGTCGGGGTTAGGTTTAACTCCCTCTGCTGTTACTATGTGACCAAGAAATGCAACTTCTTTATGCAAGAATTCGCTTTTGTCAATTTGGACTTTTAAGTTTGCTTCTTGCAATTTCAAGAATACTTTTTTCAAGTTCTCTATATGTTCTTGGAGCGACGTGGAGAATATAATTATATCGTCCATGTAGCACAAACATATTTTGCCTTGAAGCTCCCCTAGTACATTATCCATCACCCGCTGGAATGTACTGGGTGCATTTTTAAGTCCAAACGGCATTCTGACATATTCGTAATGTCCGAATTCGACAGAAAAGGCCGTTTTTGGAATATCCCTAGGGTTTACTTCTATCTGATGGAAGCCGGAGGCTAAATCCAGAGTTGTGAAGTAAATGCAGTTTCCTAGTTTATCTAATATATCGGTTATATTAGGTAATGGGTACCTGTCCGATTTTGTTTTGTCATTGAGTTTTCGGTAGTCTATTACCATGCGCCATTTCACTTGACCGCTGGCGTCTTTTTTCTTTCATATGGGCGAAGACCAAGGTGAGAATGACGGTCTTATAATACCTTGGTTTAACATTTCGTTGATTTGTCTTTCAACTTCATGTTTATGGATATGGGGATATCGATAACTTTTTACGAAGATCGGTCTTTCATCTTCTAGGTCGATATTGTGCTTTACGGCGTTGGTGAATGAAAGTTTATCATTTTCTTTTTTGAAGATATTTTCGAATTTTATACATAAACTTTCGATGCACTGTTTTTCTTCGGGGTTTAAGTGATTAGTACGTATTAGATCTGTGATGGATCTATCCTTGTAGATACTTCCTTCGTCTACTTTACGTACATTGTAGTTATTTATTTCAAAGTGATTTTTAGAAATTTCTTCACACTCGATTGGGTGTTCGATCACGAAATTTTGTGCTCGAGGTGAATAATTGATGACTTCGACCGTTGCATAATTATTAACGCTTGTGTATATACCTTCAGGTATAATTATATTTCCGTAGAGGATTATAGGTTTTAGGTAAATGTCTCCATTAGCTATAGTGACTGGGATTCGGGCAATTAATTTACTCCGTGGAGCTATAGTGTAGGGTTTGGACATGAAATTTAATTTGAATTTTAAAGGAATTTTAATATTGGGTGTAGACAAATATGATTGAGCAATGTTAAGGGTTATTTGAAGCTGTTGCATCATTTGTAGTCCGATTAAACCGTTGAAATAGCTATGGAATTTGAATAGAAGAAATTCTAGATCTTCTTTAGTTTTGAATTCAGGAAGACCTTTCAATATTACTGCTTCATCAACGGGGTGTTTGTTGAATAATGTACTGATAGTTGTAGGTTTTATTTTGCGGTTAAATTTTGGATCTATTATACCTGGTTCAATAAATGACTTAGTTGAGCCAGTATCTATTAGAAATTTATATGGTTTACCATTAAGGTTGATGTCTATATACGGAAGTTGGAAACCTGATTGGTGGCTGTTTAAGTTTATGTACCCGTAGGGTTTTCTGAGGCATCGAGGCGAAAATCCTCGTCCTGGATTTCTATTTGTGGAACATTGTCAGGTTTCTCGGAATAATTATTTTGATATTCAGTGTCTTCAGATTCGTAATAATCTTCAGGGTATGGGTCGTAATAGTCGTTGTATTCAGCGTATTCGGGTTCTACATTAAATAACTCTTTCGAGTGAAATCTTGAGGGTCCATTTGGTTGAAAATGATATCTGGGTATGTATTGTTGATTAAATGGTCTTTGTTGGTTTTGTTGAGGTCTTGAATGTGAGGGGTAGGTATTCTGTTTGGTGACACTGGTGGTATCCATTGGTTCTTGAGGTTTTGGGGGTAACCCTCTATTGTTAGCGAAATGATTATTGGAATTCGTTAAAGGTCTATGGTTAAAATAGTGCGGTGCTCTGACGGGTATAGGTGGTTTATAATAGTAATTTAGATTATTTTGGAACGGTTTTTGAGATTGGTATGAATTGTAGATTGGTTTGGGTGGTAATACAGGTTTTTTGTAAGCATCACCTATTGTGATATTTTTCCTAAGGTGATAATTTTGCTCTACTAAGCAATAACTACGAGCAGCTTGTAATGTTTTAGGGTCCTTGGTTCGAATAATCGTGGCCAAAGGCTCCTTGAGACCAGTTAAAAATGCTGTAACCGCTAATTGCAAATACCATTCGCGTTTAGCTTGTGTAACTACTGCTAGTGTTCCTGCTACTGTGTTGTTTGCTAGCCAAGAATTTAACCTATTTACTACGCTTGCTATCTTTGCGAAATATGTGTCTATGTCGTTATTTCCTTGAGATAATGAGTTAAGTTCTTTAATCAAAGTGCCCTCGTCTTCTTTGTCGGTATAGTGGTCAATTAGGCACTGCCTCATTAATTGCCACGTGCCGCTGGCGCTATACATTTCCAAGACATTGCTTGCGTCGCCTATTATTTTGCTACGCAGCGTTCTTGTTAAGATTTTCCTTTGATTCACGTCGGGGTACAGTGGATCGCAAATATGTATTACCTCATCCACGAGGTCTATAAAGTTTCTCAATTCATGTTTATTGCCTGAATATGAAGGTATTTCCCTGATCGCGTCGGGTATACGTAGTATTTGTAGTTTCTCGTCGGTCATTTCGTCTGACTTTAATGTAAGATCTCTATGTCTAAGGAATTCTACTTGTCGTTTTAGGTTACTAATTTTGATTTTATAATTTACAATTTATTTATCAAGGAAAATGAAGGAATTTTTTTTTTGGTAATTACAGGAATTCAGATTATAATAAATATCAACTCTCACACTTACCAAAGCAATGCAACTAGAGCCAAGTTTTGATATGCCTTCATTACTCAACTCTAATTTTCAGTAACTACCGGTTTCTTCCGTCCGATTCCTGGATTATTGATATAATTGATTTTTTTTTTGATTTTTCTTTTTGCACTGTACGAGTACTGACGCTCGGTCGTCTATATATACTTTTCTTATTATTATTTTAAATTTCAGGAAAAAAATTCACTGGTTTAAATCTTTTAATTTTATAATTTTTAGTGTTCTTAATTATGTTCAATCTGCACTTGAACAACTAAATAGATGTTCACTCTATTTAGTTCGAGAATAGTACTAGTGTTGGGTGTCGATTAATAGCACTAATTGTCAATATACACTTGACTTTCTACACGGTAGACACTAAATATACTTTCACTTAATTACTTTATACTATTCACTTTTTATTATTTGCAGTATTGCGATAGGAACAGATCATAAAAATGATCCTCTAACAACTGCGCCAGTTATGTTTCACGGGTTAAATAAACTTTATTTTTTTAAACTTGGGAATTATCCCAAGTGTTCGTTTATTTAATCTTTTGAAATACAACAAATTTATTTATGTTTTATGTTTTGCTTGGTTGAGAGTTAACACTGAATTGAATTAAAAATGAATTACATATTTGTTCTACGTTAATTGTGTATGATAAAAAATGAATATTCTGCATTTTGAGAATGGAAAATTTAAGAATATAAAAATACAAGTTTTATGTCAATTATACATTTTTAAATAAAGAAAATATAGTTAACAGCTATTCTATGGTTTCGTGTTAAATTCCAACACGTGAGTGGAATTTGTGTTTTGTAATTTGTATTTTGTCTACCCAGCAAATAGTTTATAGTCTAAATGCTGTACTGTTGTTGTTGCTGTGACGCCAGTGTAGTAGCAATACGTAACTCACGCCTTATCCACACATATATTTTTTTAAATTTTAGTCTTGCTTAAATTTTGAAATTTGATCTTCTGTATATTCTAAATAATTTTTTGACATTTGCAAATATTTGTCGTTTGTGAATGTTTTCCATTTTTTTAATTTTGAAATTCTATTGTGAAATCCAGTCATTTGTCTACATTTTGAACTTTTTATTTTTATTGGTTTATCATTTTTAATGCCCCCAACAATTAATCTTTGTCCAGGATCTAAACCTATTTTTATATCATAATTATTAAAATTTTACCGAATTTTTTTTAAATTATCATCAATTTCATCATCATTCTGATTTTTTCTTCTTTTGTAACTTTTTCTTTTTGGCACACTTTTTGAAATTGAAAATGAAATTGCTACCCCATCGGTCATCTAGGAAAAATCAAATTTTTTTGTTTTAGTTTCAATCAATTTAAAATATTTTCGCCATTCCAAATCCCTGTCAAACTGTTTGCATGGACTCTTCTATAATTTTAGTGAGCATAATAATTGATGGAGGGCTTCTGAATCGTATCGTACTTGATGCCATCCAAATTTTAAAATAGGAATTAATGCGAAATTTTTTAATTTTTCGTCCTCATTATACCGTTGTAAATTATAATTTTTTTTCATATATTTAAAATAATTTAATTTATTTGTCAATTCTGTAAATTTTGTTCCATCCCAAATCAAATTTTTCCGTAACGCTTCTAATAATCTTGGATTTGGCATCTTTTCACTTTTTTCTTGAAATAAAAAATCTAATGTATTGTTATCAAAAGTCCTTAAAAATTTTCTTATTCTTGAATAAGCGTGCATCCAAATATTGATTTGGAACAATGTTGTATATCGTGAGGCGACATCAAACAGATGTGATTTGTACGATTTATCGTATAATTTTAACTTAAATTTATTTCTGATTTCTCGATATTCTTGGTTTAGTTCGTATTTCGCTTTTGACCCATCCAATAAATGATAATAAAAATCGTTAAAATTTATTTTTCCAAAATCGCCATTCTCCCATCGTTTCATCAAACAAAAATGTATATATCTTGAACATTCTACCGAAAGTTAGGAAATTTCCTCAACGTCTTTTTGAGTTTTATCAAATCCTAAAATATTTAAACATTTGGATCTTAACCCACACTTCATGTGTTCGTGTTCTGAGTAATGTGTATTTAATTTCTAATATTTAAATTGTTTTTCATATTATTACTATTTGTTTCTTAATATTTAATAAATAATTCAAATAAATATGGCTGAGTGTGGTGAACTATATAGCTGCATAGAGAATAACGTTATGTGGAGTACGCTAATATCAGCCTTAAAACGAGAAATGCAAAGCACAAATTCTCAGGTTGAAACAATTTTAAAACTGATAGAAACGAATTTAATATACGACGACCCAGGATTGTTCACTTTAAAGAACCCCGATTCAGAGGAGGAACGGATAGGTTTGGAATTTTACAATACGAGTACATGGTTGTTCAATCAGTTACTCTTCGTCATCGATTAACAAATTTTCAAAGTATGTAAAAAACATCTATGAATTATAAAATGTGTTGAAGCTTAAGTATAAAAACTAATCGGGGAACAGGTAGTAAAAGAGTAATGAATTATGTGTATTTTCCGTTTTGTAATGACATCAGCAAACTTGCCATTATTTGTGAGTATGTTTGATAGAAGTCAATTTCCGCTAATTTCTCTTCTAGGCGTGATAATTTTCCCCACAACGCGAGTTATATAGGTTCGATTAAAAAAACTAAAACAGTCGTTTCTTTTTTATATATGTAACTCATTTATTTAGGCCAGAACTTGTCTAATCTACTTCAATTACAATAATATACTCTATAGTGTTCGGCCAAATGTTGTTTATGTTAATTTATATTATGTTCGGTTGAAATAAAATAATCTTTATATATATTGGAAATTCTTTTATTTCTATTTCACTTATTAGAAAATTATAATTTCCACCAAGACCCGTTTCGCTTCCTTTATTACATAATCTTCTCTCCTGAAACAGGAAAAACTTCTACTTGCGTAGAAGCATTCCTATTTCTAAGAATTACCGTCATCTGATAAGTACCCCATGCGGCGTCGCTTCCCGCAGCTCAAGCCGGTAGGGGATAACGGTGTGAGTCTTGGGGTACTCAGATTACGGCCTAGATTACCGCATATGTGAATAAAGACGGCATGTATTATGCCGTCAAACTAGGGAATAATCACAGAAAAATTGATAAAAGAGGTCAGGAAATGGCCCAAATTAGTGGAATTCATGCCCTCTTTTCGGCATGTCCACTGTGGTTGTTTTTAATTAAGAGAATTTAGGGTAACATAATTACCCTAAATTGGACATCAAGTAAAGAAAAAAAATTGAATTAACAAAATTTTGGCTTAAAGCCTTAAAGGTTAGTAAGTGATATTCTTTTTTTTTTTAACTTGGTAAAGCGTTACCAGCAGAAGGAAACCCGCTTGCTAACGCACTTGCGCGATTTCCGCCCCTAATGGAACAACTGGTAGACCCTTTACCAATTGGGTCCGTTAGTTAGTAGGCTGATTATTGATCATACTTACCAATTAAGATCCTAGAACCTCGAACAACAATCACAAATTAAAAGGAAAAAAATAACAACACGAACCGGGTAGTTTTGTAATAAACTTTATTGTCAAACGATAGCAACAACAAAAAAAAGATAATTCACCTAATACACTACTCTTAATACACTACTTTGATGAGTTACTAAAGTTACTAATTACTTTTTATTTATCTTACTATCTAGTTACCACGGCCAATGCTCAGTGTGTAACTAGAGTCGTTAATCACCAAAAAAAAACTTAACTCCCGAACCAAAATTTTGGCACGGTATTTATGCAAAAATTAATTGATGGATTGAGAAGGGAGGGGGAAGTTTTAGTACAAGAAATATACTTCTCTCTCCATCAATTAATTTAATTTTTGCAAAATTAACAAAATTTTGCACAAATACCGCCCATTTACAAAGTGTTATAACCACTTGGGGAATTTACACATATGCCACGAAAATTGCAACGTTTTAGATTTCTACTTATAGGTCGTTCAATTACCTCTAGGTAGAACGTTTGCTTTTCATGACACAAAACAAATCGTATGCAATCAAATTGCAAAACAAACATTTACGTTCACTCATTTGTATTTATAACAATTACATTATATATACATTGCGTGACGTAGTTTGCAATTCAATCGCATAAACAAGAAATATATTTATGTTTGTCGTATTGCATATTATACCCATTTTATGTATATGAATGCAACAACAAACATAAAGAAAGTTATGGAATTCCGCATGACTATACGTTTAATGAATTTTTGTGAAGATTAAATCTTCAAGGTCATGGCGAAAATACCTGGATATCAGAGATTAAGTGGATTTGGGTGTTTGATGTGGTAACGGAATAAAATTCCGTTACAGCGTGGGGAAACTCAAACCCTGAGATGAAAGGAGATCTCATGCCCTATTTGAAAAGGATGGTGGGCTGAGATAGTTAAGTCTTGGTAGCCCAACGTGGAGAACCCCACACCCTGAGATAGTCTCAGCCGGGCAATTAACCTAAATATTACTAAATCTAAATAATATGGCCTTACACAAAATAAAACAGTAGTATTTTCATATAAACATTAGTCAATTTTATTTAAATCTGGACATTGATTTCCAGCCATTGAAAACGATTTCCTGATTTATTGCACCAAGCTTTGAAATAACTACAACATTTAATGAAACAAGTGATTTTGATTTCTAATAAAAATGTTACTAGATTAAGTAAATTACTTTACCGGATTAACTAAACCATTATATAAATTTTTTATCTATAATTTGCATTAATAATCAATTTGTTAAAAAAAATTTTTATGTTTTAGTGAAAAGTATTATTGGGGAGCCAAATTTTTAATAGATTCACCCAATTAATTATATAATTTATGATGCATAGACCAACTAATTGTGCTTTGGCAAATCATTGAATTTGCGTTTTCTTAAATAAACAAATAAAATATTACATAAAATCATCCAATTTATTATTATTTAATTTAGATCTGGTAATTGTTTTATTTTATATTTTTTTTCTTTTTTTTCCTTTTTCCCTTTTTTTTTATTTTGTGTAAAACCTAACTATCCTACATCTTATACTTAACTATCTACATCTTATAATTAACTATCCTACATCTTATACTTAATATCTCCTATACCAGATTTCATACGAGTGGGTCGGGCAGGTTTCGTCTTGTTCTTGGTTGTGGCTCTACCCTCACTTCTGTAACCTGCTTCCTCTGCCGTTGGCGAAGTCTGCATCCCAAGAGTAACAGGACCGTAACTAAGACCAGGGTGATTCCGGTTACTGTGTAATTCCCTATGTGGTGTACGTCCTCCTGCATCCATGGTTCTTCTTTTTTTAGTTCCTTGATTGTTTCTTGCAGTTCTGAAACTTCGAGATCTAGACCCCTGGTGTGAAGCACTACCGTTTGTCCTTCTGTGCTTTGGGTGAGATTAAATCTCGGTACTAGATCTGCATGGATACTACTTTCGTATGTGGTTGTAGCTCTGATGACTACTGAGGAACCTCTGTAACGCTACAAGTTTACTGTCTTACGACAGTATATCCTAACGCTAAAGAAATTGTCCCCATTTCATGCACTAAACCCATGTGCGGCTTTGATCCCCGCAGCTCAGTCTTGTAGGGGATGTGGTCTTGGGTTTTTGGGGTTAGACGATATGTGGAACCTAGATTACCGCACAATAACATTAAAGACAGAGAAAGATGGCCTAATATTTACCATCTAAAGGTTAAAAACAAAAAATGAAAAGTGGGGTCCTCGGACCCAAAACTGGCGGGTCCTACACATTTCAAACAGATGTGTTTTTACCTATTGTTGTGAATTCTAGTTTCTTAGGGTAACATAACATGATTACCTTAAGAAATACACACCAAAAATATTAATAGAAAAACTAATGATTAGTAGTTTGATGACGTGGAGGAGGTCCTCAGCAGAAAGAGGGTGTCCCGCCTATGGGCACGGTTACTCTCGATGCCCTCGTTTCTAGCAAGACTTATCGAGTTTCGGGTGTTATATTTTTCTAGTGAGAAACTCGACTTCCTGCCATCACAAATAAAAAATAACGATCTCCTTTACCGAAAAGTTACAATATGAATGTCCATTTTTTTATTTCTTATAAAACATATATATATATACATACATATATATATATATATATATATATATATATATATATATATATATATATATATATATATATATATATATATATATATATATATATATATATATATATATATATATATATATTATATATATATATATATATATATATATATATATATATATATATATATATATATATATATATATATATATATATATATATATATATATATATATACTATATAATATATATATATATATATATATATAACTATATATATATATATATATATATATATATATATATATCATATATATATATATATATAT